>JARHVA010006805.1:0-475000 GCA_037957365.1 Torreya grandis | reverse complement strand
AGAGATGGCAATTGAATAATTATCAATTAGTAAAAAAGATGAAACCTTTGGTGACATAAATATTAAACTATTACATTGAAATTCCATACAATAATTCAATCTTTATGTCACCAAGGGTTTCATATTTTTCATTGACTAATTATTTTTCAATTTCCATCTCTTGTTGTTCATTAAATCTATCATCTAAATCATCCCCCACATCTTCACAATAGACATTCTTGACCATTTTTTATCTATCTCACATGATTCTAGATGACTTCTGAAGTTATCCAATGGATCCATGACATTGGTTATGAGAGGTGGCTTGACTAGTTCTTGATTTAATATTTTTCATATCTTGTCTAAAACAATGGTAATATTTACAAAAGTAGCACCATCATTTATGCTAACTCCTGACACATAGAATCTAAATTCACCTTATAAACCCCTTATAAATTTGATATATATTCATATTCAAAAAGATCTCCTTAAAACAATGTGAACTTCTTATTTCTCTAGGGTATAGCTAGGAAAATCTATAATAGGGTATCACGACTCAAATATACATTTTGAAATTTAATCATTTTACCATATACGCATTTAGTGGTTGTTGTATGATCTTCAAAATGTATGGGCTTGTAGTTGGCAATTTATTCAAAACATATTTTCTTACCATGGTGAATTGATGTGGGTGGGGCCAAAGGGAGATGAGAAATCTAATGTGAATTTTTTTTTAAATGAGGGATGAGGGTGTATTTATATGACTAAGGATGAGACAAGGTAGCCAGATAGTAGAGTGAATGCATTGGTAACCTGGTAGCTTAGCCTGACTTCATCATTAGATACAATTTTTTGATGCAACCATTCTATGGAACTATTTGATGCAACCATCTAGAATAGTTATCTATCATATCCATTTGAAACAACCATTCAACATAACCATTTGGTGGAACTATTTAATGCAACCTTATAATGTATCATTTTGTTGGTTTCATTCAACATCTACTTCTTAGTGCAGTCAAATAGTTGTACAGAAAAAGGAAACTATCTATTTTTTCTCCTTTAAAACCATTATAGATGCACCATTTCCGATGGAATATTTTCTAAAGTTATAATTCAAATTTCCAAATATTTCCAATAGGTTATCTAGTAGGGCCTCTTAAGATTAACCCCACAGTCTTCCTTCTTTCAAATTGGTAAAAGTCCTAAACTAAAGAAGTTTGAATCCTACCTATAGTCATTTTAGAATCAACCAACCATGAATTACTTGACAACCCATTCCTTATTAAGGGAAATTATTTTCCATGTTCAATTAAGACACATGGTATCTCTTACAAGATTATGTGTTTACTTCATAGATTCACTTAATTCCTTTCCCACTAGATTCTAGTCTAATATAATTAATAAAAGATCTATTAGTCAACCACTAGATCTTTTAGACATTATTTATAAGATATAAAGGCTAGGTGACAACAAGTTTCACCAATTAAGCTTAAATTTTGTCCACCTAATCAAATGTTACATCAAAAAAGGTGGTAGACTAGGCAATCGCTTACTTATCATGAGTTTTAGAAGGGTTTAAGGGTAAAACTTATGATCAAGGAATTTGATAAAGAGAGGAGGTTATATCAAGTGTTAGTCCATAAAACCATGAAATCAACACACTAACATACTAACATCTCTAAGCCTATATCTTAACAGGAGATTAATGAAAAAATAATAATTGAAAACCCAACTAAAATACAAAGAACAACAATCTTTACCTTCCTTGAGAGATTCAAATTATTTATTCATTTGGTTTGCTCAGTTTATGCATAAGAAGTCTTCATCAATGACATATGGCTAACATCATCTTCTCTATTCATCATTTTTAAATGCTTGTCTTTATTGATATGTCTTGACTCAATTCTGGCATTATAACACTAGGCTTTTAGCTTCATGAATCTATTTCTTCATTATAACTCTACTTTGATTAAGTTACATAAATAAAGAGCTCTAGGATTGCTTTTATAGCCTTTCAAATCCCTTGGAATAGGTTAAATTTGACCGTGGTTGAGTTTATTAACTTTGGTTGAGTTTGGCATATTCTTGGGATATTCTTTTATATATTTTCCAAAAGTGACAACTCACAAAGGTAATGAGTAGCTTTTAAGATGTTCTAAGATGCTCTTGAATTTCTTTTTTAGTAATTGATTTATTAGCTCATGGGTGAACTCAATTAAGATTTGAAACTGATTTATCTTGTTAATTGATTTCGATTAGGATGTGCAAGTTAATTAGTTCTTTTTAGGCATTTGGTCATTTATTTGATTTTAATTAATTTAACGTATGTATATGCCTTGTTTAATTGATTTAATAAGACAAAATAATTTTAAGCAAGGTTATAAAGCCAATTTTGAGACTACTAGAATTCTTAGGTTAAATGCTCAATGATTCATAAGAATTGGTCTAACAGTCTGATACAAAGCCACTGGTGACCAAATTTACATGTCTATAGTTTGCCCCTATTTGGGAATATCTTGCAATTTATAAGTATAGTAACATATTTTCAAATAATAAAATGGTTTTTTATGCTTATGACTGCAATGGTAATGATTGAACTATAGTTTCCCCCTCAAGGGAGAAATTGGAAAGTGGGTCAAAAAATGGTCCATTGAAAGAAAAAAAGTGAAATGAGGGGACAAAAAAATGAAGATGATGGGGTGACAACATAATGATTCACCCAAAGTTGGGAAAAATCATCGAAAAATTCAAGTGGGATGGTGTACAATGGGTTGCCCAAAGGTGGTTATAAGAATTATACCTCAATAGTGGCAACATGGTATTATAACATAATGATTTGCTCTAGTAGGTGATATATTCACTGAGAAGATGGAGCTTCCCTAATTAAGATAGACAAAAAAGAAAAGAAATTGGTGGTAACATAATGATTTTCCCTAGTTGGTGATATAATCATTGAGAATGCATGTGGAATGGTGTATAATGCTAATGCAGTATACCCTGATTATGAAAAAAATGATTGATGGTTGATGATTGATAACTTGATACAGAGGATAAAGATGAATTGGGATAACTTTCTAGTAGGGAAATGCTCATCTAAAATAATAAAAGTTAAAATTATTTCATTGCTTAATTAATCCATTTGGGATATGATTAGGATTGGTTTGGGATTGTTACTGATGTTAGTGTCGAGGAGATGGTGATGCTAAATTGATGTTGTAGGCCTCTCAAAACTATTTTTGGTTATAGTATTTGATGTTAGGCCTCATGATAGTATGCCATGGGGGCTTGGCCAAAATATGCATAAGGAATAACTCTCGATATATGATACTCAATGGAAAATAATTTCACTAATGATAAAAACCATGATGATAATGTAGACATTTGAATATAACTAGATTCAAGAATAATGTGTAAGGAATCACCTAATAAACACACATAGATTGAATCAAGTCCATAGTGCTAAAATCAAACAAACAAGCACATAAATAAATAAATAAAATAGACAAATAAGACAAATAAATAAACAAACAAGTGTTAGTCCCTATGTTAATATAAACAACGTGATGAACATTGCCCCTAAAAACTAGACAAAACTAAACAAATAAACAAGATGGGGTAATAGAAGAAAAGGAAGGGGGTGGTCGAGTTATATCCATATTCACTACACAAGTGGATGTTTCCTATAGAGTTCTATGGATATAATGATCTAATAAAACTTTAGGCCAAATATAGTTCTCACAAGAAATGGGAAGAAAATGATGATTGATAGAAAACATGATGGATGTGATATAAGAATAGGGATGAACTCAAAAAATGGGGATAGTGTAGGATAAAAGGCCAAAAAATATGTGGAAACTAAGGAATTAGTGATTTGTTTGTGACTTGGTGAGGGTTCCCAAAATCCTTAAGGCAAAGAAGTGGTCAATGTTTTTGGTTTTTCTAAATGATTTTCAAATGTTTTTGGAAATTTTCAAGAATCTCAACTCAATTGAGAATGATGAGACACTAAAATGGTCCAAGATCACAAAATGGTGATAGCATTATAACTTGAAATGATGCTCACAATAGTGGTGAGAGAATGGATGAAGTTGCTTATAAAATAACAAGATCATTATAACTTGAAATGATGCTTACAAAATGGCAAGATCAATATAACTTGAAATGATGATCATAAAATGCCAAGATCATGGCTAAGGGGGGACTAAGCTAACCTAAATATGAATCAAACATGAAACATAGTCTCAAAATGGTTTTAGTTCATAGTAGTTCACCTCACAATAGAGGAATCTAACTAGTGTAGTAGCTAATTCAAAAAAAATAGGCATAGTTGGTATGATGGAATAGTATGGCATAGGAATGACTAAGTGATATGTCAAGGCACAATAAACAAATATTTCCCCTAGTTTTCCCATAAGTGGTTATAAATAGGATACAAATGATAGATCAATGATACCAATTTGCCCCAACATGCGATATAATTAGTATCAAGATCAGTGAACATTGATTTGCCCCTAATAGGTGATATAATCAAGGTTACAAAAACAAACTTGATAAGAAGGGAGTAATAAATGAAGGATGCAACTACCAAAACTTATATCATACTACTCTCAAATATTACATCTATTTGAAATGCTTGAAATAACTATTGAAATTGATTTGATTTTATATGCTAAAAACATGAAACTAATGGATAAACCAAGGTGAAATAGGCTAGGTTAATAGGACTCAAAACATGTTTGGTCAAGTAGGAATAGAATGGCTAGACAGTTTGGTTGGAATGTTAAAATGAGAGGATGGTAGAACAAATAGTCTTATAATGGAATAAAAAATAATATTGATAATATGGTATAACTTGAAATGGTACTTATAGATAATACATCAAGTTACCCAAGCAAAGTACTAATTGAGGTGAATAATGTTCATTGGCTCATCAAGTTCATTTCCATCCAGTGTGATGAGCCTGTATGCTCCAGTCCCATAGTCTGTAGTGATGATGAAAGGACACACCCAATTGGGTTTAAACTTTCCTTTATGTTTATTTTTGGTCATGGTATTCTTTTGGTTTTCTTTTAGGACCAGATCACCAAGTTTAAATGTTCTATGTTTTACATGTCGATTGTATTAACCTCAAAGTCAATTTTGATAGGCCTACAAATTGTTCATAGCATCCACGCACTTCTAATCAAATAAATCTAGCTATTATAGGTGAGATCCTCAATAGTCGTTATCATCAAGAACATGATTGAAAGATATTTGTAATGAAGGCAACTTGACCTCAATGGGAAGTATGGCTTTAGTTCCATAAACAAGTGAGTATGGAATGGCTCATATGGATGTGTGATGATTAGTATAGTATGACCAAAGGGTATAGAATATCTAAAGGTGTTAATCATGACTGACATCATTGAAAATCTTTTTGAGAATGTTGACAATGATTTTATTTGATGCTTTAGACTACCCATTACCCTGAGGGTAATACGTCGTTAAAAAGTGTTATGTGATCTTGTATTCAAAACATAGCTTTTTGACATCCTTGTTATTAAATGATCCTCCATTATTAGATATAATGTTGGAATGGATACCATAGTGGTGGATGAGATGGTCAAATATGAATTTGTAAATTTGCTTTCCAGTCACATAAGTGAGGGGTATAACTTTGACCGACTTACTAAAATATTTAGTGATAGCAAGAATGTGTTTATGGCCATCTAATGAGGTGGATTTTATCTTCCCAATGAGGTCAAGGCCCCATATAGAAAATGGCCATGGTGTTATCATTGATTTTAAGGTCTTAGTGGGTGCATGAATCAAATTAGCATGTTATTGACATTTATCACATTTTTTGACATATTTAGCTACATTTGCATCCATTATCAGCTAATATTAACCAATATGCAAGAGTTTTTTGGATAGGACTACCTTTTTGGTGTGGGCTCCACATAATCCTTCATGAAATTCTCATAATGCTAATATAAATTATGTTGAATGTAAATAATGAAGCAGATTTCCATCAAAAATATGGTGGTATAGGGTTGGTTTGAGTAGGGTATAACATTAGACATTGTGGATGAAAGCTTTGGTCTATTTCCAAGATAAGTTGGTGGGAGGATTTGCTCATGTAAATAGGCATATAGGTTTGAGTACCAACTAGAGTTGTGATCAACAATATCACATATTATTGTAATAGTAGGATCATGAGATGGCGATGTTAGATTTTCTACAAAAAAATAATACTCACTAGTTATGTCTGCATGATGAATCAATGACCTAATGATAGCCATGGCATCTGTTGCTCTATTACTCACTCTTGGTATATGATCAAATTGAATATCAGTAATTTGTTGCTTGAGAGTATCAACCATTGCCTTGTATGGAACCAACTTGTTAGCTTTAGTTTGGAAGTGGTTTGTGACCTAATTAATGATTAACTAAGAATCAACATAAACTGTTAGATGGCATATGTTCCATTGTAATACCTATAAAAGCCCTATAATGAGTGATTTATATTTGGACATGTTATTGGTATAAGGAAAGCTGATTCTAAATGACTTAGGGATTAGATCCCCTTAAGGTGTTATGAATAAAAGGCCTACCCCCAATCCATGTGTAGGAAATGATCCATCAAAATATATCTTCTAGTGCTACTCATTAACAAGTGTTTTAATGATGGTCATAATGGATTCATCAAGAAATTGTAATGTTAATGGCTTTGTATCTTCAAGAGGTGCTTTAACAAGTTGATCTATGAGAACTTTCCCCTTGATTATTTTATGGTTTACATACTCTATCTCAAACTCACTGAGTAGCATGATCCATTTGGCCATATGACCTTGGAAATTTGTTTTTGATAGTAGATACTTAAGTGTATCTACTTTGGAAATAACCATGGTCTTATTGTTAACCATATAGTTGTGCAATTTTTTAGCTATGAAGCCAATAGAGACACAATATTTTTTTATGGGCATATAGTTGTGCTCATATGTAACCATTGTATGACTTATATAGTACACTACATGCCCTAGAACATTATTATTAGTAAAAAGATATAACAATAATGGTGTCTCTAGTGTTAAAAGCAATAGAACTAGGGGATTCATGAGATATTCCTTCAGCTACTAAAAAGACTTTTGACAATCATTATCCCAATGAAATGTGACACCTTTCTTTAGTAGGTGTGTAAATAGATGGCACTTGTCTAATAATTGAGATATGAAACATTAGATGGATTGAATCTTACCCTATAAACTATGGAGTTACTTCAGATTGGTTAGTGGTAGCATCTTTATTATGGCTCTTACTTTAGTTGGATCAACTTCAATGCCCTTATGAGACATGATGAATCCCAATAATTTGCTTGATCTAACTTTGAACACACACTTCTTTGGGTTGAGCTTGACTTTGTATTCTTGTAGTTGGTCAAATATCTTCATTAATGTTGCTAAATAGTTAGCCCTAGTTTTATATTTACCTAGTATGTCATTGATGTAGTCTTCGATGGTGTCATTCATCATATCATGAAATATGACTATCATATCTCTCTGATAAGTTACCCCTACATTCTTAAGGCCAAACAACATAACTTGAAAATAGAATGTTCTCCACAGAGTGGTGAACACTATTTTGTGTTGGTCTTTTAGTGCTATTATAATTTGATTGTAACCAGAGAAGCCATCCATTATTGAAAGCATTTCATAACCCACTAAGGATTTGACTATCATGTTAATGTTAGGAGTGGAAAGTCATCTTTAGGGCATGCTTTGTTAATGTCACAAAAATTAGTAAAGATTATGATTCCTTTTGGTTTTTGCTGATAGGTACTACATTAGAAATCCATTTAAAGTAATCAATTGGTCTAATACATTCTACTTTTAAGAGTTTCTCCTATTTATTCACTAATACAACAATGTGTGGATGCATCTTACGTAGCTTTTATTTTACTGGTTTAACATCAGGATTGACCACAAGGTAATGTAGAACTAAGGAGGGGTCTAAACCTAGTATGTCAAAATATGCCCATGCAAATATATCTACAAATTCCCTCAAAAGGGTTGTAAGGACTTCATGCTCCTTCTTAGTAAGGGATGCACCCAGATTGATCCACTTTGGTCATTTGGGGACCCAATGTTAAAATATATTGTATATTCTATTAGAAGAGTTGAGTTGTCATCAAGGATAGTTGGTAATGATTTGAACTGATTGGCAATATTAGAGTCTTTTGTTAGGACTAGTTCTTTGACAAGTTTTCCAAGACATGATGAATCATAATCTCTTAATGGGAGATCAGGCCATGCGACAAAGAGAGTTAGAAATTCTTATATGACTTGATCAAAGGCTTCTTGCCTTTCAATATTAAATATGGGCCCATTATCATGTTCATTATTAACATCCTCTTGAATGATTTGATCGAAAGCCTATTACTCTTTAGGTCTGAACTTAGATCATGGTGAATGTCACCTTTGTTATTTTCTTGCATGATTTTCTAAAAATAGTTATGTTATTCAATTCTAAATTTGGACTCATAGATAAGTTTATCATTGGTGGTCTCCTAGTCTATACATGAAGAAGGTTGAACACCCCCATCTAGTGGTGCCTAAAATAGGTTTTCACCATTAGATTGGCCTTTATCTTTACTATTTCCCTAGTCAAAAAGTGCCTCAAAGAGGTTTTCACTTTGAGACCTTAATTTTTTATTTATTTAATTTTGGCTAAGGGTGTTCAAATGTTCTCCAAAATAGGCTTTAAGATCCAATTTGATTGAGAATCCTGATTTATGATCTCCCAATGGAACATTATCCTTCAGGCCTAAAAAATCATAAAATGCTTCATCATTTTCAAACTCATAAATTGGTATGTGTGTCTCTTGTTGGTCCCAGTCTATTAGTTGGAGATAATATAATAGTAGGGGATTTTTATGAATGATTGGGTGAAGCGTGCAAATGGTGTGAATATCAAACAGGTTGGTCTAGGTTAAGTCATCGAATAAGTTATGATTAGACTCTGATTCACTACCAACATCCTCATCACTAGTCAATGGTGATGGAACATAAGTATGGTATATGGGTTTACCCCTAGGTAGTTTAAATCTAATTCCATAGGGTCCTTCATACATGATCATAGAAATAGGTTCCAACATTACCTATAGATTTGGCCTGAGGCCACTTCCTTCATAATCTTGATTTTCCATGATGCGATTGGGAATGAGATACTTGGGGTTCTTATAAAAATTGACCAAATTATCATTATACAATCATGACTCATCTCGTTTAAGAGGGTCTTGTTCTAGGCCAAAAGCTGGTATGAAAATGACTAGTCATAGATTATGAATGTGGCCTTTGCCCTTTCTTTACCAATACATATGCATCATAGCTTTAGGTATTCCTAAGGCTTTTGGGTTTTGAGTAAGCTTTGTGATATGAAATGTATCATGAGTCAAGTACTCTCATGGGCCATGATCAAGATGGTAAAATTATTGGATACATCAAGATGCAGCATGTGACTGAGAGAATCAAGGGTATTAGGATCAATGCAGTTGTCTTTTGGCAATTTGAGGAGTATTGCCTTCCCCTTATCCTATTTATTAGTTGGATTCATACCAAAATGGTAGTTATAAATTTGTAACTCAACCTCTACATGTTTACAATGCTCATGGATGCAAATCTCTTGGAATGTTAACCTCCATCACTGAATGGGAAAACTTGATACATTGGTGTAATGTTGATGGGACTACATGAATCTCATGTAACCAAGGCCTACCCAAAAGCATATTGTATGATAAATCAAGATCCAATGCATGGAAAAAGGTATCATAAGTTAGGGTCCCAATGATAATTGGCAAAATAATGGTGCCCTATGATTCATACTCTTGATTGTCTTATACTTTGATAGTGATCATTTATTCTTAGAGATCCATTATTATGTACAAGAGAATCTTGATGAGATTGAGAGACACTATGTTCAGACTTGATCCATTATCTATAAGGACATGTTTCACTTTGTTTTGCATTATATATACTTCAATATATAATAGATTGTTATGTAGTGGACTGAGAGGTTACATATCACTTTGGTTAAATGTGACTTGTTGGGTTGATACTAGGTATCAAACCAAAACTTGAAATTGGTCAGGGGATATGTCATTCAGAATAATGGATTGTCTAAGGTATTCATTCAATATTTTCTTATGTATTGTTGATGTGCATAACAAATCTAAAATGGATATCTATGCTAGCGTATTTTGCAATTGTTCCACTATATCAAATGTCTTTTTTTAACAATGTTAAATGGCTTATTTTGAGGCCAAATAATGGGTTAGATGATGGGTGAAGTGGCTGGTGGTTTTGGGCCTGGTATGGTCATTTTAGACCATTGAGTTTTGAATGCATAATCAATATTATATATAGGACTATTATTTCTAATTGATGATGGTGGAGGGGGGCTAGATAAGATAAGTCTTAATTATTGATACACTTGAGTGTGGTCATAGGTGAATAATGAGTTATCATTATAAGGTCCTAATGTGGGAATCCCTACGTGTTGGTTTACCTATGTATGGTATCATGTCAAAGAAGGGTTATCAGAATGATTGGATTGGTTTGGTATGACTAGTAATGGTCTTTTTTGGTTGAAATTTGGTCTAGGATTGATGGCAATGGTGTTAATGTTACCTCTTGAGATATGACCTACAACTGAGTTATATTCATGTGCAATAGCATGGTAGGTTTTTTGGTTGTGACCACTATTTTGGCCTTGGTTCTATCTATTATTTTGGATTTTTTGGTTATGTTATTGATTCTATTGATTAGGATTTTATTACTATATTGGCTAATTATGTTGAGGAAATGGGTTATGATAGATTTCAAGGTTCTTATTGGATATGGAAGTTCCATTATACTATGTGATCTCACCATTATCTAACATATTTTGAATGACATGTTTAATTTTTACATAATGTTACAAATTATGGCCTTTAACCCTATGAAACTCATTAAATTTTTTAGGCTTGTACCAATCTAATATGTTTGTACCCTCATGATATTGATATTTTGGAATAAGGTATTTGATTAGGTTAGCTACTATGAGATTTCAAAATATTGATTTGATGAGTTATCCAAGGTTGGTAAAAGGATGATGAGTAGGTGGGTTTCTCCTTGGAGGAGGTGGGTTTTTCAAATTCGAAGGCTACTATGATTTTTGCATTTTTTGTGCTAGCATAGGTTATGCTTATTGTGCATGTTATGGCTATTGAAGAAGTTCTTAGGTAGGAGTAAGATGAAAAGGTGGAACTAGATGATTAGTTAGTGTTTGTACCATTTGGACATGGCATGACTTTGTTATTCCATTCCCAACAACATTTTTCTTACGGTTAAATTATTTTGGCCTATCATTATTATTAACTTATGCCAATTGTGATGCTTGAATTTGGTTTGGATTTTGGTTATGATTATTACTATGATTTATTGAGTTTAGTTTTATGATCCCTTTATTAATATGATCTCTTTCAATCACTAAACCTTTGTTGATGATCTCTTTGAATGTGTGTGCATACTGTAACTCTAGAAAGTAGGTTATTTCACTATGTAGATTTTTGGTAAACACAACTACTAATTACTTATCTAGTAGACTATGGGTAAAGTGGCTTGAAATATCTCTCCATCACTATAGATAACTTGTGAATATTTTGCCTGGTTTTTGCTTTGCCTATGTTAAGTTGACCAGTGAAATCTCATGTTCAAGATTGTATGAGAAGTATTACACAAACTTGTCTAATAGATTGTTGAAGTTAGAAACTGAGTTCTTTAGTAGTTTCAAAAACCATTCCAAGGATTATCTAGATAAAATCATTATAAATAACAATAATAGATAAATGTCACTATATGCCATTGTTTGACATACAACAAAGAAATCAGTTAGATGTGCTTTGGGGTCACCTTTCACCTTGTAATTTTCAAACTTGGGTGGCTCATATCTTGGAGGAAATAGAAATTTTAAGTACTCCATGTAAAAATAATATGAACACACATCATCCAATTTGAAATTTTTAACCTATTTCCCAAGTTGGATGGTGGTAATTGCATCCTTCATTTGTTGTAATTCTTACTTAGGGAAACTTGTTTAAATATTGGTTTGGGTTGATGGTTGGGCATCCACAAGTGGATGACTTAGACTAGGATATGAAGGAGGAATTTATTGGGGTAGGTTTGATTGGCCTAGGAATGGTCAAGAAATATGCATGTATGGATTAGGGTGCAATTATTTAAATTATAGTTGTGATGGTGCAACATTCTAGTTGGGATTGGATATGTATGATTGGTTTTATGGATATTGAGGATAAGATGGAGGGATATAACTATATTTTACCTATTTTGGTTAAATAGGGACTTGTTGTTGACTATTCAAACCTTGTTGTTGAGTGGGAACTTTTGAGACAAGATCCTATCTATGAACCTATGGTACATTCTACACAAAAGGTAATTATTACCTAGAAGGTACTTGAGGAACATTGAAACCTCTTTTTTGTGTGAATACCTATTGAGAAGTGGACGCATGTTGGATATTTAGTACCTATCCCTGACCAATATGAACATGTTATTGATTAGACATCATTTGATTTTGGATTAGTATATTGGCCTAAGAAGGCAGAGGTATGTTCACTACTACTGATGAGGTTGAACATTGGTTACCCCCTATTGAGGTGGCAATGTGTTCAGCCTCTATTATATCAAGATACTTGATTGTGCCTATTATTTTGGAATACTATTCATCATATTTTGGGGAAGAGTAGAATTTGACACATTTTATTGGTGTATGACACTACTTGTTTGTTGGATACTTAATCTTATTGGTTGAGTGCTTGAAGAAGCATTTTGTTGAGGATTAGTAGTAGTTGGTTAAGATTGGGACATAGAAACTCCTACCCCTTAATTTTTAAAACCAATAATGGTGCTAGCTGAAGGCACATTTTGATTTTGATTGATTATTTATGTAACAACACCATTTTGGTTTAAATTAGACATTTCTTGTGCACTATTTCCTATGTTTTTCTCAATATAATGTGTAGAAACCAAATATATTTCCTCTATAATTGGTGTATTGAATATGGTTTCTACTAAATTGTTTTTCATAAATGGGTCTAAACCCTGATTGTCTTGACCTATAAACTTCATTAAAACTCTTGTTCAAGGATCTATATTAATAAGAGGTGCATTTGACAAGGCCATAGTAGTGAAGTTACATGCTAAATAGAGATATGTCTAGTATGTTTGATGCATTTGATCAAAGTGGTCATCTAAGGGACCTCTTTATGGGATAATCACATGGGGGTTTTGATAAGGTATTGGTACAATGGAATTAGGATTGTTAGAAAAAAATAATTCATGAGTTTGATTGTAAAACATTTTGTAAGTTTTCATACCCTACCTCTATGGTTTTATTGGGATCATACGTTGATGGTGTTATGATGTGATAAGGTTATTTTTGAGTGATTTTTTGAACCAATGGTATGTCAGATAAGTATTGGGGAATTATCTCTTGATCTTGCTCTATATATGGAGGTGTACTAACCAAATAGTTGGCCAAAGAATCTTGAATTTGTTCCCCTAGTTGTGTTTTTTAGGTTGTATAATAATATGATTCCCAAATTATATTATCTTCAATAGGGTTTTCTAAAAATTCCCCTTATGTGAAAGGATTTCCATATCCTAAATTATACATAATTCCACTATGTGTATAATGAGCCATGTTCAAATTAAATTGAAAATATTTCACAATAAGAGAAGGGATTAGGTTTCTATAAACTCTAGAAATGCTATGCCTTTTGAAAAGACAAAGGGTTCAAATGTGATCTAGCTTGGTCAAAGGTGGAGCTAAATCTCCAAAAATTCTATAAAAAGACTTGATTACAATAGTGTAGAATCAAATAATAAATGTTGAGTGTCTGATACACGCAAAGGTCATGTAAAATGTCCTAAGAATCAAACTACCCAACTCTAATGTTGAAACATGTTCCAAGTAGGTCTAAGCTGCTAAAGGGAAAATTTACTAGGTCTTTTGTCTAATTGTGGATTCAAAAGCTAAGATCAAACAATATATGTGAGGACTAATGGCCAAATGGTGTAAAAATATCAACTTAAAAAGGATGCTTGATTAATCTAACAAACTTGGAATAGTTTAACATAGACAAGGTATATGACTCTAGGCATAAAACATGATCTGATTAGTATAAGATGCTAAACAAGATATGCTTGAAAATAAAATAATTTGACCAAAATAAAAGCACAAAATAATATAATTTTCTAAATTTTATTGATGAATTAACCCAATTTACATAATCCAAAAGAGTAATATCTAGGTATCAACCCTACAAATTGACGTCTAAACCAAAATCAACCAATATTTGAGTTTAAACTTGTAATATTTAATCAATGACTCAACTAAGGATAAACTATGAATTTGATGACAAAGAGATAGAAATATTTGAGCAATGTGACCATGCTAATATAATATTAAATAGGGCTCAAGTAATTGGTTGCAAACAAATGATAATGGAGATTCAAGATGAAATAAGATAAGTCTTTTGAAACAAAATGGGTAACCTAATGGTGTTAGCACTCCCAAAAGATGATGTGATAAATGGTTTATGTTTCAAGACTTCAAAGGCACAAGATTTTGAAATGATTTGGGTAGCATAATAGTTCCCTCCTCAATAAAGTGATACTCCCAATTTTTTTACATAAAAAGGGAATGTTTGCTAAGTTAAATCAAAGTGTCATACGAATGACATAAAGCCTTCTCAAAAATTAGAGTAATGTGGACTCATGACTCATAAAATGACATGGTTTGAACAATACAAGTTTTAGTCTAATACACCAAGCAAAAATGACCAAAATACACTAAGTATAATCATACAAATCCTAGAAAGGGTATGACAATGTGGGGTTAACTAAACTAATTATTTTGTACATATTTATAGATGGATCAAATACATACAACTTTTACATCAGCATACAAAATAAGTGCACTTCATTTGAGTCCACATCATATGGCTTGTTATAAAAAGGTCTTTTCCTTTTTATAAACACTACATTCAACACTTGCTCAGTGTAGTGCGATATCCAACATGCTTAAATGTCATGGGTTTAGCCTCTACTAATGGAGATGGTTTAACCACCTTAAACCATTATCCTAGTAAGGGGATACCAATTTATATATCCCCTATGGAAAGGGGTTGAAGATGATGATGTGAGATGAAGCCCCAGGTCAAAGCTTCCCTAAATAACTTGTGGGAGGAAATGATTTCCCCCTCATAAGCCAAGATGCATGGAAATATATGATTAAAATAGAAAAACTTTTTGGTCACCTCAAGATCACCTAATATTATGTGAGTTTTTGGGGAGGGATTTAAATGAAATTATTTTTATGCTTTGGATTAGGATTAAAGTGGGATGAGATGGCACTTTTGATCCCAAAATTTCCCTAAATGGGATGGATGGGAGAGAATACATGTACATCTCTTTTTGCTAAAACACACAATCGAATTCTAAGTTTACAAATAATTGAAATGAGGCTAATTTATTTCCACCAAACTAAAAGTGTTTGATTATATTCTTTACTATCCCCTTGGCTTTAAAATGTGCAAATGTAAATAATTACAAACCACCCAAAAATAAGTTGGTGCTTTTGATCCCAAAGTTCTCTAAAGGGGATCGATGGGAGAGCATACATGCATAACTCCCTATTTACTAAAACAAGTTTAGAATAAACAAACAATGAAAAAAATCACAAATTTTTTAAAGTGTATTCAATTTTATATCACTAAATTAAATGTGTGATGGTGTTCTTTTATCCCCTTGGATTTAAATTGTGAACTTTGAAAGAACAATCAAAACATTTAACACAAACATGCAAAACTTTCTTTTTAAACCCAAAGTGAAATGCCTAATTCATTTTAAAATATCCCAAAAAAAAGTGTGAAATAAATAATTAAGCTTATTTTTAGGATTTTTCAAATGTGCCCTACAAGAAAAAGATTAGCACTTTATTTAGCCTTGAAGCTTATTTATCAAATGAGACAAGTAACTTTGAAGGGTAAAATCTGTCGACTCGAAGGCAAAACTTAAAGAAATAAAACATGTTAGGTTAGAAAAATATTATAAAAAAATATAAATCAAAAATCAAAAAATATCAAAAAATAAAATAAACCTATGAAACATGCAAACAACAAGTTATAAGGTTAAAATAAAGAAAACCGAACACATAAATCATAAAACTATGTAGTTAGTTTTTTAACCATAACTTTTAAAATATACATACATTTTTCACTAAATTTTTTGAGGTTGTTTATAGGTCTAGGGATCACCTCTCTACAAACATTTAAGTCAAAATATTTAATAACATAAAATTTATTATTTTTGTAGTAACTTTTTTTACTATAAACTTAGAAAATAAAAAGTGACAGTCACTAAAAGGGTCATAACTTATAAAATAAAAATCATATTTTAATGAAATTTTTAGAGAATTAAGATTAAATTATTAATAAAATACTATAAATTTTTTTTAAAAATAGTAAATGAATTAAAAATAAGAGTTACTTTAACAACCAGTTTTGTTTGATGATGTGGGTGCGCAATCGTGTCCTATCGAGCATGCCATTTGTGATCAAGGAATTTAACAAAGAGAGGAGATTAGATCAAGTGTTAGTGCATAACATAATTAAATCAACATACTAACACACTAACATCTCTAAGCCTATATCTTAGATGGAGCTTAATGAATAAACAACAATTGAAAACCCAACTAAAATATAAAGAACAATAATCTATACCTTTCTTAAGAGCTTCAAATGATTTATTCATTTAGATTGCTAAGTTTACACATAATAAGTCTTCATCAATGACATATGGCTAACATCATCTCCTTTATGCACCATTTTTGAATGTTTGGCTTGATTGATATGGCTTGGCTCAATTTTGGCATTATAACACTAAGATTTTAGCTTCATGAATATATTCTTTCATTATAACTCTACTTTGATTGAAATCCCTAAATGAAGAGCTATATGACTAATTTTATAGGATTCCAAATCCTTTTTAATGGGTTAAATTTGACAATGGTTGATTTTATTAACTTTGGTTGAGTTTGGCATATTCCTAAGATATTCCTTTTGATATTTTCTAAAAGTGACAACTCATAAAGGTAATGAGTAGCTTTTAGGATGTTTCAAGATTCTCTTGAATTTCCTTTTTAGTAATTGATTTATTAGCTCATGTGTAAACTCAATTAGGATTTTAAATTACTAATTGAATTTTATTAGGGTGTGCAAGTTAATTGATTCTTCTTAGGCATCTAGTCATTTGTTTGATTTTGATTAATTCAATGTATGTATTTACATTATTTAATTGATTAATATCACAAATTGATTTAATTCAAGGTTATAAATCCAAATTTTAGACTAATATAATTCTTAGGTTAAATGGTTGATGATTGGTAAGAATTGGTCTAATAGTTTGATGCAAAGCCATTGGTGGTCAAATTTATATGTCTACAAAATTGATTAGTGATATAACCATGCTTGACATAGTATCTTTCCTTCATTGGCCTTTTTCATGTTCCTACACACTCTATGGACACATCAAATTCCTCTAACCTAATAGAATAAGTTACATAACTTATTCAAACAAGGCAATTTCAATTAATATCAAGAATCATCATGTCAAGAAATACTAATGTTCTCACTATAAGATTTTTCCTCACCTTTAACAATTTGCAATTACCAATACAAAAGCTTATGATGAATGATTTAAAAAATATTTAAGTTATAATATTTCATAGACATAATCATAGTTCATAAAACAACATTTTTATGAAGGAAACATAATAATCACAGTTTCATATGCAAGCAACCTAAAACATGATTGATAATAGGTCTTTCTCATGGTTCCCAACACATGATATCCTTTATAAAAATACTTTCACATGTCATCTAGATGTGAATTAATAACATAATTCAATAATTATAACATATAAATCATAATTTCATATCCATCTTTGTCAAAGATAATTACTATGCAAAATAGGGCCTTACATCCCCCTCCCCTTATGTAGACTTCTACCTAGAAGTCACTGAAAGAGGTGAGGATATAAAACCCTCAAAGGTGTAGAATCTTCCCAAGTTGTTGCTAATTTATTATATTTGTCCCACTAGACCTTTACTTGATCCAATTCTCTACCTTGACGAGCTATCATTTTGCATGCTAAAATATTGATAGGATCCTAAACTAAAGCCCCATTGGTCTCAACCTAAAAGGATTTCTAATCCAAAACATGATTAATATCATAAATATATTGTCTCAAAATAGAAACATGAAATACATCATGAACATTATCTAGTTTGGGTGGTAAGGCTAGTTGATAAGCAACTGGGCCAACACTCTCTAAGATCTTGAATGGCCTTATAAAATAAGGTGCCAACTTCAAACCTTTTCCATAATAGATAGGGATCTTATTGGGTCTCACCCTCAAGAAAAATTTATCTCCAGTATTAAAATTTTAATCAATTCTTTTAGTATCCACATGTTTATTTTATTGATCCTTGATGGTCTTCAGGTGCTATCATATCTTAACTATTTATCATTCCATTGGTAGGTCCAATCATGACTCTATCTTAATGTTGGTCCCAACTCAGTGGGGTTATACAAGATCAACATTACAAATCTTGGAAATGTGCCATCTTGATTGAACTAGGATAACTATTATTATAAACAAATTCAATAAGAAATAAATAGTCTTCCTAATGAGATTATCGGTTTATAACATACATGTGTAGCATGTCTTCTAAAACCTAATTGACTCTCTAAGTTTGTCTATAAATTTTAGGATGGTAGGAAGTACTAAAATTAATTTTTGTGACCAATGCCTTCTATAAGGAATTCCATAAGTGATAATTTTATATTAGATCTTAATATGAAATAATCTTATGGGTAATCTCATGGAATCTAAAAACATTATCCAAGAAAATGCTTGCCACTAAGGTGGCACTATAGGTAATCATTATGGAACAAAAATGAGATACTTTGGTCAACTTATCTATAATGACCATGATCACATCTTGATGATAATTCAAGGTAGGCAAGCCCATAATAAAATACATGGAAATAGTATCCCATTTCTGTTTGGGGTCTCATGAAGATAAAATAATCTTGCTAGATGTTGATGCATAGCCTTAACACTCTGAAATTTAAGATAATGATTAATATATTTAGAAATATCATGCCTCAAACCAAACCAATAATATAATTATCTTAACTCAACATACATCTTCCTGAATATAGGGTGTGCTTGGTAAGGATCTCTTTAAGACTCAAATAGAATTAGCTCATATAATCCACCAGCTAAGGGAACATAGATTAACCCTTTATGGCATAACACACCATCTGTCTTAATATAATAGCCTTTAAAATTTCATTTTAGACTCAAAATAAAACCCAACAACTATCTTACTTCCTTGTAACTTCAAAGTTTGACTCGATAGATTAGTTTACCAACTATTACTGCCAACTCATGGCATCTTCTACTCAAGGCATTAACAATTACATTTTCCTTTCCTTTGATTTAAAATATCTCAAAATCATATTCACACAATAATTACATCTAATACCTTTGGCATACATTAAGGTTAGGTTGATTGAATAGATGCTTCAAACTTATGTCATTAGTCTTTAAAATAAAATAACAACCAAGCAATATGTGTCACCACCTTAAACAAGTATGAAGAATAGATAAAAATTCAAAATAATCTAGGGGATATCCTAACTCATCATCTTTGAGCCTCTGAGATTCATATGCTATAACTCTACCTTCTTTCATAAGTATGATTCTTAATCCTTCTTTCGAGGCATCTGTGAAAATGAGGAACTCCCTAGTAGGATTAGGTATAGCCAAAATTGGTGCACATGTGAGTCACTTCTTCTAAAACTAAAACATTTCCTCACATTATTTTGTCCATACAAACTTCTTCCCTTTTTTTGAAGTGAGGCAATGGGGTTAATAATGTGAGATAAGTTCTCAATAAAATATCTATAATACCTACTAAACCCATGAAATTGTGTACCTCTACAACAATTTTTGGGTGTTTTCCATTCTATAATGGTCTAAATCTTGGAGGGATCCAAAAAAATTACTCCTCTTGAGAGAATATGACCAATATATTGTACCTTAGACTATGCAAAATAACACTTCTCTAAGTTTTCAAATAATTGGGTTTATCTTAAAACTTACAAGACCTACCTCAAATGGTCCTCATGCTTCTCTTCATTATGTGAATAGATCAAGATGTCATCAAATAACACCAAAATGAATCGATCTAAAAAGTATCAAAACACTCAATTTATAAGACTCATGAATATTGTTGATGTATTCTTCAACCCAAATGGTAGAACTATAAATTCATATGCCCATACCATATTTAAAATGTCATTTTATGAATATCAAGCTCTATGATATTCAACTAATGGTATCCATATTTTAAATAAATATTAGAGAACACCTTGGCTCCCTATAATCAAACAAGTCATCAATTCTTGGTAAGGGATAATGTTTCTTAATTATTACCTTATTCAATTGGAAATAATCAATTTACATTCAAAGGGATCCATCCTTATTCTTCACAAAGATTACCAGTGCTCCCTAGAGGGACACACTAGGATGAATTAGACCTTTCTCTAAGAGTTTATAAAGTTACATGTTGATTTCACTTAGTTTTGACATAGTCATTTGATATGGTACCTTTGATATGGGCTCAAACCCTAGTACTAAAATAATATAAAAGCAAATCTCCTACAAAGGAGACATATCAGGTACTCCATCTAGAAACACATCAAAAAATTACCATAACATAGAGTGGTCATCTAGTGAATCCTTCTCAGCCTCATCTAACCTACCACTCACCATGATATCAAACAAATATAAACCCTTCCTTATAATATTATTGAGTTACATCATAGTGATCATGAAAATGTATATAGGTATCTTGACCCCTAATATTACCATAAGAGTCCCAAGGTCATATCCACATTCAATAAATTTATCATGATAACAAAAACTTAGTTTTATGAGTTGAAATCCAATCCATGCCCAAATATACTCCGTAAGTGCCTAAAGGTATAATGCATAATTTCATATTGGTAAAAAAGACACCAAGGTATAGAAAATCTTTACTCACTAAGGAATTAAGAGACATCTTGGCCCTAGAGGCCAACTCAACTGCACAGTTCCTGAACTGCATAATATCCATCAACCCATAATGGTCCATAATAGAAGGGGAAATAAAGAAGTCTAAAGATCTTGAATTAAAAAAATAAATTGAAACTCCTTAAATAATAATTGTGGTCTCAATGACCATTTCCTAATGCTCAACTTAGTGGTCAGCCACTACTACATATATTTTATAACCTCATCCCACATCACCCACCATTTAGTCTGATATTGGATCCTTTTGCCTACTGGTGACCAATGGTTCTTAGGGAAAACCACATGCATAATGATCAAGTGATCCAAAAATAAAGCATACACACCTCCATTGGTCTCACCCAAAGGAGGTTTCATTTAATATTGGCTCTAAAGATGACATTAACCCTAAAGGTCTCACCTATTCTAATTGTGGAGTCTATGTATTTCTAGTTTATTGATAGTTTTGAGGCCCACCATTAATTCATATTTAGTGGTATTTTTAAAATTAGTTACTATTATAACTAGTTTCATAATGGTTTCTCTCCTACTAATGTTGTGTGTGTCTAGAGTTGGATTTCACTACTCCCCAACCTCCCCTAGGTATAAGATATACACTATTGGGTATGGATCAAGGTCATTAAAATCATGAAGTATAATTGGTTGGATATGTGTGAAAAGTATATGATTTTATCTTTTGTATAGTATTTTAGATGTATTTAACCTTTTAAGCTTAAGAAATAGTAGAATAATTTGAAGAGTCTTTCCTTTTGTGTATATCAAAATGCTAGAACACAAGGAGACAACACTTTGAAATATTATATATAGTGCTTGAATGTAATGGAATTTTGTTTTGATGTGTGATAGAGATAAATAGAATATACTTGATATGGTTATTCATTTTATCATTGTAATATGCATAGTAATTACTCTATTTTACTTTAACATATGTTATTCATTTTTAATATGTTAGCTTAATCTATATTTGTTATTTCTATGAGTATTCCTTTGTTATGTACATATGTGTTTTTTAATAAACAATCTATAATTATGAATTTTTTGACATGTTTATCTTTTTTCCTATACTACACAAGTTATCCTTATAATTATCATGTCTTATAGTCTTCTTTAAACTCTACTAATAATAATGCAATAAGCATGAACACTTTTAGATAAAATATGTTGAGATGGTTTCTAGGACAAAGGGATATAGAGAGATGGTTGGATGAGAGAATATAGAATTTCATAGAAGAAGAAATAAGGAGAGTTAAAACAACTACAAAATAGATTATCCAAGAGTATATATGGGGAAATATATGAAATCTTTGGTGTGAATTGCCTAGATTGTTAACTATGTGGCTATTTAGGGTGAAATATTATTGCTTTATCCCAAGGAGGATAGAGATTTTAGATTGGAAAGAAGATAAGTTAGACATGTTACATAACTAGTATATAGACTAGACTCGAGTAGTAGACTATTATATGAGAACTATGATTGATAGTTATATTATCAAATTCATAGTACAAAGATATATAGATTTTAAAGTTACACAAGACTGATTTTCCCAAGGAATAACAAGGAGATTTTTATAACAACTACCTAATTTACTTAAGATGTTGGTTATGGAAAAGGCCATGGTTCCTACTCTATCTAACATACATAGTCACTTTAGGCACCATGGGGGTATGTGTAAGATGAAGTGAATGATGCAAAGCTAAGTAAAAGAAAATTAAACCTGATCCCAAAAATGGTAGATGAGAATACTTAGAGTGAGAAGAAAATTTTTGGACTAGAAAGGGAACTATGACAACAGAGATGATGGAGCCAAACAAGAAATCTAAAATTAACTACAAATAGGAGTAGAGGTAAGGAAGAAAGTGCTAGAGATATAAATATAAATAAAGAAGATGCTAGAGATGGAAAGATGATGAGAAAAGATGTGGGAATAAGAGAGTGTGTACAAAGGTCTGATGAAGATAAAGATGTAGATAAAAATGATGCAAAAATGGAGATAGTGCAATCGGAAGAAGAAGGTAAGCTAGCAGTAGAATAATTAGATGGTAGAGGTAGATTAAAGTTAATAAAAGGGTTTTAATCTAGACTTGGTAAAGAATGCTCCTAAGAATAATTTAGATTCTAATGAAGAGATATCACAAGTTCAAGTTAAAAGTTAGAATAAATTCAAACTATAAGTCATTCACTTCAAGATTATGCATCCCCCTAGCCCAATTTATTATTATAAAGAAGAAGTGTAGGAGAAGAAGAGGATATAGATTGGTTTCATTCCTTTAAAAATAAGCTTGGAAAGCTAAGTGCAAAGACAAAGTATCCATTAGATAGGACGAAAATATAAAAAATCAAAATTTATTTTAAGACACCCAAAAAGACTAATATGCAGAAGTCTAGAGTCATAGTCAATAGTGAATAATCACATAAAGTTGCAGTCACCAATCAACAACTTCCTTTAGTCAGAGTTGATAGTATTTAGTAACTTAAGGTGATAATTACAAGTGTGTAAACTATGGTTCTCAAATCAGATATGTTTATTTTAATAATTAAATATGATGGGTCTATAGATCTTGAGCAATAATTGGTAATGTGTGATATGAAATAAAATGTAAAAGGGTTAACCTATGATTATATTAAGAGGTTATAACTCATAGGGGGTTTATCAAAATGAGCCTTAGAGTTCATTTGTAAAATAAATTTAAATAACTTCAACTTTATTTAAGTTAGAGATCTATTAGTAATATAATTTAAGGAAAAAAATGTACAATCCAAACTATTCAAGACCTAAAGGAGATTCAACAAAACTCTATAAAATAAATTGTAGAATACGATTGAATATTTTTTAATGTCATAAATATAATTGAATTCATTATGAAATATAAGGATAAGTCTTCTTGGTTCATATAAGGTATATGACCAAGAATTATATTTCCCATTGTGTAGATCCAGTACCTAAGAAAAGTTGACACTTGATCTACTATTTTATGAGTAGAGCAAATTGAGTATTATGGGGATATTCCCTTAGCTAGTTTCAATGTTGAGGCTAATCTAATGAATTCATGAGAATAATGGATGATATGAATGAAAAATATAAACCTAAACTAATATTATGGTGTAAAAAATGTGTATGGGAAGGAGATCATAAAAATGATTGTCCTAAGCTTAACAATGAGTTTTGTGATATATGCAGGGTACTAAGGCATATGATTTCAAGTGCCATATTTTATAGTACTACATACAAAAATCATAGGGTTTGTTTTGTAATTTTTTTAATTCCACTAACCATGATTAAAATAATTTTTGATCATTACAATATTTGAAGGAAGATATTACTAATAATATATTCATAGTGGAAACACAACAAATACTAACTACAAAGTAGGTGATTTTAGGAACAAAAGTGGAGATGATAAGTGTGACTCAAGTTAATCCTATATGGATGCATTCATCACCCTAGTATCAACCATAGGATCTAACAAGTTAGAATAATACATAATCTCCATAATATGAACATAGGATTGCAATAATGGGAGATTAGTATAGTGTTAGTATATGAAATCAAAATCCAAAATAACACACTAATAGATAACACGTTAATCCTAGATCAAAAGGAGAGATTATGAATAAAAATAAATGGAAAACACAACTATAATTCAAAATAAAAATAGTCTTTCACCTTCCTTGGATACTCCAAATGGCTTGTTGAAGTGGCTTAGTTTGTGATCAATGAGTCTTCATCAAAGAAGGCTTGACTATCTCTTTTTCTCCTTAGCACCTTTGGATTGTGATAGCTTTGGCTTGGATCAATAATTAGGCATGATAACACTACATCAATGAATTTTGAAATCATTTGAGCATGATAACTTTGGCTTGAGAGAGCTTAAAATTATAGTTGTGAGGCCTTGCATTTATAGATTTTTGCAAATGATCAGAATGAACCTAAACCATTCATATCAACATGAAGATGTGTGGCTAATAATCCATTAAATTTTGGAGGATAAAATTAATAAATAACCTCATAAATATTTGGGATAGAGAGGCATTAAAGATGCATGGGAGGGCTTAATCAGATATTTATTGCATTTATGGCCTAAGGATGCCTTCCCAAAAAATATATCACTTGATGATGTAGAAACTCATAATCAATTTCCAAAAATAAATATTAAACAAGTTCCATGGAAAATTAACATAATATCTTGATTCAAATTAATTATCCTTAAATATGATTTATCAATTTTAGTGCAAATCTTGGTAATTAGTGCACAAATTAATCAAACTAGTCAAAATGTCATATTATTGGCTCAAAATTTGACTAGATTGGAATTGGAAGGTGATGTTAGATGTGTTCAAATTTTTATCCCATTCAGGATGTTTTCAACACAAAATAACAAAGGCATGTGTCTCTTTAAATAAATTCATTAGAAAAGAGCAATCCAAAGCACTTAGGTGTAAAATTGTTATTTTGACTTGAAATGATCTGATTAAAGTTAGTTGTCTCATAAAATACATTTCCCCATTTAAGGATACATTGGACAAAATAATCACTATTATATGATAGGTTCACATCATTTAATGTGTTTCAATGTTTTTAGGTCAAATTGTACATTTTGGTAGAAATTGGTCAAAAGCTAGGTTGGAGGTCATTTGTGGCCAGTTTTAGGTGTTTACAATTTTCCCTTATGTGGGAAGCCAATGTAAGAAATAGGCATAATAACATATTCTCAAATAATTAACATATCATTCATGTCTATGAATTCAATGACAATGGATGAATTATATGATGCCCCCTTTAGGAAATAGTTGGCACAAGTAGGTCGACAAATGATACCTTGAAAGAAAGAAGTGAAAAAAGGGGACAGAACATATGAAGATTATGGGGTCAGAACAAAATGATTCTAAAAAATTATTCAAAACAATTGATAATGCAAGTGGGATGGTGTACAATGGTTTTCCCAAAAGTGGTTAAAAATAATGTACCCTATAGTAGCAACATTGTATGATAACACAATGATTTGCCTAAATGTGGTTATAATCATTGAGAATATGGAGCTTCCCTAGTTAGGATAGACAAACAAGATAACATCATTCCCCTATTTGGGAAAAAATAAACTAAATTTGGTGAGAACATAATTATTTGTGCAAAAGTGGTTATAATCATTGAGAAATGTAGGTGGGATGGTATACAATGATTTTCCCATAGGTAGTTATGATCATTGGTTCTCGGTTATGGAAAACATGATTGATTGGCTGATGATGATGATAACTTGACATAGGGTAATGATGAATTGTAACAACCTACTAGTAGGTAGATGCTCATATGAACTAACAAAGATTGAAATTCTTCTATGGTTAATTACTCTATTTGGGATATGATTGGGATGTTGTTAATACTAGTGCAAAGGAGATGTTGATACCACCATTGATAAGTAGAATTTATGAAGATAATTTTTATTATAGCACTATATGGTAGGCATCATGATAGAACACCATGAGGACTGAGCCAAAAGATTCATAAGGACTAACTCTTAGGATCTAATATTCAATAAAAATAATACACCAATGATAAAAACTATGATGACAATGTAAACATATGAATATGGATGGATTCAAGTGTAAGTGCATAAGTAATCACCCAATGAATGCACATAGACTAAATCAAGGCAATAGTGTTGAAAGCAAACAAACAAACACATGAACAATAAATAAACAAGAAAAGAAATGCAAAAAAAAAAAAAACAATTAGTTGAAATGTTATTATAAATAATCTGATGAACATTGCCCCTAGAATATAGGCAACAACTTAATAAACAAACAAGATGGGGAGAAAAAAGAAGAAAAGGAAGGGATGGTTGAGATGTCTCCATATGCACTAGGTAAGTTTATGCTACCTACATAGTTCCATTGATGTAATATCCAACAAAAACTTTAGGTTTATCCTAGGAAATGGGAAGAAAATGATAACTAATGAAAAATAAACATAATGGATGTGATATAAGAATACAAATGGTCTTTTAAAATGACAAGTGCATAGGAGGAAAGGCCAAAAAATATGGGGAAACTAAGTGACAAGTGATTTTCTTGTGACTTAGGAAGGGTTCCCAAAATCTTTAAGTAAAAGAAGCAGTTCATGTTTTTGGGTTTTCTAATGATTTTACAAATATTTTTGGATTTTTTGAGTATCTCAACTCATTCAAGAATGATGAGACACTAAGTGGTCCAAGATCACAAAATGATGAGAGCATGGATTAAGATGCTCACAAAATGGTGAAATCATTGCTTAGGTTGCTCACAAAAAGGTGAGAGTGTGGTTTAATATGTTTTTAAAATGGTGAGAGCATGGCTTAGGGTAATCACAAAATATTGATATCATGGCTTAAGATACTCATAAAATGGAGAGAGCATGGTTTAGGGTGCTCAAAAAATGGTAAGAGCATGGCTTAGGGTTATTGCAAAAATGGAAAGAGTGTAGCCACAAGGTGACTGAGCTAACCTTAACAAGTATCATGCACTACCTACATAGTCCCAAGATGAGACTTAAAGTCACTATAGTTCTACCTTATAGTGGAGGAATCTGACTAGTGTAGCAACCAATTCAAACAAAATAGGCATAGTTGGTAAAAGGCATAGTATGCAATAGGAATTGGATATCTAGTATGTTAAAGCATGATAAACAAATGTTTCCCTTAGTTTTCCCAAAGATGGTTATAACTAAGATAAAAAAATATAGGTCAATGATAATAATTTTCCCATAGATGGTTATAATTAGTAACAAGACTAAAGGGACACTTATTTGCCCATAGGTAGTTATAATCAGGCACACTTGGTATAGAGAACAAAATAAAAAATGAATGATGCAACTGCTAAACTATTATATTTTTGCTCCAAAATACTACCTCTATATAGAATTTTTAAAACAACTACTAAAATTAGTTTGAATCCTCTTACTAAAAATGGTGATATAACCAAATGGAATGAAACCAAGGTCATAGAGTTAGGTAGGGAGGGAGAAATCAACTTGGTTGATGGTAAAAGTATGGTAGAATGGATATGCAATAGGAAAAAGTGATAAGTTGGTAGGATTTTATGACGGTAAAATGGTATGGTAAAAATAAGAATATTGATAATATGGCACAACTTGAAAAAATCCTTATAGATAGTACACTAAGTTAGTCAAGTGTCAGACCACTTAAGGTGGATAATGTTCATTGGATCATAAATTTCATGTCCATCTAGTATAGAAAGCCTATATGTTCCTATTTCATAGTTTTTCATAATGATGAAAGGAGCAACCCAGTTGGGTTTAAACTTGCTTTTATACTTCTTTTTGGATATGGTATTCTTTTGGTTCTCTTTAAGGACAAGAACACCAAGTTCAAATTCTCTATGTTTCACACACTGATTATAGTGGCCCCAAAGTTGATTTTGATAGGCTTGGATATTATTTACTATATCCATGTGTTTCTCAACAAGTAACTCTAGCTCTTGTAGGTGTGATACCTGATAGTCATTATCATCTAGGACATACTTAAAAGAGACGCGTAGAGAAGGCAACTCAAGCTCAATGGGAAAAATGGATTTTGTACCATAAATAAGTGAATAATGAGTGGCTCATTTGGGTGTATGATGATTGGTATGGTATTCCCAAAGGGCATGGAATATCTAAAGGTGCCAATCATGACCATCATCATTGACAATATTTTTGAGAATGTTGACAATAGTTTTATTTGATGCTTTCACCTGGCCATTACCTTGAGGTTAATATGTCATAAAAAAGTATTATGTGATGTTGTATTTGGCACATAGCTTTTGGACATATTTATTTTTAAATGAGACTCCATTATCATAGATAATGTTAGAATGGATATCATAGTGGAAAATGAGATGGTTAAAAATGAACTTGGAAATTTTATTTCTAGTCACGTAAGTGAGGGGTATAACTTCAACCCACTTAGTGAAATATTCAGTGATGGTAAGGATATATTATGGCCATCGAATGAGGTGGGATTGATATTCATAATGAGGTTGAGGCCCCATGTAACAAATGTCCTTGGTGTCAACATTAGTTTCAGAGTATTGGTCGAGGCATGAATTAGATTGGTACATTGTTGACACTTGTCACCATTCTTTACATATGTAGTGGCATTTGCATCCATCATGGGTTAATTATAAATAGTACACAAGAGATTTCTCGATAAGATTTCCCCACTAGTGTGGGCTCTACATACTCTTTCATGAACATCCCATAATTTTCATGTATATTCTAGTGAAGTTAAATAATTAATTAGAGTTCCATCAAAACTATGATGGTAAAGGGTTGGTCTGAGTAAGGTATAACAAGTGGTTCAATCAATGAAATCTTTAGATTACTTTAAGGATACATCAAGTGGTATAATTTGGTCATAGAGGTAGTTGTAAAGGTCTAAGTACCAAATAGATTCAGGACCAATGATATCACAAATCATCATGATGGTTGAAGGTTCATGAGCTAGTACATGGAGGTAGTTGTAAATGTCTAAGTACCAAATAGAGCTATGACCAACAATATCACAAATCATCATGATGGTCAAAGGTTCATGAGTTGGTGCTATAAAATTCTAAACAAAGAACTAATACTCTTTAGTTGTGTCCATTTAATTATATATCCAATAGTATCCATAGCATCTATAGTTATGTTACTTGCCCTTAGTATATGCTCAAATTGGACATCAACAATCTATCATTTGAGAGTGTCTACCATGGCCTTGTTTGGCACCAACTTGTCATCTTTGGTATGAAAGTGGTTTATAACCTAATTGATGACTAACTAAGAAGAACCATAAACCTTGAGATGAGATATGTTCCATTATACCACTTATCTAAGTCTTGTAACAAGTGATTCATATTCAGCCATGTTATTGGTATAAGGAAAGTTGATCTTGAATGATTTAGGGATTAGATCCACCTATGGTGTAATAAATAAAAGGCCTAACCCTAATCCATGTGTTATGAATGATCCATAAAAATATATTTTCTAGTTATAATCTTTAATAGGTGTGTCAATGATGGTCATTATGGATTCATTAGGAAATTGGAATATCAATGGCTTTATATTAGCAAGGGTTGCTTCAGCAAGTTGATCTATAAGAACTTTCCCCTTAATGGATTTTTAGTTGATGTAGTTAATTTCAAAATCACTAAGAATCATGATATATTTGGCCATGTGGCCTTGTAAATCTATTTTAGATAGTAGATACTTGTGTAGATCTACTTTTAAAATAACCATGGTCTTATTGTTTAACATGTAATGGAATAGTTTTTGAGTTGTGAGGACCATGGATAAATAGGCTTTTTCTATGGGCATATAATTATGTTCATACATGACCACTATAAAACTTAATTTGTACATGGCATGTTATTTTTTTTATCATCATGCTAAGCCAAAACTACCCCCAAGGCATTGTTAGTAGTGGATAGATATAATAAGAATGTCTTTCTCAACATAACATGTAACAAAATAGGTGCAATCACTAAATAGTCCTTTAGCTACTAATTCTTTTTTTCAATGATCATCCTAGTGAAATATGACTCCCTTCTTCAAAATATGCATAAAAGGATGGAACTTATCAACTAATTATGATATGAAGCATCAGAGAGACTAGATCTTGCCCTGAAAACTATGAAGCTACTTCAAATTAGTCAGTGGTGGCATCTCTATTATGGCTTGGACTTTGGATGGATTGACTTCAATTCCTCAACAATACACATGAAGATTATCAATTTTATTGATGTTATCCAAAGACACACTTCTTAGAATTAAGTCTAGCTTTATACTTATGCAGTCTTTCAAATATTTTGCATAGTACTATTGGATGATCGGTCATAGTCTTTGATTTTCCAAGGATGTTATAGACATAGTTTTCAATAATGTCATGCATCATATCATGAAATATGAAAAACATGGATATTTGATAGGTGTCCCCTATTTTTTTAAGGCTAAATGACATAACTTGATAATATAATTTTCCCCATGGAGTGGTGAATGCTATGTTGTGTTGGTCTTCTAGTGATATTTTGATTTAGTTGTACCCTAAAAAGCCATCTATTAATGAAATCATTTCATAAATTATTGTGGAATTGATGATCATGTTCATTTTTATATATGATAAATTTTCTTAGGTAAAACTTTGTTTATATCTTGGAAATTAGTATAGATTTTGATTCTTTCTTGCTTTTTGCTAACTAGCACAACATTAGAATTCTACTATGAATAGTCGATCGACTGAATACATCTTACTTCCATGTTTTTTTACAACTCTTTATTCAATAATACAAAAATTCAAGGATGAATCTTTTAAAAAATTTGTTTCACTAGTTTGTCATCAAGATTTACCACAAGGTGGTGCAAAACCAAAGTGGGGTCCAAACCTAGCATATGAAAATAGGCCCATGCAAATATGTTAATAAATTAACTTAAAAGGGCTTAAATAATTCACGCTCCTTCTCAGTAAGGAACATGCCTAGTTTGATCCACTTTGGGTCATATAAGGACCAAAAATTTTACCTCTATTGTGTCCTCCACTAGAAGGGTTGAGCTACCTTTAATAATAGTGGACAAAGATCTAAACTTATTTACAATTTAGAGTCCTCTATTAGGACTATCTCTTCAAGTTCCCCTAGGGATATGAATCAGATTCCCCTAATGGGAGGTTTTTCCATGTAACAAAAACTATTGGAAACTCTTGAATGATTTGATAAAAAGATTATTTTTTTTCAAAATTAAACTTAGACTCATAGATAAGTTTGTCATTGGTGGTCTCCTGAGCTATACTTGAAGAAGGTTGAACACCCCCATCTAATGTCACTTGAAACAAATTTTCACCATTAGAATGGCCTTTTTCTTTACTTTTTCCCTAGTTATAAAGCACCTCAAAGAGGTTTTCACTTTTGGACCTCAATGTTTTAATTTTTTACTTTTGGCTAAGGGTGTTCACCCACTCTCCAAAATAGGCTTCAAGATCCAACTTGATTGAGAACCCTGATTTATGGTCCCCCAATGAAACATTATCCCTAAGGCCAAGAAAATCATAGAAATCCTTATCATTTTAAAACTCATCAATCATCATGTTGGATTCTTGTTGGTCTTAGTCTATCAATTATGGATAATACAATAGAAATGGGTTTTGATGAATGACTGGTCTAAGGTTACAAATGGAATGAGGGTTAAACAAGTTTATCTTAGCTAGGTCATCAAAAAGGTTATGATCAGACTCTACTTCAATATTGGCATCATAATCACTATTTGATGGTGATGGAACATTATTAAGGTATATGGGGCCACCCCTAGTCATTTTAAATCCAATTCTATAGGGCCCATTGTATCTGGTCATGAAAATTGACTCAAGTGTTCATTATTGATTTGGTATAAGGCCTCCTCCTTCATAATCTTGATTCTTCATGATCCTATTACGAATAGGATACTTTGAATTATAATAAAAATCAACTTTATTTTCATTTTATAACCATTATTTATCTCCTTCTAAAGGGTCCTACTCTAGGCTAGATGTTGAGATAAACATGATGGGTCTCAAATTTTACTTTTGCCCTTTTGTTGCCATTCTAGATGAAGTGGCTTGGCTTTGGGTCATCCAAAGGATTTTGGGTTTTATGGAAGGTTTATCATTTGGAATGTATCATGGGTCAAATAATCTCTTGGGCCATTAGGTAAGATGGTATAATGATTGGATATCTCAAGAGGCAACATGTGGGAAAGGGAATCAAGGGTATTAGGATCAATACAATTATCCTATGGCAAATCAAGGAGTATTGCCTTTCCCTTATCCTAATTTGGAGCTAGATTCATGTCAAAATCATAGTTATAGCTCTTAAATTCAAACTTTTGGTGTTTGTGATGATCGTATGGATGCAAAACTCTTGGTATACAAACTTCCATCTAAATAGGAGAAATTGATACATTGGTGGAACATCAATGGGACTACATGAATTTTATGTAACCAAGGTCTTCCCAAAATCATATTGTATGATAAATCAAGATCTAGAACATGGAAAAGTGTTTTATGGGTTAAAAGCCTAAAGCTAATTGGCAAATATATGGTGCCTTGTGATTCTCATGATTCATTGTCATAGGATTTGATGGTTATCATTTTTTCTTAAAGATCTACCATCATGTACCCAAGAAGCTTTATAAGCTTTAGAGACATTATGTTTGGACCGGATCCATTATCTACAAGGACATGTTTCACTTTGTGTTACTTTATGAAAACTTCAATGTATAATGGATTATTATGTAGTAGGCTAAGGGATGACAAATAGCTTTAGTTGAAAGTGACTTGTTGGGCTAGATCTAGGTGTCTAACCAAAGCTTAGAATTTGTCAAGGGATATGTCACTTTAAACTATGGATTGGCTAAGGAACTCTTTCAAATTTTTTTTGTGGATTGTTAATGTATACAACAAATCTAAAATGGAGATTTGTATTGGCATATTTTGTAATTATTCCATAAGGTCAAACTTATTTTATATTTTAGTGTTAAATGGCTTGTTTTGAGGTATGATCACTAGTTGGGTGATGGGAAAAATGGTAGATGGTTATGGGCCTGAGATGGTAATCTTTGACCTTCAAGTTGTGATTTCACAATTGAGATTAAATACAAGACCATGATTTCTAATAAATATGGTGATATTGGGGTACTATATAGGATAAGTCTTAGTTATTGGTGTACTTGTGTGTCGTCACAAGACAAAGATGAGTTATCAGTATAGGGTCCAAAATTAGTAATCCCTACTTGCTAGTATGCATGTATGCAATCCCAGGTCAAAGAAGGATTATCAATGTGAGTTGGTGGATTGAAATTGTTTATCAAAGGTTTTGATTGATTTGTATTTGGTCTTGGATTAATGGATATGGTGTTAACGTGACCTCTTGTAATATGGCCTATAACCCTATTGTAGTCATGTACAACTACATAGTAGGTTTGTTGGTTGTTGTTGTTCTAACCTTGGTTTTGTCCATTGTTTAGATGTTATTAGCTCTACTATTGGTGATTCTATTGATTATATTGTTTTGTCTTTGGTTATTGAAATTTTTTTATTGGTGTTGCACTAGTCATTATTGATGTTATTATTGTTGTTGTTACTATAGTTGATTGTTATATTGGGGAAAGGGGTTTTGATAGATTCTAAGGTTTTGATTGGAAGTGAAAGCACCACCATCCAATGTTATTTCCCCATTTTCCAACATATTCTGAATCACATGTTTGACTTGTATACAATGGCACAAACTATGCACATTAACCTGATGATATTCATAGAATTGATTTTGGTGGTACTAATCAAGATAATGAATGCCCTCAAGGTAATGTTTTATTATAGGCAAGGTAATTAGATTAGCGGTGACAAGTTTGTGAAACATATATTCAATAGGTTCTCCAAGGCCACTAAAAATGTGATGAATAGGCATTGTTCTCCTTGGATGAGGGGTTTCTAATGGTAAATTTTGTTGTGTTTATTGTGAGAGCTTAGGTTTTTATGCTTGCTACATTTTTTTAAAAGGTTATGGGTTAGGCATAATTTGCATATACTACTTAGGTTGAGTAGATGGTATTTGTGTCATTTGGACATGTCATGATTCTGTTACTCCATTTCCAAAAACATTTTTTTTGTGGTTGAATTATTTTTGTCTATCATTGTTATTGGCTTATGTCAGTTGTGATGCTTACACTTGGACTTGATGTTGGTTTTAGAAATTTCATTAATTGGTACCCTGATTTTGATTTCATGAATTAAGCTTGATGATCCTTTTTTTAATAAGAGATCACTCGATGAACAAACCTTTATCAATGATCTCTTTAAAGGTATGTATACACTATAGCTCTAGATGATAGGATATCTCACTGCACAAATTTTTAATAAACATAATGTCTAATTGTTTATCTAGTAAACTATGGGTGAATCAACTTGCAAGGGATCTCCATCACTGTAGATAACTTAAAAAAATTTCACTAGCCTTTTTTTTAATTTTGTCAAGTCAACTAATGAAATTGCATGCTCGAGATTATATGAAAAGTTGCACAAACTTGTCTAAACGATCATTAAAATCTGATACTAAATGTTTGTATAGCCTTAAAAACCACTCCAAGGATTGTCCTACTAGACTTATTAAGAACAAAAATAACAAGTATATGTCACTATATGCCACTAGTTGTCATGCAACAAAGAACATGGTCAAATGAGCCTTGGGTCACCTTTCCTCTTGTATTTGTCAAATTTTGGTGGTTCATATCCTAGAGGAAATGGTATCTTCAAGTACTCCATGTTAAATGGATAAGAACACGTGTCAGCCATCTTAAACCTTTTGGTTTTTTTCCCATCTTGGATTGTAGTAATTACATCCTTCATCTGTATCTGCTCTTGGGCTAGAAAACTAGAGGGAACAATGGCTTGAGGTGGAATATTGGCCTAGGTAGATGGTTGAGTGGTCACAAGTGGATAACTTTGAATAGGGTATGATGGAGGTACTTTTTGGGGTATGTTAGTTTTTTTGGGAATGGACCAAGAATATGCATGCATGGATTAGAGTTTGATTATTGAAATTGCATGTATTGCAATGCAATATTCTAGTTTATATTGGATACATAAGCTTAATTTTGAGGATTTTAAGGTTGAGAGGAGGGATATTAGCATATTTTGCCTATTAAAGTTGAATAAGGACCTATTTCTAACTAATCAAACCTTACTATTGAGGGGGGACTTATGAAATAAGACCCTATCTTTGAACTAGTAGCATGTTATACATAAAAGGCAAAGGTTACCTGATCAATACTTGAGGAACATTAGAACCTCTTTGTTATGCAAATCCCAATTGGGGAGTGGATGCATGTTGGATATTTGTAATTTTATACTAACCAATAGTCATATGCTATTGATTAGACACCATTTGGATTTGAATTGGTTTGTGAGGAAAGACGTATGTTCATTGCTACCTAGTGAGGTGGAACATTAGTTTCCCCTTATTGAGGTGGCAATGTGTTCTACCTCTACTATGTTGGTATGTTCAATTATGCCTATTATTTTGGAACACTACTTGTTACCTATTATGAAAGATCAGTATTCATCACATTCTATTGCTAAGGCACAACATTGGTTATTGGTTGAGCAATTGAAAAAGTAGATGGTTGAGGATTAGTGGTATTAGTTAGTTGAGGCTGGCACATAGAAACTCTTACTGCTTGATTTGAATATTAGTTAGTTGAGGTTGGCACATAGAAACTCTTACTACTTGATTTGAAGAACCACTCATGGTAGCAACTAAAGGTACACTTGTTTATGGACTAGTTCTTTGTGTACTTACACTACTTTGGTTTAGATATATTGTTTATAAATTATCTGCTACATTTTGCTCAGTACTCTACATAAAAATAGAAAAAATATATTCAATGGTTGGAATATGAAACAAGTTATCGACTAAAGTATTTTGTGATAATGGGTCTACACCCTAATTATCTTGACCATTAAATTTTTTTAACACTCATATTGAATTAACCAAGTCAATAAGAGGCCTATTTTACATGGTCATTTGATTAAACTTATATGTTATGTTTAAGTAAGTTTGGTATGCTATTTGCATCTATACAAAATTATCCTCTATGAGGTCCTTTATTTTGACAAGCATACTAATGTCCTGATATATGTGATCTAGGAATTTGACTCAAGAGAGGATGGTAAGTATGGTGTTAGTTCCAAAATGAAAAAAAAGTGTACTAATAGCATAACATCTCTAGGCCTAGACACTAGGGAGAGCTTAGTTAACAAAAACAAATGATAAACAAAACTAAAAAGTAAGGAATAAAATACAAGAATTCATTCACCTTCCTTGGATGATCCAAATACCTTTGTATTGGCGGCTTACTTGGTTTTGTGCTCATGAAGCCCTTGGCAATGGAATCTTGACTCCCTCTATCTCTTCTTGGCACTTTTGGCTTGTAGCTTGGCTTGGCTTGGAATTAATTTGGCATGGTAACACTAGTTGCTTGAAGCTTTTGGAACCAATTTGGCATTATAACTTTGCATAGTCATGTCTTTTGAAAATATTTGAGCATAATAACTTTGCACCAAAATAAGTTAGAAATGATGTTCATGGCCTCTCTATTTATAAATTTTTGAGAATATCTAGAATCAACCTAAACCATCCATCCTAAGATTGAGATGTGTGGTTGAGGATTAATTTAATTTTTGGAATTAACTTTGTAATTATCCTCATCATGAAATTTTAAGAAGGGGCAATTAAGAGGCATGGAGGGCATGAATCCTGATATTTGTGGCATTTATGGCCTAGGGATGTCTTCCCAAGAAATGAGCTCACTTAATGATTTAGATATTCAATATTCATTTCCAAAAATAAGTGTTCAACAAGTTTCCATGGAATTTTTTATTAGTCCTTGATTTGGGTTAATTAGCTCTTAAGCATGATTAAGCACTTTATGCCCAAATTACTCAGATTGATTAGAATTCCTTGTTATTGGTCTAAATTTTGACTGGATTAGAATTGGAAGGTGATGTTAGATGAATTGGAACCGTATTACCATTTAAGATGTTACCAATATAAAATAATAAATGCACAAATCTTGTTCAAAATATTTGATAGGAAAAATCAATTCAGAGCACCTAGGTATAAATTTGGCATTTTGACTTAGAATGATCTGATCCAAGTTAACTATCCCATAAATTGTATTACCCCATTTAGGGATACCCTAGCCAAAATTAGCACTTGTATATTCCAACTTCACATCAATTATCATGTTCTAGTGTTTTTAGGCCAAATTGTGCTTTTTGAGTGGAAATTGGCCAAAATATTGATTAAAGGTTATTAGTGGCTAAATTTAGGTGTCTACAATTTGCCCCTATTTGGGAAGGCATTGCAAGCCATAAGCATAATAACATCCTCTCAAAGAATAAAAATGTCCTGTATGCCTACAACTACAATGATGATAAACTAATTATGTGATGCCCCCTTGAGGGAATGGTTGGCATAAGTAGGTTAGAAAATGATCCATCAAAAAGAAATAAGCAAAATGAGGGGACCAAAGAAAATAAAGATGATGGGGTGAAAACACAATGATATTGAAAAAGTATTCAAAGTCACTAAGAATGTAAGTGGGATTGTGTGCAATGATTTTCCCAAAGGTAGTTATAAACATTTTAACCTAATAGTGGTAATGTGGTATGATAACATAATGATTTGCATAAAGGTGGTTATAATCAGTGAGAAGATGGAGTTGCTCTAGTTAGGACATACAAACAAGATAACAATGTGCCCCTGTATGGGTAGAAAAAGTAAAGTGGTGATAATACAATGATTTTCCCAAAGGTGGTTATAATCATTGATAAATGCAGGTGGGATGGTGTGTAATGATTTTCCCATAGGAGGTTATAATCATTGGACCCTGATTATGAAAAACATGATAAACTTGGTAAAGGATGATGATAACTAAACATAGAGGGTAATGATGAATTGGAACAACCTACTAGTAGGGAGATGCCTGTCCAAACTAATAAAGGTTGAAATCTTTTCATGGTTAATTACTCTGTTTGGATATGATTGGGATGAAATCAGGATGTTGATGTCAAAGAGATGCTACCATTATTAAATAGACTTCTTGAATCTAAGGTTTGTTGTAGCACATGTTGATAGGCATCATGGTATAACATCATGAGGACTTGGTCAAAATATTCATAAGGACTAACTCCCATAATCCAATACTCAATAGAAAATAATGCACCAATGATAGAAACCATGATGACAATGTAAACATATGAATATGGATAGATTCAAGTATAAGTGTGGGAAAGGAATCACCAAATGAACACACATAAACTAAATCAAGGAATTTTTTTTGAAAGAAAACAAACAAACAAACAAAATAATAAAAAGCAAACAAACAAATAATGCAATAAAAACCCTAAAAATATTGCCCCTAGAAAATAGGCTAAAACTTAACAAATGAATAAAATGGGGGAATATAAGAAAAGGAAGGAGGTGGCGGAGCTAACTCCATATGTACTAGGCAAGTGGACACTACCTACATAGTTCCATAGATTTAATATCCAATAAAAAAACTTTAGGACAAATGTAGTTCTCCCAGGGAATGGGAAGAATGTGATAACTGAGGAAAACAAATAGAATAGATGTGATAGAAGAAGAGGAATGGTCTTGAAAAATGGAAAGTTTATGAGATAAAAGGCCAAAAAATATGGGGAAACTAAATGAAAAGTGATTTTCTAGTAACTTAGTAGGGGTTCCCATAATCTTTAAGGCAAAGAAGTGGTCAATGTTTTTGTTCTTTTCTAACAATTTTTCAAATGTTTTTGGAATTGTTTTTGGAGTATCTCAACTCAATCAAGAATGATGAGACACTAAATGGTTCAAGCTTAAATATATATAATATCATGGCTTAGATTTCTCACAAAATGGTGAGATCATGGCTTAGGTTACTCATAACATGGTGAGAGCATGGTTTAGGTTGCTCACAAAATGGTGAGAGCATGGTTTAGGCTACATGCAAAATGCAGAGAGTGTGGCTTATGTTTTTGTTTCAAAATGGTGAGAATATGGCTTACAATGATTTAGAAAACCTCAATAAGCATTGAGAACTACCTACATAGTCCTAGAGTAGGATCTAAAGTCACTAAAGTTCCACCCTTACAGTGGATGAATTTGACTAGTGTAGTAGTCAATTTAAATAAAATAGGCACAGTTGGTAAAAAGGCATAGTATGACATAGGAAGTGGCAAGTTGGTATGTCAAGGATTAATGTTGCCCCTAGTTTTACCATAGGTGGTTATAACTAGGACATAAAAACATAGATCAATGGTACTAATTTTCCCATAGGTGGTTATAATTAATTACAATATTGGTGGTATGAAAGGAATAATAAATGAAGAATGCAATTGCCAAAACTTCTATCATATTATCCCAAAATATTGTAGACATCCAATTCTAATTTGGAGTTAAGTTTAGAATAATTTTAAAATTTGTGATGAAACCAATTTCATAATGTAGAGCTCATTGATAGCTTTCTGACACTTTTTGTGGTTTGCAAAATGGACACCGTATGTAAAAGATATGGTCTGTTGACATTTTCTTGCGACAAGTAAAAATGTGGTGTCGTAAGATGACATGGCGCAATGTGGACATGCCAAGTGGACCAATCATATGGTGACACATGTAAATCAAAGGGTCTCTAAAAAATTTGGGTGATTTTTGTCTTTGACAGTGTGCATAGATAAATGCATTGTATTTGCAAAGTCCGTAGAAAAATCTCATTATATTTTCAAAGTCTATAGAAAAATCTCATTGTATTTAAAAAGTCCTTAGAAATTTTAAAAATGTTTTGTAATTATTACTTGGTAATATTTTAATTACCATTTTCCCTAGCCACATGGGAGAAACCAATTTTCCACTTCATCCAATGCATTGTTGAATTAGCTAAGATTGGAAACCATGAGAAATACTAGGTCTTATGCCAACATTGGAAACCGAAATGTTTTCCATGTCCACTTACCTCATTGAATGTGATAAGGGGAGATCACACTTCACCATATTTTATTGGCACCCTTATCAACAACCATGCTTAGTTTGGCACCTTGAGCCCACCAAAAGGGGAGCGTTGGTAGTATTAAAGGAGTTGCCATCCTTTTTAAAAGCCTGGAGAATCGTTCCACTTCTCAATGTGGGACAAATGGCTAAGCAAGTGCCCTAAAAGGAAGGCCGGACATTTGAACTCATGACTTCCCATGTAAAAATAATATGCCTTGACTACCCAAGCTATGGATTGTCAAGTGATATGAAAGCTACGAACTTGTATTTAAAGGGAAGCTTTTGGCTGACTGTGTATTGAAAATATAGACTAGTTTGTTGTATTTGGTCATTTTAGAGCCCTTAGAGGCTGAATCAAAGCTCAGAGTAACATAAAAACTTGTTTATAATTCTGATACACTCTATTTAGTATATTAATTTTTCCATTTTGGAGAATTGGTGATGCCATTTTGAGCTATATAAGTTACCAATTTTGATTTAGAGAAGCCTCTACGTGTGATTCAGGAAGGTGAAGGATGTGCTGAGTCAGCGAAGGTCTTTCAAAGGTATGATCACTATTATTGTAGAGAGTTATGATATTTTTTTGTTTTAAAGTATTATTTTATCTTTTAAATTTTAGCAACAATTAATGGATTGGTTCGATAAGAACCCAGGGATGTAGGAATTTTGAACCCCGTAAATAATTTCTATGTTTTGATCTTTGGATTCATTTTTGCATTTTAGTTTCAGTTATTATTCAAATTATAAATTTAGATTTTTAATCAAAATTCAAAATTTAATGAATTTATCATTTACAAAAAATTGGATAAAATTGAGAATTTGAAAAATTTGACAGTTTCAATGGATATTTGATGTGATCTATCAATTCACCTTTATTTCAGTTTTGAAACTTGATTTGGATTAGATTTTAATCATATTTAATCATTCCAACATCTTAAAATTTGAGAAATTTCCACTTCCAATTCAGTGTAAATTATGGAATTGAGAATTTAAAAGATTCATTTTAAACATTTTTATAAGAGTAGTGAAGTTCCTACTGGTGTTTACGGATCAAATTTTGGTATTAGAGCAGTTAGAAAGTTGGGTTAGATTTTGATTGTGCTTTGATAGTTTCTTTCAGTTTATTGTTTATCCATATCACTTGATTAGATTGTAGAGTGTAGTTGTGGAATTAGTGTGTTTGTAGGAAACCATGGGCAAGTTGTCACATAAAGCCAAGATGGAAGAGCTTGAAGCCATCAACACTCAGATTCAGGATGAGAATGTTTTTTTAAGAGGTTGATTATACTCCTTGGATGAGGAGATTACAAGTTTGAAATTATAGCTTGAATCTAAGGATGAGCTCTTGATCAAATTTTAGTGTGGTGAACCAAAGAAGGCCATACCTTCTACTTCAGATGCAAAGACTATGACTGAATGCACTGGAAGTTATTCACCATGTAATTCATCTACTTCTTCTTTCCATTAAGATTCAAATTCAAGTAATGATGCTTCGGGTAGTTCTGAACAACACACTAAGGGTATAGGATCCAAATTGTTGATAAAAATGGGCTTTAATGGAAGAGGTCTTGGTCGAGATGGCCAAGGAATTACTAACCCAATACAGGGAATGTAGGTTTGGCTTACACTAGTGAGCAGGCTGAAATTGGAGAAACTTCCTCCATGGCTAAAGGAAGACAAGATTCTAATAGAAAAGGACTGAAGCCACTAGTAGAACATGTACGGTGTAAGAATGAAGGTAAACGAGGTATTGAGATTCCACCTCCTAGTTCCTACACTAGAGTTAGCACTAAATCTTCTGATCCACTTTTTATGTTTAAGAAATTTGGATTTAACATTTAGAAGATAATCCAATCATTTCCATGCACTTTTTTTGGAATGCATAACCATAGTGTTGCATTTTGTTGGAAGAGGCATGCTTTGCTTAAGCAGATTTCAGGTGTTCAAGACCATTATCATCATCGCAAAGAAAGAAGAGGTAAAAAGGAGACCTCACCTAAGAAGGTTGTTTGCACTCATTGCAATATGAGTGGACATCAGTTTGATCATTGTTTTAAACTTCAATCATATTTTAATTCTAAACATGGTAAAACTAAGATGATTTATCAACCTATGAATAAGGTCAATGAAGTTAAATCAATCCATAATGATGTTAAGGAATCCACTAAGGAAATCAAGTTAACTAGGCAGAAAAATTGATTAAGTGGATTAATAATGCACTAGTTTGTCAAAGCATTGTTAAGAATTATATTAAGGGAAAGAAGAAGCTTTAAAGATGCATTAGTAGATTTTGTGAGAACACTTCAAGATAGGTTCATCATTCAAAGTATTTTGATTCTCACATTATGTTTAAAAGCTCTATGTTTTGAATCTCCTATTTATGTTGTGTGAGTTGTCTAGAGGACTTGAACTCATTTGATCAATTGGAGATAATAGTAGAATGCATATTGTAGGTTGAGTTAATTCCTTACAACACTTATTTGACTTCTATTTTTAATGTATCTATTTTTGGCACATGGATGTATAGATGCATTTTAAGACCCTATGGGCATGTTTGGATGTTACACAATATACACTTTGTGTTGTTTGCATTTGCTTAACATATAAGTCCCATACCAAGAGATTGTATTTCGACATGTCTACAAAATTTCATGTATGTTGTTGACATTAAAAAACTTTTTTTGAAATTACATTTGGAATTGTTTCAATTTATTGATAGTTCACCGCTTTATAGGATGTGACATTGGCAGATAGTTTTGGTATGTTATGATCAAGTTATTGGTAGTTGCAGATTCCTTTACTCATGCCATGTGTAGGTATTTTTAGTTGAGTTGTGAATCATTTATTTTGATAATTTTTATCTCTTTCTATAATTGGGTTTTGTGTGATGTGATGCAGTAGACCAGTTATAAGATTTCAGGGGATAGTCAACTTTTGGAGACCAAAAGCCTCTTTTATAGGGAGGTGTGATCTAGAGTTTAGTTTAGAAAAAGTTTCCAATTTGTGAAAAAACTAATTTCACATTGTATATCTTGTTTAGATATTTTCGACACTTTTCGTGGTTTGCAAAATGGACGCTATATGCAAAAGATATGGTTTGTTGAAGTTTTCTTGTGACAGGGAAAAATGTGGTGTCACAAGATGACAGGCGCAATGTGGACATGCCAAGTGGACCAATCAGATGGTGACACAAGGAAATAAATCGGTGTCTAAAAACTTTGGGTTATTTTTGTCTTTGATAGTGTGCATGGATAAATGCATTGTATTTGCAAAGTCTGTAGAAAAATCTCATTATATTTGCAAAGTCTGTAGAAAAATCTCATTGTATTTAAAAAGTCTGTAGAAATTTTAAAAATGTTTTGTAATTATTACTTGGTAATATTTTAATTACCATTTTCCCCAGCCACATGGGAGAAACCAATTTGCCACTTCATCAAATGCATTGTTGAATCAGCTAAGATTGGAAACCATGAGAAATCCTAGGTCTTATGCCAACATTAGAGACCAAAATGTTTGCCACATCTACCTACCTCATGGAACATGAGAAGGGGAGATCACACTTACCCATAATATATTGGTGCACTTATCAACAACCATGCTTATTTTGTCACCTTGAGCCCACCAAAAGGGGAGCATCAGTAGTATTAAAGGAGCTGCCATCCCTTTTAAAAGCCTGGAGAGTCATTCCACTTCTCAATGTGGGACAAACGGATAAGCAAGTGCCTTAAAAGGAAGGCTAGAGATTTAAACTCATGAATTCCCATGTAAAAATAATATGCCTTGATCACCCAAGCTATGGACTGTCAAGTGATATGAAAGCTAAGAACTTCTATTTAAAGGGAAGCTTTTGGCCGACTGTGTATTGAAAATATAGACTAGTTTGTTGTATTTGGTAATTTTGGAGTGCTTAGAGGTTGAATCAGAGCTCAGAGCAAAGTACAAACTTATTTATAATTTTGATACACTCTGTGCCATATATTCATTTTCCCATTTTGGAGAATTGGTGATGCCATTTTGAGCTATATAAGTTACCAATTTTGATTTGGAGAAGCATGTGCATGTGATTCAGGAAGGTGAAGGATGTGCTGAGTCAATGAAGGTCTTTCAAAGGTCTGATCACTATTATTGTAGAGAGATATTATCTTTTGTTTTTTGTAATTATTATTTTATCTTGCAAATTTTAGTAACAATTAATGGATCAGTTCGATAAGAACCTGGGGATGTAGAAATTCTGAACCCTGTAAACAATTTCTGTGTGTTGATCTTTGGATTCATTTTTTCATTTCAATTTTAGTTATTATTCAAATTATAAATTCAGATTTTTAATCAAAATGCAAAATTTTATGAATTGATCATTTACGAGAAATTGGATAAAATTGAGAATTTAAAAAATCTAACGGTTTCAATGGATATTTGATATGATATATCAATTCACATTTATTTTAGTTTTGAAACTTGATTTGGATCAGATTTTAATCAGATTTAATCATTCTAACATCTTAAAAGTTGAGAAAATTCCACTTCCAATTCAGTGTAAATTTTGGAATTGAGAATTTAAAATATTCATTTTAAACATTTTTATAAGAGTAGTGAAGTTCCTACTGGTGTTTACAGATCAAATTCTTAACACCATTTATGTTGAAATTTTTAATCTTACTTTAATTACACTTAAATTCAAATTTTAGGTCAAAATCCATAAAACATGCTAAATGGTTCAAAATTGTTGTTTACAAGTGCCAATTTAGGTCAAAGTATCCCTAAATAGGCAAATGCAATTTATGGCCAACTAACTTTGATCAAATCATTTCGAGTCAAAATGACAATTTCACTATTTAGTGCTTTGGATCACTCTTTTATTATAAATCATTAGTACATGCCATGTACCTTTATTATTTTGTGTTGGAAACATCCTAAATGGAAATATGGTTCCGACATATCTAACGTCACCTTCTAATTCTTCTCAAGTCAAATTACAACCCAGTAATATGACTTTTTGACCATTTTGATTAATTGAGGTCCAATTTTCAAATAATTACACAAATGTTGATTAACCTTATTTAAGGCTAATTAAACCAAATCAAGAGCTTAAGTGGATTTTCCATGAGATTTTTTGAATATTTCCTTTTGAAAATTGATTCTTATTAACTGCATCATCAAGTGACATCATTTCTTAGGAAGACATCCCGAGGCCATAAATGCCACAAATATTAAGATTATGGGTCACCCATGCCTAGTTAATACCTCCCATGCCTCTTCAATGCCCCTTCTTCCAAGGTCATGATGAAGATAATTATGGATTTAATTCCAAATATTATGATTATCCATGGCCACACATCTCAATATTGAGATGCATGGTCATGGTTGATCCTGACCAATATCAAAAATCTATAATTAGAGAGGCCATGGACATGAATTTTAATCTTGAATATTGAAAGGTTATAATCTTAAATTATTTCCACAAGGTTTTGTGTTTGATCATAGATTTTTCTTGCAAGCTTCATTGATAGGCTAGTTTAGTGATTTGGAATCATGAGCCTAGGTTTTATGGAGTGTTCTTGAGGCATTAGAGGAGCTTAACACCATTGTTGACAAAGACAAGGATGCTTGATCAAGGAAAAACATGTTTTTGAGCCACATGGGTATGGTGAATCTATTTATGAAGGTAATATGATGTTGCTTTATTTCATTTGTTTCTTTCTATCCTTTGTAATTCCCATAGGAATAGATAGGCTTAGTTAGTTAGTTCTTTATGCATGTTTCATTATTTATGGACTAATGCTTGACTAACTTGCTTTGTAATTCTCTCTACATCTTGGCACACTTGGTGGGACAAGACACATATCACACCTAAATAAGATTACTTTGTAACTCTAAAATATACATTTGGACCATTAAAACTCATGTAAATTGATTTTCTAACTTTATTTTTCCATTTTTATTTTCCACAGTTTTACATAGTAACTGATGTTGAAAAGTAATACCAACATCGATTACCTAGCTTAAACGAAGTTGGTTAGTAAAACCTACATTAGTTAGATCTCAATTAGCCAAAGTAACCATCATCAGTTGTAATAACTAATGTCAGTCACTATGTTTTTCTTAAAACACAAACCTGAGAGCTATTTTTCCAAAGTTCATTGTTTCAAGCTAAAAAGAGCTTCAAAGCTAAAGGACATGATAACATTTTTTTGTAGGACCAAGCTTTACATTTGATAAAAACATGTTTAAATCACCTTTTACATGCTTAAAAATCAATTAAGAACTTTGTTTTGGTGTTTAACAAATAATTTAGATGTTTTGGTGAATGTTTTCAAAGTTTGCAACTATGACCAAGGGGTCAAATGAACACCACCAAATATTTTGTTTGGGCTTAAAATTGAACACTTTTGTCAATTATTGTTTGCAATAGTTGTTTACTTAGGTTTTTTTTGGAAAAAAGAGGAATGTTGCATGTATGATATTTCATTTGTCCCCTTTAGGGAACCCTTGGAATCAAAAGTGTTATTCTTATTACAAATAGCCTAGTCCAAGGCTTAGAAAGAATGTCACCTAAAGCACTCCCCAAAAACTTGCCAAAGTTTGGGTGATCTTGAAAATGACTATAAAGTCTTTCTAGCTTTTGCTTTTTTTATTTTCATACAAACTTGTCTTGTAAGGGGGACGTCACTACTTCCTATGAGTTCTTTAGGGAAGCTTTGACTCAGGGTTTGACCTCCCAGCATTGACTTCATTTGACTCCTTTATAGTTTCACATGAGACATATCTACATTTGGACATCACACTACATTGAGTGAATAGTAGGATATAGTGGTTGTAAAAAGGACTAGACCTTTTTACAACTAGCCAATGCCACAATCACCCAATTTTCATTCTTTTATTTTTCATCATTTGACGTGAAAGTAATTGAGCAATTGATTCCCCTAGAATAATCAAAACCTTTCTAATTTAGTAGACCCCACTTCTCCGTACCTTGTTAGTTTAGACATAAGACATTTGCTTTTTGTCATTAGATTAATTAGTCTTGATTTGTGTCTAAAATTGCTTGTTAACTCAATGAACTTAACCAAAACACATTGTCCTCAATCTTCTTGAGCAAAGGAGGCATTACGCTATCTAAATGGAAAATTCATCTTTTCCTTATTCAAATTGTTATCAAAAGCTTTGTGTCATGTCATCCACTTTGGTGAAGTCATGCTACCTAATTGAGTCTAGATATTTTACCCAATTTTTTTAAATCCTTCATTTATAATACACATTTGAAATTGAACCTTTCTGAGTTCCAAGGGTTGGTATGTCAAGGTGGGTTCACCATTTTCACACTAAGCTTGTTTTAACTTGGGTTCAATTTTCCATTTGGATCGAAGGTCATTTATAAAGACTAAAAATCACATATCATCTTGGTGGACTAAGTCATCTAGTGTATCACTCATGCTTTGAGTCTTTGAACATATTTCATCCTACTAGAATCATGTGGCAATGTTGTGCCACCTATTTGATCCTTGCTTTATACTTAGTTATTCATGTATGTTTTTACATCTTGAGTTGTTTATTTCATTTTGTATGCTTCATAATCTAGAGATCTTTCCTCTAAACTTCTAGGGTCAACTTGTCAAAGTTGAAGCTAGATTTTATAGTGTGGGTGTATCACAAAGATCTAGGCTTTAGTGTATTAGTGTTCACCTTGGGTCTTTGAGTTACCTTACTCTCTTTTGATCTATATGATTTCAACTTTACCAAAGTTTGAGTAAACTCATGAACTAAATATTCTAAATTGTGTATGGTTTCAAACCACCCTCCATTATAGTCTCATTAGTACCTCAGTTATTTGTTTAAGAGAGAGCCAAAGAATACTTTGTTTGGTTTCCAAGCATTGGTATAAAGATTAGTTAAACACACAGAGTAGCTCTTTTTGGACATGACTCAAAGGTTCACTCATAGTGGGGTCTCTTATGGTCTTAGTTATAAAGGTGAGAAATTTTGTGATGGTCAAGATAACCCCATTGTTTTTTATGATATACCCACAATATTAGGATCTAAAGATGATTATAATGGATATCAACCCCAAGAAGATCAAGATGAAGCCCTTCTTAGATTAATAGAATCAAGTGCTAGACTGCCTTCTAATTTTCCTATAGAACAATTACATACCTTAGTTGGAGAAGGAGAACAATGATGCTAAGATCAATATTTTGCACAATTGAACATAACTTCTTCCTCTAATAAAGGAAAGGAAATACAAATAGAGTCAAAACCCACAAATCTTGATCTTTTAGCTAAGATCAAGATAATATGTCAATGATATGTAGATCAACTTGTCATAGACTTAACTAACTTCCTAGTTGCCACTTCAATTCATAAGAATGATTTGAAAGAACAAGGAAATGTGGTCAAAATAATGCAACAAATATTGGATGAGGGCATTACCATAGTAGATCAAGGTAATCTAAATGAATGGTTAAATTCATAAGAGACCTTACAAAGTGTTCCATTTGATATGGAACATACATTCTTCAATCATCAAGAACCTCTTATTCCTTTATAAACTTAGAAACCCAAACATTTAGTTCAAATTGAGGAAATCCCTTAAGATAATTTGGCTAGTTCTTTTCAACTAACCCAAAGATTGGTAAATAAACATAGAAATTTCCAAAATCAACAAAGTGCAAAATAGCCAAATTCAAGGAATGTTTTACAATCCAAGAATCAATGACCTATGTTCTCAACTCAAGCAACAAATCATAACTGAATCATAGATCGAAAGTTATATGCTCCCTATAGATCTGCACAAAACTAGGGGCACATTCCACCCCAATAACAACAAAACTAAGGGCACATTCCGCCCCAGTAGCAACAAAACTAGGGGCATATTCCACCCTAATAGGAACAAAACTAGGGGCATATTGCACCCCAATAGTAAGAAAACCAAGGGCACATTCCAACCTAACATCAAAAAAACTAAGGGCATATTCCACCCCAATAGCAAGAAAATTAGGGGCACATTCCACCCCAATAGCAACAAAACTAGGGGCACATTCCACCCCAATAGAAATAAAACTAGGGGCACATTTCACCCCAACAACAACAAAACTAGGGGCACATTCCACCCCAACAACAATAAAACTAGGGGCACATTCCACCCCAATAGCATCTTATCCAATCCACAAATGCACCAAACATGTAAGAATGGAATTCTATGAAGGAAATTGTCCAAAGATTGGAGATAAATAATAGAGTCAAAAAGTATAAATTTGATGAGATATGCCCATATCCATTTGACTTATCTATTGCCCAAAACTCCTTTCCACCTCATTTTGAGGCACCCAAATTGGACAAATACCAATGAAAAGGAGATCCACATGAGCACATACAAACATTTTTCATCCTATGTTGAGAGGTTGCTTATAGTAGCAAGTACTTACTATGACTATTTTTGTGAATTTTAGTGGGACAAGCTCTTGATTGGCTAATTAAACTACCCAAGGGATCATTTGTGGATTGGAAGAACTTATCAAAAAAGTTTTTAAACCATTTTTCATATAACATTGAACATGAATTGACCATTGTTGACATATGTAAATCCAAGCACCATGATGGTGAAAGTTTTGTTGCATATCTGCAAAGGTGGAGAGCATTGGTAGGCCAATTTCAACATAATTTACTAGATAAATAGTTGGCTGATATCTTTGCATAGAATTTGCATCCTGAAGTTGTGCATAATCTATGATTATCTTGTGCTAAGTCATTTGAATAAATTATTTACAGAGTGTAGATTGAGAAGGATCTTATTATTAAAGGCCTTGTTAATATTTTTATGCAAGGTCAAGCATCTAATTAGACTAAATCATCATCTCCTATAGCTATGTAATATAAACCTAATGGCTTTATAAAAAAAATAACATGGTTAGAAATGGGGTGACATAAACAAGACATGTATAAATGGTATAGGCTATGCCTCCTCCAAATGTACAATTAACTCCCTCAAATCCACTACCTACTTTGTAGATATAACCTCCACAAAATACATTTCATAACAACTTTAGAGTCTTTATCAATTTAGGAGAATCGATTGAAATAGTGTTACAAAATCTCATTCTAGCTAATTTAATTATATGGCTAGTATCAAGGCCATTTCCTCAAGATCAGCCAAAACTAGACCTATGCAAAGATAATGAATGGTGTAACTTTCATCATGTTTCTAGTCACGATGCATATCATTACATTCAATTGTGACATATTATTGAGGACTTTACTGAAAGTGGTGAACTATAAATTAATTTGGCCCCTAATCAAAACACAAATTAGGATATGGGAATCTAAAAAGACCCCTTTCCTTGACATGATCCACCACCACCAAGAAATAATCAAAATGGTCACAATCAAGGATAAAAGTAGAATTAGAACCAACAACAAGGTTAGAATCATAATGAGAATAATCAAGATCATAATGCCCACACTAATAATGTGGCTTATAATAATGTACCTTATGAATATAATAACATTGTGGGATGCATTTTTGTAACCCACATTTTCATTGTTATTATGAAGCTATGTGGCTAATCCTCTGTTCCTCACAACATAGGACCTATCATTATAGGGTCAACACCCTCTCCTCTTAGTAATAAAATGTCAGGTTTGCATCATCATGTTACTACTCTATTTTCATGGGTTACTAATCCTAAATAATAGTACCTTTATTATAAAGGCTCCTTGCTGACCCAAAATTGTCACAATATAGCTAATCACCCATGAGTCACCATCCAAGGCCCTTTGTCTCCCTCTTCTAATTATAATAACTCCTTGCCACCTCTAGGTTATTTAGTCATAATTAGATGTCCATGAGTTACCATTCAGGGCCCTTCACCCACTTCTTTCTATAAACCTAATGAGAACATTGTGTCAATAGTTCCAAAGCCAAATACTATTCAAACAAAGGCTAAATTAATTTAATCCACAATTCAAAGGCATTATAGTCTAATAGATCAATTATAAAAAAACCTTACATAAATTTCCATATTAGAACTCTTACAAACATCTAATGTCTATAAAACAATCTTCAACAAACTTTTACAAGAGTATATTATGTGTAATGATATAAACCTTGATCAATTCTAGAACCTAGTTGGACATTTGTCTTCATTTCATCAAATCACATTTGATCAAAAGGATATGTCCACCCTCAACCCAAACCACAATAACCCACTATACATTGAGATAATCATTGTAGATCACAAGATCAAGTGGGTTTTTATAGATAATGGTTTAGGGATAAACATTGTATCTCTTAAATTGGTGTGATGATTGGGTTACATGGATAAATACAATCAACCAAAAACTATTAAAATTAAGGCTTATGACAATGTCAAAAGGTAGTCATCCGATATAATTTGATTACCAGTCATGGTTGTGTTTATTTCTCATCACATATTATTTCATATTATAGATATTGAGCTTCCTTATAACATACTTCTTGGTCATACTTGGATCCATGAAGTACAGGTGGTTCCATCTACTCTTCACCAATTCCTTAAGTTTCACCATGATGGGATTGAGGTTATTATTCCCACTAATCAGCAACCATACCAATATTGCAAACATCTTAAAGTAGAGTTTCATAGTTATAAATATTACCTAGGTTCTAAATTAATTGTAAAGAAGAATAAAGCCATCATTTTTCATCCATCTCCATCTAATTATATAGATCCTAGTAATCTAGCCTCCACTTCGATTGATCCATTTCCTGCAGCTCTGGCCAAACAGGTTATTATTAAAGATGTTAGCATTTCCATGTACCATCTAAAGGACATCCTCCATTTTAAAAAATTACCAAAATCCCCTAAAACATTTAGTAAGCCTAAAACTTCCTAGACTCCTAATAGACCTAATCAGATTTGGTAACTAAAGAAGAAGCAACCAAAACCTCTTATGGTTTTTGTACCTACAATTATACCAAAGAAAGATTGAGAGGGTTTTACTGAGGGAGATTGGTTATATTATGAAGGCCTCATCAATTATTTTTAGAATCCAAAGTATCCTATCCCTAATAAGATAATAGATCATCTTGACTATATAGGGAAAGGCCTTAGCCCATAGGCACAAGGAATTTTAGAACCCTTATCAAATGGAGTCATCAATTGGAATCATGGTCTTGGATTTGAATCACCAAAGGATGACCTCATAACATTTGATAGTGACTCTTCCAAAATGACTAGTAATAATATTCCTAGTAGTGACACAACAACCCATTATAGCCTTTTCAGTGAGCTTATTGATTTAGATTTGTTTGATTCAAATGCCATATTGACCATAACACCTTTTGGAGCTTCTCGTCTTGAAGAAAAACCCATCTTAATAGTGCTTCCCTTCCTAAATTAGGACATTATATCTTTACCATTTGTACTTCATGTCATGAAGTGAACCTACACTGCAACCTATGCCTTTTCAACCCTAAACTCATAGATTAGGATCAACAAAATTTGGTCATATGACTCAATGAGTTTCAAAATGAAGAATCAATTGTAGAATACATGGGCCTATGAGATGCATTCCCCATTAGTGATCATAATCAGGATTTTGATTTTTCATTGAATTCTTCAACCTACTTTAAAGAGTAAGAAAACTTTCTTGGTCATAACAAAGAAAAAACATCAAGATCTTCAAGTGAAAACCTCTTTGAGGCACTTATTAATCAAGGAAAAAGTAAGGAAAAAGATAAGCCTTTGAGTGAGAACCTATTTTAGGCACTCCTAGATGGGAAATTTTGATCATCCCCTTAGGATGTAGAAAGTCCATTTAGCCCAAGTTCCATAGCTAGTACAAGCATCTCTTCAGAACAACATCAAATATTTGAGCATCTTACTCTTGAGTTTCTAGAGGTTTTTACCAATTGGCCTTTACTTGAGAAGGCAGATTTTGATTCTTCATATTTTTTAGATCTTTGAAAAGAACAACAAGAAGATGAAGTAGAGGATCATGACCATATATTTCCTACAATTCTATAAGATGGATCCACACTCCTTATGGAGAGCATAATAGAAGTGAATTTGGGAACCCATGAGGATCCTAAAATTGTTTATCTTGGAGCTTCCCTTACTAAAGTATAATATGAACATATTATATCCATTCTTAAGGATTATATAGACACATTTACATGGGCATACTCTGACATGCCAAGCTTGGACCCAGATTTAGTTGTGTATCATCTTGTTGTTCACCCTAATGCTAAGCTAGTCAAGTAAAAGTTGAGAAATATGCATCCACACATCACCCCTTTGGTTAAGGCCAAGTTAAAAAAGTTGTTAGGATCTAATTTTATAAAACCACTAGAATTTTATGAATGGATTTATAGCACAATACTAGTAAGTAAAAAGACCATAGGTATATGTGTTTGTACTAATTTTCATGATATCAACAAAGCATGCCCTAAAGATGACTTTTCTCTGCCCAACATCAACATGATTATCGACTCAACTACTAGGTATGAGATTTTATCATTAGTGGATGGATTTTATAGTTAAAATTAGATCAAGATAGCCCCTAAAGATCAGCATAAGATTTCATTCACCACTTTGTGGGGGACATTTTGTTACCAAGTCATGCCATTTAGTTTGAAGAATGTTGGAGCCACATATTAGCATGCAATGACTATCATCTTCCATGGCATAATGCATGACATTGTAAAGGACTATGTTGATGATGTAATCAAAATCAAGAACAAGAGATAGACACCCTGACATTTTACAAAGAATATTTGAGAGGCTTCGTGCATATAAAGTCTGCTTGAATCTTAAGAAATGTGTCTTTGGAGTCACATCAAGAAAATTTTTAGGGTTCATTATATCATAATTAGGGATCAAAGTTGACCTTGAAAAGGTCAATTCTATTATGTAAATTCCTCTATCAAATAATATTAAATAGTTACGAGGTCTACAAGGAAAGGTCCAATCTATACATATGTTCATTTCTCAATTGGCAGATAAGTGCCACCCATTTACCCACCTCCTAAAGAAAGGGGTAATGTTTTAGTGGGATGAAGATTGTTATATATAATTTGCAAAGATTAAAACATACTTGGCTAATCCATTAGTCTTATGACCTCCAACATAAAGAAAACCACTACTTATTTATATATCAACCATGAAACATGCATGGGGGCACTTTTGGCTCAGCATGATGATCATGGTAAGGAACATGTAGTTTATTATTTATGTTACACATTGGTAGCCTATGAACATAATTATATACCTATTGAGAAGGCATGTTTAGCTATGGTGTTCACCACTCAAAAATTATGAAATTATATGCTAAATAACAAAACTATTATTATTACCAAGGTAGATCCTCTCAAGTTCCTCTTATCTAAAGAAGCTCTTCAAGGATGTATGGCTAAATGGATTATGCTCCTCAATGAGTTTGATATTGAGTACCAAAATCAAAAATAAATCAAAGGATATTTTTTTCTAGACCAAATTTTAGAAGCTCCTATTATGGTCACTCAACCTCTCAACTTTGACCTTCCAGTTAATTATATCATGACGATAGAACAAGCATCACAAGAACCTAAACATTGGATGATCTATTTTTATAGATCCTTCACATCCTAAGGATTTACAACTGGCATATTTTTTATCATGCCATAGGTGCATTTGATCCCCAAATCATTCCATATATAATTTTAATGTATAAAAAATATGGATGAATATGAGACATTAGTTGTAGGGATCTATCTTGTCATACAATGTGACATTCAAAGATTAAAGGTCTATGGAGATTCATAGCTAATCATAAATTAGACAACTGATAAATATCAAACAAGAGATGATAAGTTTGTTCCTTACAATCAAATTATTGATGATCTCAAAACACATTTTAAATCGCTATAGTTTGAGCAAGTTTCACAAGTCAACAATAGATCTACCAATGCCATGGCAAAAATTGCTTCCATGATTCAAATGCATGATAGTGCTAAAGAGTATAAGTTACTAATTTAAATTATTCTTTATCTGACACATATTCTATCAAAATTAGAGAGGATATGCACCATTTCCAATCCTAATCTCTCGGCTGAGCTACCATGGTACCAATATTTTTATAACTATTTCCATAGTCATGTATTTCCTACCAACCTTTCCAATAACCAACAAAAAAAATTCATTTATCACTTAACATGTTATATCCTCCTTAGAAACATGATTTATCAAAAAGGCTATGATGGAATGCTTCTTTTTTGTTTATCTTTAGGAGAATCCAAGTTGGCACTAAAAGAAGTGCATGAAGGAATGTGTGGGGCCCATACCAATGGTGTAGTCCTAGCAAAGAAACTTATTAGAATAGGATATTATTGGCCCAAAATGGAGATAGATGCTTGTAATTATGTAAAGAAGTGTGTTTCTTTTTAGTAGCATGGGAACTTGATACATGCACCTACCTTACCATTATAGTCAATTACAACACCATAGCCATTCTCAACATGGGGTCTCGATCTCATTGAGAAAATTAACCTGACATCTTCAGATGGCCATAAGCATATTTTGACTTCAATTGAGTACTTTACCAAGTATATTGAATCCATTCCTCTCACTTATATTACCAAGAAACAAATAGCCAAATTCATTCATTACCATATCATCTATCGATATAACATCCTAACCCGTAATATATCTGATAATAGTAGATCCTTTGTGAGCCAAGATGTGAAATTTATTCTTGCAAAATTCAATATCAATCACAAGAAATCCACTCCATATAACCCAAAAGGCAATGGAAAAGCTAAGGCATTAGATAAAACCATTCTAGCCATCTTAAAAAAGATTTTCAATGATGTTGGTTGTAATTGGCATTTACAACTCTTTCCTACCCTCTGGGTTTATAAAACTAATCATCGCATCCTAACTAGAGCTACTCCATACTCCCTTGTTTTTGGCACTGAGTTATCATCCTGATCTAGATTGATATCCTATAATTAATAATATCACTGGAGCATATTGAAGATGATGAATATTATAGAGTGTCATAGCTATAAATACTAGAACTTCTTGATGGTAAGTATTTGGCTACCCTAGAAAACTTTCAGGCCTATTAGAATAGATTATAGAGAAGCTAAAAAAAATACATTCTCCCTTGAGAATTTGAGATTAGTGACTTAGTTTTGAAAGAGAACCAGAAGAACATGAATGTTGAACCCAAAAAGAAAGGCAAGTTTTAGCCTAATTGGTTAGGACCATATATTATCACAACAAACTATAGATCAGGAGCATATCGATTAGTTAAACCTAATGGTGAAGAACTTTTGGAGCCCATGAACATCATACACCTTAATATATTCTATGCATGAACAACTTTGAACCATTGTCTATAAGATTCCTGACTTTGGGGCAACTTGTTCTATCATAGTTTTATCCCACCCTTTTATCTTACCTTGAACACATTTTATACTACCCTGGTCCACTTTTCATGAATCTTGACACTAAAGGCTTTAAAATCTTGACACTCTAAACACATTCATCATCCCATTATGGACTGCTCTCTTAAAGAAGCATATTCTTTGTTTTATATAGGACATGTTATAAGCTTAAACATTTTTTGTCCCTTGACCAATTATGATCTTGATTATGTGTCATGAATATTATGAACATCTTCAGCAACAGTTCTACAAAGCATTTCAGCCAAGATAGTCTTGAAAAATTTAGATCAATGAGTAAACATATCTTCTTAGTTCTAGCATTTACTGCTCTTTCTAGTTTTATTAAGAACCTTGATCTCGTTGATTTTCAAGTATAGGCCATTGCAACTAGATTAGCTATGTTATTGGAACATCTACTCTTAGGATGTGTATCTCCTTGACTAGATGGTCCCACCTTGTACATATTTTATCCCAAATATGTCAAAATATTAGAAATACTTTGAAAATACTAAAAACATCATAACATGATCCACAAAAGAATAAAAATATTATCTCATGCTCTTATACATTTGTACATTCCTATTCCACCATGTTATACTCTTGCCATTTTGGAAGCACAAAAATACTTGTTCATCTCATCTTGTCCCACGTGCTTGCCATTTTGCAAGATCATTCTTTCTCATCTCATCAACTTTTTGTTTACTAAACCATTCTCATTTGTTTTTCATATCTTCCATTTCTTCTATAACATTAATCATGCTAGTCTGATCATCATTTTTATTTTATCCCATTTCTTGGGAGAACTACATTTGGCTTGAAGTTCATGTTGGGACATGCATCCATGGAACTATGTAGGCAATGTCCACCTGTTGTATACATCTGGAGTCAGCTCGGCCAACCCTTTCCTTTTATTCTCTTCCCCCATTTCTTTTGTCATTATTCTTCTTTAATTAGGTAATAATTATCATATCATTATTCTTTGTTATTATGTGGTGGAAAGTAATGCCTCTACTGCACATGCATGAACATTTGTCTTTAAACCATCCTAGCTTAGTTTTTGTTTGTGTGTGTTTATTTGAGTTTTCTTGGTGTTTTATTGTACTTTCACACCACTCCTTTTATTTCTTCTCCTTTTATCTTTTTATTACTTCTTGTCTCATCTTGGTCTTGTGTTTCTTAATTTGTTTTTGCTTATCTCTTTTATGTTTCAAAATGTCTTGATGATTCACATGGATCTCAATTTTATATATATATATATATATATATATATATATATATATACATACATATATATACATATATATATATACATATACATATACATATATATGTATATATACATATACATATACATATATATATATACATATACATATATACATATATATATACATATATATATATACATATATATATACATATATATATATGTATATATATATATATATATATATATATATATATATATATATATATATCTTGATCCTATGTTATTACATTGTTCTTGGACCATTTTGTTTATATGATTGTTATTGGTGTCTTGTTTTTCTGTTTGATTTTGCTTTTCTCTTTTATGTTCAAGAATGCCTTGATGGTCCACATGGATCTTGATTATTCATATATTGGTCTTATGTCATTAAGACATTATTTCCTTTTATTTTAAAACATTTTGTTTCTACTTTGGATCATTTCTTTATTTCAAGAGAGTTTCATTTATGTTTATTTTTTTCTTCGTCTTTGCTTTTTTGTTTAAATGTAAATCATTGTAACTCTAGTTTTGGTCATTGTTTTACCATTATCCTTAGTTATAGGTATTTACATTTGAACTGGCTCAATGCAATTGGAATCTTATGTCATTCTAATTTATTCATACTTATGATGCCTAATTTATTTTTCTATATCAATCACTTTATGCTTAGGTCTCAAAGTCTTAAACATCAACATTAGCTCTGATGAATGATTCCTAAGAACACTTTGTAAAACCTAGGTTCATGATATGGAATTAGGCTTCTAGGTAACATGAATTTTAGGCTTCATTGTCTATTCTTAGATGTACATATCTTTTCATACATTGTGATTTTAATCAATTCTTGGTCATTTTTCATCATTCCTCATTTCATTCTCTCCCAAACTTGGGTGAACTACATTGGCCTGAAGTTCATGTTGGAACGTGAGTCCATGGAACTATGTAGGCAGCACTCAATTTATATTGAGGTTAGCTCAGCTATCTCCATTCTTTTTTTCATCTCTCTCATCACTTTATCCAATCTCATATGCTTGGTTTTATATGGCATCCCATTACACCATCATATGTGCATTTATGCTTGCTCGCTATAACCTATCTTTTGGGTTATATCCTTAAGATATTTTGCTTGCCAATTACCCATGCTAGGGCCCAACATCTAAACCACATCTAAATTTATTCTTTATTCAGCTCTATAGGGGTAAAATCATTATTTATTATTTATCCATGATCAAAATTTTCCCTACTAGGGTAAAACTATCTTATCATGATGAAATCAACTCTACTAGAGTACTTATTATATTCTCTTTAGAGACCATGTTCTAGTGGTGCTTCCCTTCCTGAAGTAGAATGTTCTCTCTTTTACTATAATTCCATGCTCTCCACATTAAATCCCATGATGTAAATATTAGTGTGCAACTTCTCTTGGGATTGATCAATGACATAAGTGTGTAGCTTGTACTCTCAAATTGGGTATGTTTACAGTGTGTCCCTTACATTTATGGATTATATATCTCCCATTCCCCTTCTCTCTAGGGCCTATTATACTTTTAATTATATTTATATCATTAATGTTAATCACATGTGAAAGCATTAACTCATCTAGATGTGATCTATTCCATGGGTTAACCTCTCACTTTCTCTCTCTTTTTGAGAGTCCATCCTTTTCTTCCATCCTAGTATGTACTCTCGAGGGGGCATCATGGGTCTATTTCAATTTCTTCTTGAAAAATATTTTCTTTTAAAAGATGTTAGTTCACTTGAATGTCTTACTACACCTTCTCACATAGGGGGAAAATGTAGAGATCCAAGTTCTAACACCATTTATGTTGAAATTGTCAATCTTACTTGAATTACACTCAAATGCCCATTTTAGGTCAAAATCCATAAAATGCACTAAATGGTTCAAAATTGTTATTTACAAGAGCCAATTTAGGTCAAAGTATCCCTAAATAGAGTAATGTAATTTATGGGCCAACTAACTTTGATTAGTCAAAATGATAATTTTACTATTTAGTGCTTTGGATCACTCTTTTATTATAAATCATTGCTACATGCCACGTACCTTTGTTATTTTGTGTTAGAAACATCCTAAATGGAAATATGATTTTGAAAGATCTAATGTCACCTTATAATTCTTCTTGAGTCAAATTACAACCCAATAATATGACTTTTTGACCATTTTGATTAATTGAGGGCCAATTTTCAAATAATTGCACAAATGTTGATTAACCTGTTTTAAGGCTAATTAATCCAAATCAAGAGCTTAAGTGGATTTTCCATGAGAGTTGTTGAATATTTATTTTTGAAAATTGATTCCTATTAATTGCATCATCAGGTGACATCATTTCTTAAGAAGACATCCCTAGGCCATAAATGCCACAAATATCAAGATTATGGGTCACCCATGCCTAGTTAATGCCTCCCATGCCTCTTCAATGCCCCTTCTTCCAAGGTCATGATGAAGATAATTATGAATTTAATTATAAATATTAGGATTATCTATGGCCACACATCTCAATCTTGAGATGGATGGTCATGGTTGATCCTGACCAATCTCAAAAATCTATAAATAGAGAGGCCATGGACATGAATTTTAATCTTGAATATTGTAAAGTTATAATGTTAAATTTTGTCCACAAGGTTTTGCATTTAATCATAGATTTTTCTTGCAAGCTTCATTGTTAGGTTAGTTTAGTGATTTAGAATCATGAGCCTAGGTTTTATGATGTTTTCTTGAGGCATTAGAGGAGCTTACCACCATTTTTGACAAAGACAAGGATTCTTGATCAAGGGAGAACATGTTTTTGAGCCACATAGGTATGGTGAATCCATTTGGGAAGGTAATATGGTGTTACTTTCTTTCATTTGTTTCTTACTATCCTTTGTAATTCCCATAAGAATAGATACGCTTGGTTAGTTAGTTCTTTATGCATGTTTCATTATTTATGGACTAATTCTTGACTAACTTGCTTTGTAATCCTCTCTACAAATATGAGCTCTATCTGAACTTCTTCAACCAACTGATGAAATTGATCAGATACCTTGATGCTAAAAATATGTAATGAATGACAAAAACCAAGGTCAAACAAGCTAGGATTTTGAACACACTAGGTCAATAGATCAGAAGTGGAAAGTGGATGTGGCAAAGAGGATGGATAAGAATGGTATTTACATAAAGAATAATAGTGATAAAATGTCATAACTAAAATGGTCCCTAAAAATAATACACCTTAGCTCTCAATCATAGTACCACTTGAGATGAATAATATTCACCAGTTCCAAAAGTTCTACTCTGTCTGGTGTGGTGAGCTTGTATGCTCCTTATCCATAATATATAGTGATGATGAAAGGCCCTATCTAGTTAGGTTTGAACTTCCCTTTATGTTTCTTCTTAGCCATGGTATTCTTTTGGTTTTCTTTAAGAACAAGATCACTAAGTTCAAATGTTCTATACTTAACACACCAGTTATAGTGGCCTTTAAGTCAGTTCTAATATGCTTGAATATTTTTGAGCATGACTATGTGTTTCTCATCCAGTATATATAGCTCTTGTAGGTGAGTTACTCAATAGTCATGATCATCTAAGATATCCTTGAAAGAGATGCATAGTGAAGGTAATTCAACCTTAATGGAAAAGATGGCTTTAATACCATAAACAAGTGAGTATGGAGTGGCTCTATTGGGGGTATAATGATTGGCATGGTATGCCCAAAGGGTAGGGAATATCTATAGGTGCCAATCATGACCAATATAATTAACAATCTTTTTGAGAATGTTGATAACGATTTTGTTGGATGTCTCTACTTGGCCATTACCTTGAGGGTAATATGTTGTAGAAAAATGTTGTGTGATGTTATATTCAGTACATAATTGGTTTACATCCTTGTTCTTGAATGATCCTCCATTATCATATATAATTTCATAAGGGATACCATAGCGGCAGATGAGATGGTTTAAGATGAATTTGAAAATTTGATTTCTAGTCATGTAAGTGAGGGGTATAACTTTAACCCACTTAGTGAAATATTCAGTGGTGGTGAGGATATGTTTATGGCCATCAAATGAAGTGGGGTTAATCTTCCCAATGAGGTCAAATCCCCATGTATAAAATATCCATGGTGTCAACATTAGTTTTATATTTTTTGTAGGGGCATGAATCAAATTAGCATGCCATTAACATTTGTCACACTTTTTTACATATGCAGTGGCATTTGCACCCATTGTAGGCCAATAATAACCAGTACGTAAAAGATTTTTAGATAGGATTGCCCTGCTAGAATGAGCTCCACATACTCCTTTATGAACTTCTCTTAATGTTAACATAGACTTTGTCTAAGTTAAACAACAAAGTAGAGTTCCATCAAAATTATAGTGATAAATAGAGGATCTAAGTAAAAAATAATGAGTATAATGATGAATGAAGGCTTTGGTTTGTTTTTGAAATAGGTTAGGTGGTAGAACTTGGTCATGAAGGTAGTTGTAAAGATATAAGTACCAGATAGAATTAGGACCAATAATATCATATATCATGGCAATGGTTGAAGGTTCATTAGTTGGTGCTAAAAAATTCTTGATGAGAAACTAATATTCTCTAGCTTTATCTATTTGTTGAATCAAAGAGCCAATAGTAGCCATGGCATCTGCAGTTTTGTTACTATCTATTGGTATGTGCTCAAACTAAATGTTGGTAATTTATTGTTTAATAGTGTCGACCATGGCTTTATATGGAGCTAGCTTGCCATCTTTGATTATAAAATGATTTGTAACCTGATTGATGACTAATTGATAATCACAATAAACTTAAAGATGAGATATATTCCAATACATTGCTTGTCAAAGTTATGCAAAAAGTGCTTCATACTCGGCCATGTTTGTACAAGGAAAGCTGATTTTGAATGATTTAGGGATTAGATCCACCTATGGTGTAATAAACAATAGGCTTTCCCCCGATCCATGTGCAATGAATGAACCATCAAAATATAGTTTCCAAGGCTACTCCTCAAGGGGTGGGTCAATGATGATCATGATGGATTCATCAATAAATTAGAATGTGAGTGGTTTTATGTCTATGAGAGGTGTTTTAACAAGTTGATCTATAAGAACTTGTCCCTTGATTGCCTTTTGATTGACATACTCTATGTCAAATTCATTGAGAAGCATGATCTATTTTGCCATTTTTCCTTGCAAAGTTGTTTTAAATAGTATATACTTGAGTGGATCTAATTTTGAAATGACCATGGTCTTATTATTCAACATGTAATGATGCAGTTTTTGAGCTATGAAGACCAGGGCTAGATAAGATTTTTTAATATGTGCATAGTTGCGTTCATATGTAGCCAAGGTATATCTTAGGTAGTATACAGTGTTCTCTTTTTTTGTCATCATGTTGAGCTAAGAGTGCCCCCAGAGCATGATTGGTAGCTGATAGGTTAACAAGCATGGCTTTCCTAACATAGGAGGTAATAAAATAGAGGAATTAATAAGATAGTCTTTGAGTTGTTGAAAAGCTATTTGGCAATGATCATCCCAATGAAATGCAACTCCCTTATTCAAAGGTGTATAAATAGATGACACTTGTCTGCTAACTGAGAAATGAAGCATTAGATTAATTAGATCTTACCCTATAAACTATAGAGTTGATATAAATTGGTTGGTGATGGCATCTCATTTTTAGCATGGAATTTAGCTAGATCAACTTCAATACCTCTACCAGACATGATGAAGCTAAGTAATTTTCTTTAAGTTACATCAAACACACATTTCTTTGGATTGATTCTAGCTTTATACTCCTATAATCTTTCAAATATTATATGCAACACTACTAGATGGTCAGCCCTAGTTTTCGATTTTCCGAATATGTTATCAATATAGTCTTTAATAATATCAAGTATCATATCATGGAATATGATAGTCACAGCCCTTTGATATGTAGCTCTAGAATTATTAAGACTAAATGGCATTACCTAATACTAAAATGTTCCCCATAGAGTGGTGAATGTTATTTTATGTTGATCTTCTAGTGTGATTCTGATCTGGCTTATCTTGAAAATCCATCCATGAGTGAAAGCATTTCATAACCTACTATGGAGTTGATGATCATGTCAATATTAGGTAAGGGAAAATCATATTTAGGAAAGTATTTGTTAATGTCTCAAAAATCAGTACAAATTTTGATCCCTTCAAGATATTTACTAATAGGTACCACATTAGAGGTCCATTTTGAGTAGTTAATGCATCAAATACATCCTATTTATAAGAGTTTTTCTAACTCTTTCTTTACTAATACAACAATGTGAGGATGCATCTTACGTAAATTTTTTTTATTGGTTTGTCATTAGGATTAACCATAAGGTGGTGTAGAACCAAGGTGGGGTTTAAACCTGGCATGTTAGAATAGGCCCATGCAAAAATATCTACAAATTCTCTTAATAAAACTTTAAATATGTCATGTTCTTCCTTAGTCAGGAACACTCCTAATTTTATCCATTTCAGGTATGATGGAGTCCCTATATTTAATTATATTGTATCTTTGACTAGAAGGGTCAAACTATCTTCTAGGATAGTAATAAATGACTTAAACTAATGAATTATGTCAGGATGCTCCATTAGGGCTTGCTCTTCAAATTCTCCTAGGCATGATGAATCTGAGTCCCCAAATGGGAAATTTGGCCATGTAATAAAAATAGTTGGAAATTCTTGGAGAATTTGATCAAATACTTATTGTTTCTCAAAGCTAAACTCATATCCATAGAAAAGTTCATCATTGGTTGTCTCTTCACCTGAATTCAAAGAATAATGAACACCCCCATCTAATGGCACCTAAAACAAGTTTTCACCACTAGACTAGCCTTTATCTTTACTTTGTCCTTGGTTAAAAAGCCCCTCAAAGAGGTTTTCACTTTGGGACCTCACATTTTACTTATTTGTTTTATGATAAGGGTGTTCACTCGCTCTCCAAATAGGTGGCAAGATCTAATGTGATTGAGAATCTTGATTTCTTATCTCCCAATGGAATGTTGTCTTTTAGGCCTAAGAAATCATAGAATGCCTCATCATTTTAGAACTCATCAATTGGTAGACTAGATTCTTGTTGGTCCCAATCTATCAATTGGGGATAATATAATGGCAAAGGGTTATGATGAATGGCCAAGGTAAGGGTAAAAATGGCATTGTTATCAAACATGTTAGTTTTGGCTAAGTTATCAAAGGTGAGGCTATGATCAGACCCTACTTTAATGTCAGCATCATCATCACTAGTCACTGGTGATGGATCTTAAATGAGATATATGGAGTCACCCCTAGGTGGTTTAAATCCGATTCCATAAAGTCTTTCATATTTAGTAATAGAAATTGGCACGATGGTTCCTTGTTGATTCATTTTGAGGCCTCTTCCTTCATAATTGTGATGCTCCATGTTCCTATTGGGAATAGGATACTTTGCATTTTTATAAAAATCAACTTGGTTGTCATTGTATAACCATGATTCATCCCCTTCAAGAGGGTCAAGTCCTAGGCCACATGCTAGTACAAATGTGATAGGTCCCTTATCTTTGTTCTTTTGTTGAAAATGCATATGTGGGATGACTTTAGGTCATCCAAAGTTTTTTAGATTCTAAGGAAGATTGGCAATATGAAATGTATCATGGGTCACATACTCTCCCAATCCATTATCTAAAATGGTGAAATGATTAGAAGATTTAGGAGGTGGTATGTGGGAAAGAGAATCCAAGGTATTATGATCTATGCAATTATCTGGTGAAGAACAATAAGTATGGCCTTTCCTTTCTCCTACTTGGAACATAGATTCATACTGTATTGATAATTATAGCTTTGAAATTTGGCCTCAAGATGCTTGTAGTGTTCATATGGGTGTAAATCTCTTAGATTATTCATTTCTATTTTAGAGTGGGAAAATGTAATACATTAGTGCAGCATTGATGGGATTGCATGAATCTCATGTAACCAAGGCCTACCTAGAAGCATATTGTATGTGTAGAGTAAAAAATACTCTATGTTTCATTCTATTTTTTCAGTCGCACATCACAAAATTTTGTCCTCGCATACTTTGGTCTGAGATGGTGAAGTTTGAAATAGAGCACGAGCTCTATTTTCCTTTTGATTCATTTTTGACTAAGTGTTAAAATCAAGCACAAGCTGACAAGTGTCATCTTCCAAGGTATCTTTTCTCAAATGGAAATGCCAAGTGTAATCATTTGAGACACCTTTTATATTTTCTATGAGTTGGTCAAAATGTGCCATGTATCTCATAGTGACTAAGCAGAATGCACCAAGTGTCACCGTCTGTAGTTTCATATCGGCACCCACATTTTATCTCTTTTTGGTGAAAGGTATTTTTCTTTTAACCTAAGTATCAGGATCAAGTAGAAAGTGCCAAGTGGCAGTCATAAAAGGTCTCAATTTTGCTTTTCTAAAAGTGATGGAAGTTGTCACGTACTCCAAAAAAAGAAAGTGGAAGCCACCACATGTCATGGTCTGAATTATCTTTATCTTTGCTTTATTGATATAGCAAAGACCATGGTGGGTCCTAAGTTTTGTGTCTAAAACAAGTAGAAGCCACCAGGTGTCACTATTCATGTAAATGAGAAATGAGACCTATTTATTTCTATGGTATAAATAGAGTAAAGCAGAGACTGCCAAGTGTCATCTTCCACAAGTTTCTAAAAAAGGTAGCTAAAGGAAGTATAGACCACCACCTAACCCCAGATGAGTAAAGCAGAGATTGCCACATATCCTTTGTTAAAGCAAGTGGAGATTACCACCTGTCCCTATGCTCCTTTTCAAGTTGATCAGATAGGAAATGCTATGGGTCTTATTTTCTTTTAAGCTGTTGAAGTTTCGAGGAAGTGGATTGTGACAAGTGTCAAAGATAGAACACTCTTGAGCGAAGACGCAAAAGAGTATAAGTTACGTGGAAAGTGTTGCATGTCTTTGATAGGTGATGTGGAACATGACAAGTGTCATCCTCTGATGTCTCTTAAAGTAATAGGAGGATTTTCAAAGAATTGGCTAAGTGTTATCTAGCATTTTAAGAGGAGGGAGTGTCTTGCAATCTATTTTTGCCAATGAACTTCCAAAAGACAAAGCATTTTACAACCTATAAGATATCTTTTGTTAGACACTTTCAGTTTGGGGGAGATTTCATTTGGGCCATTAGATTGGGAACAAGTAGACAATCCAAAGTGAATCCAAGGCTATAAATAAGGGTGTAAAGATCACCAAGAATAAGAATTAATTATCAGAGAGAATTTTTGAGAGAAATTATTGTAAAGAGTCTAGACTTTCTAGAGTTATGACTAAGTAATATCATTTACTTTTGTCTCATTTTCTTGAGTTGAAAGGTTTATATAATTGTACGTGTTTCTGCACCTCTTATATGACTAGAAAATTCAAATAAGAAGATTGAACCCTATGCCTTTGTTGATATTTCTTGTGTCATTTGTAAAAGTAATCTAGGCTGTAGACTTTCTAAAGCTATGATTAGGAATGTCATTTGTTTTTGTCTCATTTTCTTGAGTTGAAAATTTTATATAACTGTATGTGTTTCTATGCCTCTTATATGACTGGAAAATTCAAATAAGAAGATTGAACCATATGCCTGTGTTGACATTTTTTGTATCATAGCAAAAGTAGTCTATACTATGAGCCTATGTTTCTATTGTTTCCATCTTTTACATTGACCATGCACTTCTTTGCTCTTAAATGTAAAATGAATCCTACATATAGTCTCACTATGCTCAAGATTAAGGTTAAATTACATTTAGGTGCATCGCCATAGATTAGATTTCCTTTCTTGCATTTGTGTTTTTGATTTAAATTCCTATCCCTTTTCCCAGTATCTACTTGATTTAAAGAAGAACCAACTTCTTAAAAATTTGGAGGCTATTTCAAGATGCAAGTCCCATATCTTAAAACTTCCCATTGTTGGTGTTTATTACAAAGTGCAATTTCAAATCATCAACAATTTTTGGCATGCCTAGTGGGACCAATCTTGAAGTTTCTTTCAAGATCATATGAACCAAAGAGCTATGAGGAGTCATAGCTGTGGACTAATAACCAGATCACAATCTGCTACAAATCTAGGTATTCTTTTGCCACCTTTGGTAACTAGTCCAAGAAGAAGAGTAAACTAGTTTGTACCAATACCAATAACAAATATGGGAGCCCCTATACCCCCAAGAAATTATGTGAGTTGGAACACTGGTAGTCCATTAGTCCTCCCAATACCACCAGCCACTTGGGACCCTATCCCAATGAATGTCTTAAAAGCTCTACCCAAATTCAGTGGGCAAGACTTTAAAACACCTGAGGAACATCTTCAAGGTGTATCAGATGTCTGTGCTATACATGTTGTCATACAACAAAATGTGGCCATAAGATTATTAGCAACTTATTTTAAAGGGAAAGCTTTAGAATGGTACAGGTCTTTGACCCCAAATACCATTTCTACATGGGATCAGCTTGAAGATCTTTTCTTTGAAAGATTCAAAAAGAAGCGTGACAAGTCTTCTTTATTACATCAATTAATTACCATTCAAAGGGCACCACAAGAAGCCATGACTGAATTCAATTCCAAATTTCAAAAGACTTGGGAAAGAATCCATGTTACAGCTAAACCATTACCAGGTATGGCCATAGTATTTTATCTTAAGGCTTTGAATTTAGATATATTTGTTATGATTCAGTCACTTGGAGGATACACTTTGCCAGAAGCTTATGAATATGTAGTCAGAGCTGAGAACAATTTAATAGATGCTAGAAAGTTACCTCCAAGGCCTCTCATGCCCATGTTCCCAAAAATTTCCTTGCCATTACCTCAAGAAGCCCATAAATCTATAGCCCCACATGTGTCTATGTACACCTATCCTCAACCATCTGCTAAAGAAATTGTCCCCACTCAGTCATCTAAGTTGGATGATATCAAGAATATCCTAAGGACATTTTCTAATGAGATGATCAATATAAAAAGATAGCAGAATACTTTTTCTAAGCCTCCATATCAAGGCTATCAAGGAAACAGATTTTCATCTCAGCCAAACCAATACCAGGGTCCTCCAAGACAAACTAGCCATTAGCCAGCAAACCAATTGGTTGTGGTCCCCACACCCTCACAAACTATCTAATTCAAATAAGGAGATTGTTCCAGGGTAAAATAACTATGGATAACACTAATTCCTGGTGTTTCCTTTGCAATAATGCTCATACACCTAGAGATTGTCCTATGGGTAATCTTCAAAAAAAGCTAGCAGAGCAAAGAAGAATGGATGGTCAATTTGCAAGTTCCAATGACAATCAAGCCTATCAGTCTTCTGGTATGAAAAATTCAGTCCTAATGGCTCAGATGCAAGGGATGTCCTTACAACAAGAGCAAGAAATAGCCCCAGAACATGCTTTATTCTCATGGGTTGAAGATGAAGAAATAGTTTTCTTGAATGAAGCATCTACCTCTAAAAAACCAATGGTGCAATCTAATTATTACACCAGATCAAAGAGAAGGATGGTGGAACAGCCTGAGATTGTAAAGAGTCAAGTCATGGAGAATCCTCCATTTCAAGGACAAAGAAACATGGCTGTCAGACAAGAAGTGCCTCAGCTAGTGCAAAATCAAGGGACTCCTGCCCAAATTCAAGAAAAAACAAGATATCCTTATTTTCAAAGAGCTCAAACTCTAGGACCAATAAATGTGGTGGATCAATTGAAGAAGACTCCAGCACAAGTATCAATAGGGGATATATTGGCTATTCCTAAATAGAAGACACTACTACAAGAAGCTCTATAGGTCCAAGCAGTGCCCAAAGGTACTATTACCAAAGAAGGACCTATTGGAAAAGAAAAACTCAAAGATACAGTCCATCTACAGATAATAGCCCTAGTGAATAATACAGTAGAGGTAAGAAAATCTAAATTAGATCCCTTCTATTTAAATTTGATAGTGGGTAAGAAACTACTGCATAATGCAATGATTGATTCAGGGGCCAGTACTACAGTAATGCCCAAGTAGATAGCTGATGCTTTAGAAATTAAGTATGAACCACTCAATAAAGGAGTCATATAGCTAGATGGCAAAGCAGTACAAACCATAGGGAGAATCAGAAAACTCCAACTATAATTATATGTTTGTCCCAATATAATTGTAAATCAAGATGTAGTAGTGATAGATATACCTCATATTTTTGGCTTATGTTTATCAAGAGACTTTACAGCCAAAATAGGAGGATATATGTCCCTTGATTGGTCTCATCTCATCTTAAGAACCAAATACGGTTCAAAGATGATGATATTGTCTGAACCATTATATAAAGATCACATCATTAATGAGCCCACTACAAAGTTAGAGGCAACCCATGCTATGATGAATAAAGAAGAAAGGGTTTTTATTGAAGAGATAGGTGAATGGACTAAATATAATCATGAAGAATAAAATGATCATTTATTAGTTATGATGCAAAGTGACCCATATGGAAATTACGACTCTATTGGTCTGGGCACTTATGTTATACTTGATAAAGATCATAGAATTCCAAATGTTATAGAGGAATAAAATTCAAAAGATACCTCTTCTATCAATCCTTGGGCCTCTTATGAATTCTAGATTCCTAGTGAGAAATCAAAAGTGCATACCTTAACCTTTGATGAAGAAGAAATAATTTCTGATTTTCTTCTTACTTTACAAGATGATGTAGAGGAACATGAACATTTTTTGGATCATGATTTGAATGATTTTTTTGAAATCATTGGGTCAGGTTATACCATTTTTTAAGATAGTAGTGATCCGATTGTGTTGTAGTGTGGAGCTAAAAGCTTCAACTGCTTGCAGACACTAGAAGGAAGGATGCTAAAGAACCAGAGCCACCAGCGTTGGCAATATGACCGACGTTGGTTACAAGCAGTGGAGAAGGAGACTGGTGACGGCAGTGAGTCGGCCGACGTTGGCAGCACCAGACAAGTAGGGACCGGCATCGGTCACCTGTGCAGTCCAAAACTGTTTGTTGCATGAACAATTAGTTAGTTGAACCGAGTGTTTGCATGCTAAGGGGCTAATTTAAGTCGCGGGATGTGTTTCTAATTTTAGTAGTTAGAGTTCTATTTTGTAAGCATGGGATCCTATTTAAAGACCCATAAGGCATGAATTGTAATTATTCCAAGGCAAGTAAAAGCATTAAAGCTAGCAAGGTCAAGGAGATCTACAGGGGTAAGGTCAAGGAGATCAACTGAAGCATTCAAGGAGGGATAACAACTCAGGCTTTAGAGTTGTTGTGTTGAGCAAGAGAGAGAGGGAAGAAGGTCTTGAGGTGTGGCAAGCCTTTGAGGTGGAGGAAGAAGTGGCATCTTCCTTATTGTATTTTCTTCTAGTAGTATTTAATACAAGAGTGTGTATTGTCTCTCAAATTCTTTGTTGTCTCAAGTTTCTAGCTACTTTATCATTCTAGTATAATTCTGTGTTTAATTGCATATAAGAAAGTAATCAATTGTGCTCTAATTGGTAGAGCTATAGATCCCCTGACAAGTGGTATCAGAGCTACGATTTGCAGGAAGCAGGGTATTGTTTTTTATTATAGGTCATTCACAGGGTTTTCTGATTGAGTGGGAGTTTAGCAATGGCAGAAGAAAGAAGGCTATGAATGGAGAAGTTTAATGGAAAGAATTATCAACATTAGAGGATGCAGATTGAGGACTATCTATATCAGAAGGATTTATACTTACCGTTGGGTGGGGTTGCATGCAAGCCCACAGATATGAAGGATGAAGAATGGAATGTTCTTGATTGGAAGGCTCTTGGTACCATAAGGTTGAGCCTTGCATCATCTGTGATTTCCAGCTTATCACAGTGCAAGACAACGGAAGAGTTGATAAAGTCCTTGGTGAATTTATATGAAAAGCCCTTGGCTTCTAATAAGGTATATCTTATGAAGCAGCTATTTACTTTGCAAATGCAGGAAGGTGGATCGGTACATACTCATATCAGTGATTTCCATGGTTTGGTAAACCAATTAGCTTCAGTCAATATTGTTTTTGATGATGAGGTAAAGGCTCTCTTGATTTTATGTTCTTTGCCTAAAAGTTGGGACGGTATGGTTATGGCAGTAAGTAATTCTGCATCTGCTTCTAAAATCTTAAAATTTGATGATGTTGTGAGTGTGATCTTGAATGAAGAAATACGTAGGAGAATCACAGGTGAATCATCAGGGAATGCTCTAAGTGCAGAAGGCAGGGAAAGGCAAAGGGAGAAGGTTGAGCAAGGGAAATCAAGGTCGGGAAGGAGATTCGAGTCCAAAGGTATTACCTGCTGGTTTTGTGGAAAGAAAGGACATACAAAGAAGGAGTGTTGGTTGAGAGATAAAGAGAATCAACATGCAGGTATGGAAGAAGCAAAGGATGCAAATATTGTGATGCAGGATGCTCTCATACTTTCTTCGGATAGTCAGGTAGGATCATGGATTTTAGATTTTGGTTCATCTTTTCATGCATCCCCAAACAGAGATTTGTTCTACGAGTATGAATAGGGAGACTTTGGAGTTCTTTATTTAGGGGATGGTACGCCTTGTCAGATAGTTGGCAAAGGGAAAGTGTAGCTGAGATTGCATATTGACAACACATGGGTGTTGAAAGAGGTCATGCATGTTCCAATTCTGAAGTAGAGTCTAATTTCTGTAGGAAGGTTGGGAGATGAGGGATGCACAATAACCCTCACAGCGGATTCTTGGAAGGTTACCAAGGGAGCACTTGTTCTAGCAAGAGGTAAGAAAGTAGATACTCTTTATCTGTCTACTTGTATTACTGATTCCACTTCTGGTGTAGATTCGAAGATGTGGCCTAATAGGCTTGGTCACAAGAATAGGAAGGGAATAGAAGTTCTTGATTTAAAAGGTACATGTTCAAATTTGGAAAGCACAGATACAGTTCATTGCAGAAAGAGGAAATTTGATGCTTTTGACAGGAACAAAGAAGCCTTGGTGTTTTTAGAGGAGATGAAGGACAGAGATCAGTCACAGGGGCTGAATAAGTCTGAGCAAGGTAGCATGGACAGAGGTTTGATCCAAGAAGAGCTCACAGATGAAAATTTCATCACTTACAGGAACACACAGACACCGATGTCAATAGCTTGGCACCGACGTCAGTCATCCAGGTACCGACATCGGTCATGTGTAGACCAGTAGGGTCGGTAGGTTAGACTGGAGAAGTCTAACATTGGTCATAAGGACCGACGTCGGTAGGAGGGACACCGGTGTTGGCCAGGGAAATGACGTCGGTAGTCAGGATCAGTGCAGGGAACTGACATCGGTCAGAAGCAGACTAGGAGATGGCCTAGATCGGTCACTGGAACGGATGTTGGGTGAATTACTAAGTCTCAAATACCCAAGTAGAGGTCAAAAAAGGTATGTGAACCTCATATTCATTATTCACCTTCTTTATATTGCTTATTGATAGTCACGAACTAGGAAGATGGAAGAAGAAATGCAGGTAGAATCTAGAAACAGTGGGAGCTTGGCATGGATGAGGAGTGTGAGTCCTTGGAGAACCAAACAGGTATTTATTGGTAGTGTTGTCAGCTGGAAGAAAACACTGGATAGAGGGATGGATTCCTATTTTAGAGAAGAGAGTGGATGGACACATGAGACAGAAGGCTATGGTATATGGTCTTGATTATGCTACAGAACAATGGAGGTTTGACCATTGTATTTTATCTTTACCAGGTTGGATAATATTAGCTACATTATCATGTTACTGTATTGTGTTACTTGTTGCAGGGTTTCACATACAGGGAGTTTTTTGAGCTAAGGGTAGAGTCAGTTCAGAAGTATGTCATGGAGAATTTAGGAGCAGCAAAATTCTTGTGGCATAAGATATAGGTATTGCATCACAAGTTTGCGTGGTGGTTGGTCTTCAAGCGTGACATTGAAGAGGGATACAGAGCCTAAGGAACAAAATAGATGGTGTATAGGTATAGGTACAAGCTACAGCTATTTATCTCCAAGTGGGAGATTGTTGTAGTGTGGAGCTAAAAGCTTCAACTGCTTGCAAACACTAGAAGGAAGGATGTTGAAGAACCAGAGCCACTGGCGTCGGCAGTATGATCGATGTCGGTTACAGGTAGTGGAGAAGGAGATCGGTGATGGTAGGGAGTCAGCTGACGTCGACAGCACCAGACAAGCAGGGACCGGCGTCGGTCACCTGTGCGGTCCAGAACTGCTCGTTGCATGAACAGTTAGTTAGTTGAACCGAGTGTTTGCATGCTAAGGGGCTAATTTAAGTCGCGGGTTGTGTTTCTAATTTTAGTAGTTAGAGTTCTATTTTCGTAAGCATGGGATCTTATTTAAAGACCCATAAGGCATGTATTGTAATTATTCCAAGGCAAGTAAAAGCATTGAAGCTAGCAAGGTCAAGGAGATCTACAGGGGTAAGGTCAAGGAGATCAACTGAAGCATTCAAGGAGGGATAGCAACTCAGGATTTAGAGTTGTTGTGTTGAGCAAGAGAGAGAGGGAAGAAGGTCTTGAGGTGTGGCAAGCCTTTGAGGTGGAGGAAGAAGTGGCATCTTCCTTATTATATTTTCTTCTAGTAGTATTTAATACAAGAGTGTGTATTGTCTCTCAAATTCTTTGTTGTCTCAAGTTTCTAGCTACTTTATCATTCTGGTATACTTTCGTGTTTAATTGCATATAAGAAAGTAATCAATTGTGCTCTAATTGGTAGAGCTATAGATCCCCTGATAGGTTGTAGAGGAACAAAATAGCATTGAGCCTCAATTACATGCACAAAATTATTGCAAACTTTCAGAATTATCCTTTCAAGATATTGGTAATTTTGAAGTTATTAAAGAAGATGATGATGTAGTAGAACTAGAGTTTGTAGTAGGAGTTAAGTCAATAAATGATATATGTCAAAAGGCTTCTATTGGAGGTAGGCTTGACTCAAACTCACTCAAATGCAGGCAAATCAATGTAGCATACACAGAGGGCAATTCACCAAAGCTATATCCAATTCAATCACTTGTATGGCAATATAAGCTGGCTTATCATGAAAGAGACTTTAGAAATTCTGCTTTTGTTCTAGGAGGGAGATAAAGATGCTTCATTAATGTAGTTAGGTAGTTTCCCCTTTTTGTATTTCTTTGTTTTCCTACTTTGTTTTCCCACTTTTATTTTAAATAAGTGTTCTTTGAACACGTAGTCGATAGCTCAGAATTTTCAAAATTTTCAAAAATCTCCAATACATTGAATGTCTCCCAAATCTTTAGAAATCCCCAAGGTACCTTGCACTTCCACTTGCATAATGTGTCTATCTCACTGTTCCATAAAGATTGAGTAGGATTTGCTAATGGTTATCTGAGTTTAATGCCATTTTGAGACTTGATAGGTCAATAAATACCTCTTAGCAAGAGTTAAATTTTACAAGTTCTCAAACATTTTTGCATCTGTACAAAAATATCCTACTACTTGCATTTTTTCTATGCTTAGTAAACTTGCTTTAGTAAAAGTATTTCCATTTTTCAAAAGTTCATACAAACTATCACAAAGAAGATATAGAGATGGAGGGGGCACAATATTCACAACAAGGAGCTGGGATGTATGCATCCCTTGATAAGTTTCTTGTAAGTAAATCATATGCTTCAGCTCCCATGCAGCCATTGAAGACCTATCCACGGACCAAGTTTCCTGAAGCTAGTCAAGTAAGTGACCCAGTGAAAATAAAAGATTATGTGGATGGCATCATGGACCCAACTCTGCAGAGAGATAGTATCAAAACTCTTAGATAAGGGGCACATCAAAGGTGTCTATAGAGGGCCAAAGTAGGGCAATATGAAACATTCACCATGAGGATATGGACCTCACAACTGGCTCAATTCATTGTCCCAACTGTGCATCCATGCCCTGACCTGGTCGAGTTATGTGTAGACTTATTCCATGCACCTTCATGCACCATTCAACAAGGTCCATTTACAGTGCAAATCACATCACAAGCTATCAGGGATATGTTAGCCCTGCATCATGATAATACAGCTATGTTTCCCACTATTACTAAAATACAAAGAATGTGGGCAAACATCAACACTCAGTTAAGGTTCCTAAGATCTGAATTACAAATGGGTGATGATGACACTATAGTGCCCACACTCCTTGCACCAAGAACTCAATTCACCCAGGCTAGCCAAGACACATTATCAATGATGGCTTTCATCTTTGGCATGAAAGATGATATGGCAGTGTATGCAGAACAAATGGTTATTCTCTTCAAGCTGAAGACTGTTGATAAAACCTAGGAGTATTAGCTTGACTTTTTTGAGCAAATTGCTTTCTCAATGGTAGAACAACTGGCCCATTTCAGATCAAAAGGAGTGTTCAAGTATTCTTCCTATTTGTTCCACCTCATGCTTTTCCAAAACTTTGACCTCTTTACCCAACATATGTATCTTAATATGTATGACCTAGATTTTGATCTCCAAAGGACCATTCCTCTGTCTACATGGACACACATTTTGTCAAAGACTAGTGACCCATATGAATTCTAGGAATCATTTGTCATCCCTTCTTTTTGCCACCTCAATCCTGAACCAGTTATGAATAGATTATTCCCAAGTGTTTCAAATTTTATGGCCAATTGCCCAATTCCTTATGATTTCTATTTTGGATCTCACCATACCATTATAAGAGTCAATGGTTTTTATGGGAAACCAATAATATTACCTAATATTTTGACTCTTAGGTTAGCATTCCTAGAGGTCACCAGGCAGGTATCCACAATTGACAATGATTTTGGTTCTGGGAAGAGAAAAAGGAAAATGTATAATCTACCATGGATGATAACTAGCATGGTTTTGGAAACCAGAGATGTTGAAGTTGTGTTGCTCAAAAAGCTAACCTTTTTGGGTTTCATTTTAATAGAGGACAAATGGGTTTATGACCTAAATGATTTCATAGCTTCATGTATAAGAACTAACAGAGTCACAATCAGAATTGCACATGAGGGCCACCCTTTTTGGGAAACCAAGAAAAATCCTAGGGAAGAGACTCCTAGATTTTATGTTGAGTTAACAGACTTGCCACTTCCACAAAATAAGCCATGGGAGACATTTTATGTCAAACAAAGGGATTATGATCCTAAAGTCATAATGACATCTGGCTTAAGAAGAACATTAAAGAATAAAGATTGGGATGCTAAAAAAATAGAGGCCTATTGGAAATATAGGCAAGAAATTTGTCAAACAACCCATTATATCAAAAATGTAGACACATATGAGAGATGGAAAGAACTATGGGATGAGTGTCATCTCTTCCCTGTATCTAGCCCAGAGATAAGTAATTTGCCAACACCAGGTTTAGAGCAAGAAGCTAGGTCTAGGTCAAGTTAGGAGTCACAAGCCTTAGAGCAAACTACAGCTGTAGTAACTATATCAGTCTAGCCTCAATCTCTCAGTGCCATAGAAATGTAGAAAAGTGTGGTGCCTTCATCATCACAAGCTTCCCCATCAGCCTCAATTATAGATATTCCCAGTTCTCCATAAGAAGTAGATGTGGAAGGAAAAAGGATGGCAAGAAGAAGAGACACCTAAGAAATGAAAGAGGGTGTAATTTCATTTTGATTCAGAAGAGGAGACAGACACCACACAGCACCAATTATAGGGTACTATAACACTCCTCAGGTGAGTATTATTCCTCCCTCTCCTTCTCAATCTATTTTTTCTCCCATTGGCATGATGATTTCATCTAGCTAGATGACATCCTCTACCACTTCTGCCATTCTCATTTCTCACTTCACCCCATCTGTGCCACCTCTAGCCTTAACATTACCTCATTTCTCTCCCTCTATTCCTAAGAAGCTTTCCCCTCAGATTACCCATAGCCAACATTTAGCTATTCAATATGGTCTACCACAAGGACATCCTTTTGTGGGTGGGCACATTGCCTCTCCTTCCACCTTGCAGACCCAAGCAGATGCTTCTAGGAAGGCAAGGGAAGCCCAAAGATAGAAAAAGGAGATTAAGGAGAATAAAGCTTTGGCTACACCCCATTTGCGGTCATAATTTGACCGCATCTAGTAGTAATTGACGATGACCCATTTGTCACCAAATGTAATAAAGCCAACTGAGCAAATGCATCTAGAGGATTACATGATGAATGCAGTGGCCATCGACATGTCCCTTTTCAGGCCACAAGACAAAATTGATATATTGACTAAATCCACTTCTATAGTTACTAAAGACTACTTGAAGATATCAAGGAGGCTATAGAAGATAGAAGTCAAGCTAGCCAAGGAAAAGGCAAACTATAACAGTTTGACCTCAGAGATTAATAGAAAAGATAATGAAATAGAGAATCTAAATAAATAGTTGCAAAATACTATTTCTCTTTAGACTCATCGGGCAGTTCAAGCCCAAAATGATTCTTTAAAGGTAGGGCTCACATAGGTAAAGGATGCGGTGATGACCCTTAGGCATGAAAAGGAAACATTGCAAGGGAAATGTCAGGAACACCTATTGCAAGTTACCTAATTACAATAAAAGCTACTGGACAAATAGAATAATACTGTGGTCATACAAGCACAATTTCACTCAAAGCAACAGAGAGTAGCATAATTGACACTAGAGCTGGCCAATAGGCCAAAGAGTGTCAGAGTGTTAAGTCTGGTAAAGGAGTTATATGAATCCATGTGGAAGTTAATCTCTTTAAAGATTATTTAGCTTAGGCCATCTCTCACCTTCCTGCTAAATGCACAAAAATTATGCAAAAAGGTGGAGAGTTTAGTTGTAAATACTCTGGCTACAGTCTCTGAGAGAGTAATGGACTGACAAATGTTGCTACAAAAGATATATGATGCAACTAATGTAACACTATCAGTAGTAGGAATCAATGACAGAATGGTCACTACCAAGCGAGTAAATGAGTTTTTTAGTTGCAATTCCATAGCCACCAGTTGTAGAGAGCTTTTAGATGTCATGAAAGAAGGAATCAATGAAATGAAGCAGCATGTTGAAGATCTAGTACAACTAGGTTTTCCTTCTCTATTTCCTGATGACAACACTGTGTTGATGGTAAAAGAAATTGAACCTTTTCTATTGGCCAAATAGAAGGATCAAATATTTTTCCAGGATCTAAGGGATGATTATCAGTCCTTGAAGTAAAAGCTATCTTGGTTCCTATTTCCCAGCTCGAATTCAAATTAAAGGCTACAGTTCAAATTTTGTAACATTTTTAACACAATGATATTATTAACCTTGATTTAGCCTTCAATGAATTGTAGAGTAAGCAAGGATTATCTAATGAAGAGTGGTTTGCCTACCAGACAGCATTGTTGAAGCTGTAATTTTGAATTTTTGATCTAGCGGGAGTTGTGGTTTCTTTTTTAGCAGGCCCAAAAGTCCTTGGGGTCGCCAATAACTGTAGAGTGAAAAATACTCTAGGTTTCATTCTATTTTTTTAGTTGCATGCCATGAAATTTTTTCCTTGCATACTTTGGTTTGAGATGGTGAAGTTTGAAATAGAGCATGGGCTCTATTTTAATTTTGATTCATTTTTGACTAAGTGTTGAAATCAAGCGGAAGCTGACAAGTGTCATCTTTTGAGGCATCTTTTCTCAAATGGAAATGCCAAGTGTCATTATCCAAGACACCTTTTATATTTTCTATGAGTTGGTCAGAATGTGCCATGTATCTCATAGTGACTCAGTGGAATGCGCCAAGTGTCACCATCCACAGTCTCATATTGGCACCCACATTTCATCTCTTTTTGATGAAAGGTATTTTTCTTTTAAGCTAAGTATCAAGATCAAGTGGAAAGTGCCAAGTGTCAGTCATAGAAGGTCTTAGTTTTTCTTTTCTAAAAGTGATGGAAGTTGCCACGTACTCCAACAAAAGAAAGTGGAAGCCACCACGTGTTGCGGTCTGAATTATCTTTATCTTTGCTTCACTGATATAGGAAAGACCATGGTGGGTCCCATGTTTTATGTCTAAAGCAAGTGAAAGCTGCTAGGTGTTGTTATTTATGTAAATGAGAAATGAGACCCATTTTTTTCTATGGTATAAATAGAGTAAAGTGGAGGCCACCAAGTGTCATCTTCCATAGGTTTCTAAAAAAGGTAGCTAAAGGAAGTAGAGACCACCACGTAACCCTAGATGAGTAAAGTAGAGATTGCCACATATCCTTTGTTAAAGCAAGCAAATATTTCCACCTATCCCTATGCTCCTTTTCAAGTTGATCAAGTAGGAAATGTTGTGGGTCTTATTTTCTTTTAAGCTATTGAAGTTTTGAGGAAGCAGATTGTAACAAGTGTCAAAGGCGAAACACTCTTGAGTGAAGACGCAAAAGAGTATAAGTTACGTGAAAAGTGTCACATGTCTTCGATAGGTGCTATGGAACATGAAAAGTGTCATCCTTTGATGTCTCCTAAAGTAATAGGAGGATTTTCAAAGAATTGGTTAAGTGTTATCTAGCATTTTAAGAGGAGGAAGCGTCTTGCAATTTGTTTCTACCAATGAACTGCCAGAAGACAGCATTTCAAAATCTATAAGATATCTTTTGCCAGACACTTTTAGTTTGGGGGAGATTTCATTTGGGCCAATAGATTGGGAATAAGAAAACAATCTAGAGTGAATCCAAGGCTATAAATAAGGGTGCATAGATCACCAAGAATAAGAATCAATTATCAGAGAGAATTTTTTAGAGAAATTATTGTAAAGAGTCTAGACTTTTTAGATCTGTGACTAAGTAATATCATTTGATTTTGTCTCATTTTCTTGAGTTAAAAGGTTTATATAATTGTACATGTTTCTACACCTCTTATATGACTAGAAAATTCAAATAAGAAGATTGAACCCTATGCCTTTGTTGACATTTTTGTATCACAACAAAAGTAGTCTATATTGTGAGCCTCTATTTCTATTATTTCCATCTTTTACATTGACAATGCACTTGTTTTCTCTTAAATGTAAAATGAATCCTAATTATAGTCTCACTATGCTCAGGATTAAGGTCAAATTATGTTCAAGTGCATTGCCATAGATTAGATTTCCTTTCTTGCATTTGTGTTTCTGATTTAAATTCCTATCCCTTTTCCCAGTATCTACTTGATTTAAAGAAGAACCAGCTTCTTAAAAATTTGGAGGTTGTTTTAAGATGCAAGTCCCATATCTTGAAACTTCCTATTGTTGGTGTTTATTACAAAGTGCAATTTTAAATCATCAATAGTATGATAACTCAAGATCAAGCATATGACAAAGTGTATCATGGGTTAAAGGCCCAATGATAACTAGAAAACTAATAGTGCCTTGTGACTCTCTTTCCTAATTATCATAGGCTTTGATAATTATTTTTTTTGGCTGGAGATCTACCATTGTGTACCCAAGAAGCTTGATGAGATTTAAAGACACTATGTTGAGGCCTGATCCATTGTCTATAAGGACACATTTCACTTTATATAAACTTATATGTATAATGGATTATTATGGAGTGGGCTAAGGGAAGACATATCACTTTGGTTGAATGTGACTTATTGGGCTAGAGCTAGGTGTCCAACCAAAGCTTGAAATTGATCAGGGGATATGTTACTAGCAACTTTGGATTGGGTCAAAAACTCCTTCAAGATGTTCTTATGGATTATTGATGTTCACAACAAATCTAAAATAGAAATTTGTGTTGGTGTCTTCTACAATTATTCCACAATATCAAATTTATTATCTTGGTTAGTAGTGAATGGTTTATTTTGAGGATGAATAGTTAGTTGAATGATAGGCAAAGTGGTAGATGGTTATGGGCTTAAGATAGTAATATTTGACCTCTAATTTATGATTGCTCAATCAAGATTAAATACTATACCATTATTACTAACAAATACTAGGAATGGTGTGGGACCAGACATGATAAGTCTTGATTACCAGTGCACTTACATGTGGTCACATGGTAAGAATGAGTTATCGATATAAGGTCCAAAAGGGGAAGTCCTAGTTTACTAGTTTGCTTGTATGCACTCCTAGGTCAAAGAAAGATTATCCATGTAATTTGGTTGAATATTATTTTTTAGTAATGATCTAGGCTAATTAGTAGTTGGTCTAGGATTAATAGAGATGGTATTAACACTACCCCCTATAATATGACCTATAACCCTATTGTAGTCATGTGCAACTGCAAGGTAGATTTATTGGTTGTTAATGTTATGACCATGGATTTGTCCATTGTTCTATCATTGTGGGTTCTGCTACTAATTTTGTTGATTCTACTAGTTCAACCTTTGATTTTGATACTATTGATTTTGCTATTACACTAGCCATTATTATTGTTACTAATTATTTTACTATTGTTGATTGTTATGTCAAGGAAAGGGATTTTGATAAATCCCAAGGGTTTTATTGGAAGCAGAAGAAACATTATCAAATGTTATTTCTCCATTATCTAACATATTCTCAATTAAACACTTGATTTAGGCACATCTTCATAGATTATGCCTGTTGACCTGATGATAGTGACAAAATTTGTTTTCGCAGTACTAATCAAGATAAGGAATGCCTTACGGATAATGCTTTCGTATAGGCCAAATAAATAGATTAGTGGTAGAAATATTATGAAATATAGACTAAATAGGTTTTCTTAGGTCACTAAAGACATGACGTGTAGGCACGGTTCTCCTAGGATGAGGGGTTTCCAATGGTAACAACTATTGTATTTATTGTGTAGGTCTTGGTTGTTGTGCTTATGATATTGGTTGGAGAGGTTTTTGGGTAGGAGTAAGATGAAAAGGTGGTATATATGATGTTTGAACTATTTGGACATGATGGGATTTTATTACTCCATTTCCCACAACATTCCTTTTATGATTGAATTACTTTGGTCTTTCTTGGTTATTGGCCTATGTTGGTTACGATGTTGGCACTTGAGTAAGATGTTGGTCATTTCCATGATTGGTACCTTTATTTTTATTAGTTTAATTAAGCTTGATAATTACTTCATTAATGAGTGTTCACTCAATCAACAAGCCTTTGTTGATTATTTCCTTGAAACTATGTGGACATTGTAGTTCCAAATGATAAGCTATCTCACTATGCAAATTTTTGGTAAACAAAGCAACTAATTATTTATCTAGTAAACTATGGGTGAAATGGATTATAAGGGATATTAATCATTGTAAATAACTTTTAAAAATTTCACCATCTTTTTTCTTTACTTGTGTTAATTTAATTAATAAAATCTCATGCTTGAGATTATAGGAAAAGTGCTACACAAACTTATCAAAAAGATCATCAAAATCTGTTACTACATTTTTAGAAAACTTTAAAAACCACTCCAAGACTTATCCAAATAATCTCCTTGGAAACAACAACAAAATCTATATGTTTCTATATACCATTGGTTGACATGTGACAAAGAATTTGGTCAAATGAACCTTAGGGTCACCTTTTCCTTTGTATTTATCAAATTTTGATGGTTCCTATCTTAGAGGAAATGGTATCTACAAATACTCCATGTTAAATGGATAGGAACATACATCATATAATTTTAACTTGTTAGTTTGTTTACAAACTTGAATGGCAGCAATTGTATCCTTCATCTATTACAATTCTTGGGATAAGAAACTAGAAAGAATATTGGTTTGAGGGAGAATATTGGTTTGGATATATGGTTGGGAGGTCAAAAGTGGGACACTTTGACTAGTGTATGATGGGGATACATGTTTGGGTTCATTTGTTTGGTTGGGGAATGGACTCAAAATATGCATATGTGGATTAGGATGTACTTGAAATTACACATTTGGTTATGTAATATTCTAGTTTGGCTTAGTGATAAAGGTTTGACTTGGAGGATTTTATGGTTGGGATGGAGGGATATAACTATATTTTACCTACTATGGTTGAAAATGGACATGCTACCAACTAATCAAACCTTGGTTTGGAGTAGGAACATGTGGATCAAGATCTTGTCTCTAAATTTGTGGCACATTTTGAACCAATGGTTGTCTAGTGATTAATTGAGAAACATGGGGACCTCCTTGTTGCATGAATCCCTATGAAGAAGTGAAATTAGGTTACAAATATAACATTTATTGTTGACTAATATTTGCATGTTGTTGACTAGTCATTGCTTGGTTTTAGATTGGCATATTAGTCTACGACTGAAGAGGTACATTTGTCATTACCTGAAAAGGTAGAACATTAGTTTCCCCTATTTGAGGTGACAATGTGTGTGTCCTTTGTTGTGTTGATACACTAGATTGTATATGCTATTTTGGAATACTACTTGATACTTGTTGATAATGAGTAGGATTCATCACATTCTATCATTGAGGTGTGACATTGGCCATTATTTGATTACCTAATCCCATAGGTTACACACTTGAGGAAGCCATTGGTTGAGGTTGGGTGTAGAAACTCCTACTCCCTAATATGATGACTTATTCATGGGATTGACTATAGGCACATGTTGTTGGCTATTTTTTGGTGCATTAGTACCAATTTGATCAATATTGGACACTATTTACTTATTATTCACTATGTTTGGCTCATTATTTAGTGTAGAGGCTAAAGACACTTCTTCAATAATGGGCATATGCATCAAGTTATCTATCGAATTAGTTTGTATGAATGGGTTAGAACTCAAATTCTCTTTTCTAGTTAACTCTATCAATACTCCTTTTGAAGGAACTAGGTTAATAAGAGGCTTACTCACCATGTTCATCTGATTAAAATCACATGCTAGATTCAGGTAGATTTGATATGTTGTTTACATTTGGTTAACATGATTTTCCATTATGTTTTTGCCTCAATCAAATATATTAGGTTCTTGATATGTTATTAGACTAGATCCATAAGATTTATAGAAACATCCTATTGATTATACATGATATTATGGGGCACTCTTACTAGACTTGGTAAATTTTCATGTGGAAAGTCTGATGGAAAATTGGCCCCTACCTCTATGGCTCTAACCAAAATCTCATCTTTGTTCTCTAACAAATATCACTCAAATAAAAATGGATCATACATGGAAGCCATATTAGTAGAATATGATTGTTGAAGTACTGACTCATCCACTATAGGTATTGTAGCTAAGTATTTCATGGTTTGCTCTTGGTCCTATTCTAGATAATGTGGTATGTTAACTAGATAGTTAGTTAATGGATCTTGGCTTTATGCCCCTAATTAAGTATTATATGAGGGATAAAAATCCATCTCATAAGCAATATTATCTGCATAAGGGTCTTGCACCTTTTCTTCTTACACAACCACATTACTAATCCTTGGGTTATACATGAGTCCACTACGAGTGTAGGAGTACATGTTGGGATCCATAGTCAATGATTTGTAATAAAAGGTCAAAGAGTTATACAAACTCTAAAAAGGATAATGTCTAAAATAGACAATGTTCCAACTTGGTCTAGATTTTTCAAAAGGTTTTATGCAAAGATTTTTTAGGAAATAAGCTAGTGTGAAGTACCTAACATTTCACTATACACATAAAGATAAGCAAGTAAATGGACCAAAAATCAAAATTCCAAACTCTAAGGTTTAAGTGTTTTAAATTAGTCTAATCTAGGAACTTAAAATTTGCTAGGTCTTTTGGCCAAATGTGGAATCAAAATCTAGGCTCAAACAAGGCATGTGCTAGGACTCTTGGCCAAATGGTGTCAAAATCTAGACTTTGAAAATAGATGAAAGTTTTAATCTAACATATTTGAAACACTTCTAAAAAACACTAAGCATTTGATTCTTGGTCATAAAATTGATCAAGTAGGTATAAGGTATGAAACAAAAGGCACTTTTAGAAATAGTTTATTTTCTCACAAATAGTGGTATAAAACTTGGTTCTTTTGACAAACAAGATAGAAAAAAGAGAACAATATAGACAAAAGATCACAAAAGTACACTTGGATTGGGCTGAAAATGTAAGAAAAATTTTAAAAATCTATGCAAGAGGGTCTATGAAATAATATTCAAAATGTTTTGGGCATCGTAATGATGCTATACTAGCCAAAAGGTGTGATAAGAAAGTTTGTTTCAAATAATCTCTAAGGCAAATAAATTTTTCCATAGTTTTGACAGCATAACACTACTTTTCCTGACTCAAAATATTATGGTGCATAGAATTAAAGTGCATGTGCCTAGTACACAATATCTTAAGTCTATCAAATGATGATAATGATTATTAGTCTTTAATGGCCTTCAACCCAAATTATAAATTAAACCTAGGTTCCCTCAAGTTTATCACAAATGGCAAACCCACTTAACACATCAACCCTATGAACTTTTAAAGGTGCAATTCCTAATTTAGATTATAAGTGAAGGACTTAAACAAATTTGGTAAAGGTCTAGACTCAATTGAGAAGCATAACTATGCCAAAGTGGATGATATGATTCTCAAGCTTTTGATGAACTTTTGAACAAGGAAAATTGATTCTCTCACATGGGCAACATAATGCCTCTTTATTCAAAGGAAAATTTGGACTATGTGTTTGTTTTATATTGTTTGTTTACACCAAGTTTTGACTCTAAACAAGACTTTAAACTATTACAAGAGTAACTAATTAATCATTATTAGATCCTAGACTGACAAGGTTACTTGGTATTATTGGAATCCATCAATATACATCATTTGAGAGGATTTTAAATGCTCATCCAAAAGTAAATGCACATTATATAGTAGGGTTTTTATACCCCCCTTCTCTTAAATTATAGTACTGTGACATGAACCTTGAGGTGCACATTACACCAATAATACTTCCATGGCAAGTGGGGATTTGTCTAAGATCTAACAAATTTATGAATGATTTAGGGAAATCAATTTCACAATAACTTTCACACCAAATAATGTAAGAGAAAAGCATGTTTTTTAGGTTCTTATCACTTGCCTTATTGCAAAAAAGTCTAATCCTTTTTACAACCACTACATCTTATTGTATGCTCAGTGTAGTGGGATGTCCAAAGTGCCACTACACCTTGTCTGTAACTCTAAAGGAGCTAAATGAAGTCAATGTCGAGAGATGAAACTCTGGGTCAAAGCTTCCCTAAAGAATTTATGGGAGGTGATGAAGTCCCCCTCACAAGCCAAGATGCATAAAAAAAAAGAAAGCATGAAAGTAGAAAGACTTTAGGGTCATTTTCAAAGTCACCCAAACTTTGACAAGCTTTTGGGGAGTGCTTTAGATGACTTTATTTCTAAGCCTTGGACTAGGATATTTTAAAAAAGAATGGTGATTTTGATTCTAAGGGTTCCTTACAGGGGACAAATGGAAGAGCATATATGCAACATTCCTCTTTTTACCAAACAAAAAAAAATGATTAAACAACTATTGAAAACAAGAATTGACAAGTGTGTTCAATTTTAAACCCAAAAGGAATGATTTGGTGGTGTTCATTTAACCCCTTGGTCTTAGTTACAAACTTTAAAACCATTTACCAAAACATCTAAATTCTTTATTAAATACCAAAATAAGGTTCCTAATTGATTTTTAAGAATGAAAAGGTGATTTAAACATGTTTTGAACAAATATCAAGCTTGCTCATACAAAAAACATGTTAGTATGTATTTTAACTTTGAAGCTATTTTTAGCTTGAAATAATGACCTTTGGAAAAATAGCTCTTGGGTCTACGTTTTTGGAAAAAACATAGTGATCAACGTCGGTTATTATCATCGACATCAGTTACTTTGGCTAACTGAGATCTAATCGATGTTGGTTTTGCTAACTGATGTTAGTTAAGATATGTTACCGATGTCAGTCTTACTTGATGATGTTGGTTACTGTGTAAATTTGTGGCAAATAAAAATAGCAAAATAAAGTTAAAAAATCAATTTACAAGAGTGTTAAAGGCCCAAATAAATATTTTAGAGTTGTAAAATGATCTTCTTCATGTCTAGGATGTTTCTAGTGGGACCACTAGGTGTGCCATTATGTGATCTAGGAATTTGACTCAAGAGAGGATGGTTAGTATGGTGTTATTTAAAAAATGAAAACAAAATGAAAAAATGAACTAATAGCATAATATCTCTAGGCCTAGACACTAGGGAGAACTTAGTTAACAAAAAAATGACAAACACAACTAAAAAGTAAAGAATAAAACACAATAATTCCTTCACCTTCCTTGGATTCTCTAAATGACTTTATAGTGGTGGCTTACTCAGTTTTGTGCTCATGAAGTCCTTGGCAATGGAAACTTGACTACCTCCATTTCTCCTTGGCACTTTTGGCTTGTAGCTGGCTTGGCTTGGAATCAATTTGGCATGGTAACTATAGTTGCTTGAATCTTTTGGAACCAATTTGGCATTATGATTTTGCATAATAATGTCTTTTGAAGATATTTGAGCATAATAACTTTACACCAAAATAGCTTAGAAATGATGTTCATGGCCTCTCTATTTATAGATTTTTGAGAATGTCTAGAATCAACCTGAACCATCCATCCTAAGATTGAGATGTGTGGTTGAGGATTAATTCAATTTTTGTAATTAAGTTTGTAATTATCCTCATCATGACATTGGAAAAAGGGGCAATTAAAAGGCATGGAGGGCATAGATCCTGATATTTTTGGAATTTATGGCCTAGGGATGTCTTCCCAAGAAATGAGGTTACTTGATGATGTAGATATTCAATATTTATTTCCAAAAATAAGTATTCAACAAGTTTCCATGGAATTTTTAATTAGGACTTGATTTAGGTTAATTATCTCTTAAGCATGATTAAGTACTTTATGCATAAATTACTCAAATTGATTAGAATGCCTTATTATTGGTCCAAAATTTGATTAGATTAGAATTGGAAGGTGACGTCAGATGCATTGGAACCATATTCCTATTTAGGATGTTTCCAATATAAAATAACAAATGCATGCATTTTTTACAAATATTTGATAAGAAAGATAAATTTAGAGCACCCAAGTGAAAATTTGGCATTTTGACTCAGAATGATCTAATCAAAGTTAGCTGACACATAAATTACATTGCTACATTTAGGGATACCCTAGCCAAAATTGGCACTTGAATATGTCAGCTTCACATCATTTAGCATGTTTTAGTGTTTTTAGGCCAAATTGTGCATTTTGGGTGGAAATTGGCCAAAAACTTGATTGGAGGTTATCCATGGCCAGATTTAGGTGTCTACAGTATACCATTAGGGCTAAAGCTAAAGGATTGGTAAAAGAAGCATGTTGACTATACAATATTTTATGAGTCATTCTTATTAGGCTTGGCAAATTCCAATGAGGGAAGTTTGTTGAAAACTTATCCCCTACTTTTATATCTCTAACCAAAACATCATCTTTATTTTCTAATAAGTGATACTCAAATAGATAAGGATTATATATGGATGGTGTAGTAACATAGTATGATTGTTGAGGAAATGGTTCTTCAACCATATGTATTATAGCTAGGTATTACTCTATTTGTTCTTGATCCTGCTCTGAGTATGGAGGCATGTTAACCAAATAATGATTGAAAGGGTCTTGATTTTGTGCCCCTATTTGAGTGTTATAAGATGGATAAGGATTTATCTCATAAGTAACATTGTATGCATAGGGGTCTTGAACCAATTCTTCTTGTGCAACTACATTAATAAATCTTGGTTTGTATATGAGGCCACTATGAGTGTAGGAAGATATTTTGGGATCCATAGTAAATGTTTTGCAACCAAAAATGGATAGAGTTCTACAAAATATAAAATAATGATGTCTAAAAATAGGGTTAAACTTTATCTAACCTAGTCAAAAGGATGGATATGTCTATCCAAAAATATTGATGTAATGATTTATGATAAAACAAGCTAACATCAAATGTCCAACATTACATGTCTCACATAAAAAGTTCAAGTAGATGGACTGTAAATCAAAATTCTAGATTCTAGGATCAAAGTGTTTTAAATGAGTCTAATCTAGGAAAAACAAAAGTTGATAGGTATTTTGGCTAAACATGACATCAAAATCTAGGCTCAAACAAAGGTACATGCTAGGACTTTTGTCCAAACAACATCAAAATCTAGACTTGAAATAAAAATGAGATATTTAATGTAATAGATTTGAAACACTTCTAACAAAAAATAAGAATTTGAATTTTAGACATAAACTTGATCAATAAATATTAGGTATGAAACAAAAGGCACTTCAAGATAGTTTATTTTATCACAAATAATGTCACAAACTAGATTCTTTTGATAAATAATATATACAAAAGTGAATGGCTTAACCACACTATACAAAAACTCACAAAGGTATATTTGAAATGGTTGGAATTTTGGAAAAAACTTGGACTCAATGAAAATAGGCCTATGAAACAAGTTTTGAAATAATTTGAGTAATGTAACAATGCTAAAATGCTCAAAAGGTATGATAAAAGTTTTCTTCAAGACTCTAAGGAAAAAAAATTTGACAAGATTTTGGTAGTGTAACACTACTCTCCTCAACTCAAATGACACACACACAAAGTTTGATAAATATTTAAGGCAAAAGTGTGGTATCAAATGGACTCAAGATAAATGTTAAAATAGGATAGGTAGTACAAAATTTAGCCTAGGACTCAAGGTGTGAGTTATACACAAGATGACTTGAGTCCTACCAAATGATGATAATGATTATGATTCTAAAAACAACCCTCAATTCAAATTAGAAATTGAACCTAAGTTCACTCAAGTTTAGTTGAAATGGTTAACCCACTTAACACATTAACCTTATGAACTTATAAAGGTGTGATTTTGAATTTAAATTATCAATGAAGGACTTAAGAAAAATTGGCAAATGGTCTAGACTCAAATGGGCAGCATAATTACACCAAAATGGAAGATATGACATAAAGTTTATGGTAAATTTTTGAACAAGGAAGAATATGGTTTTCACTTGGGTAGCATATTGCCTCTATGTTCAATAAAATCATGGATAATATATTTGGTTATGGATTTTTGTTAACAAATAGTTTTGACTCCAAAAAAGACCAAGTAATCTAATACAAAGACAAAAGATAACTAATTAATCATCTTAATCCCTAAACTGACAAGGTGTGGTTAAGTGGGGTTAACTAAACTAATAAGTTTTTGAATGTCTAGATGGAGAAAATGAATATGACTTTCATGTTAGCATATAAAATAAGTGCACATAATTTGGGTCTATCATATGGCTTATTGTAAAAAAGTGTTTCCATTTTTATAACCACTACATCCATCACTCACTCAGTGTAGTGTGATGTCCAACATGCTCAAACATCTCAGGCTTAGCCTCTACTAACAAAAATGGTTTAACCACTCAAACCATCATCCCAGTGAGGGGATCCTAATTTATATACCCCCCATGGAGAGGGGTTAAAGTAAATGTCAAGAGATGAATTCCTATCTCAATTCTTCCCTATAAAACTTATGGTATGTAATGAAGTCCCCCTTATAAGCCAAGATGCAATGAAAATAAAAACTAAGTAAAAGAACTTTAAGGTTGTTTCTAGATCACCCAAGCCATGTGAGTCTTGGGGAGAGCCTTCAAAACATCTCTTTTGTGCCTTTAGACTAAGATAATTTGAAATGAAGATGGTGATTTTGATCCCACAAGTTCTCTATAAGGGACAGGGAAGAGCATACATGCAAAAATTCTCTTTTGCTAAAACAAAATTTAACTAAGAAAATAATGATAAACAAATTTCAAAAAATTTGAAGTGACTTAAATTTTAAAGCACTAAATGAAAGGTTTGGTGGTTTTCTTTCTCACCTTGGCCTTAAGTTGAAATTTTTTTAATAACAAGCACAAAACATTAAAATAAACATCTAAGTTTTTCCTTAAGCCCCAAATGAAATTTCCTAATATTTTTTAAGCACCCAAAAAGAGGTTAAAAAGACTCGATTAAGCTTGTTTCGATCACTTTTTAAGTAGGCCCTATAAGGAAAAATTCAAAGTTTTATTTAGCCTTGAATAAATTTTTTCAAATAAAATAAGTAAATTTTCAAATTGATCTCTTGAGTTCACATATTGTAATCCTACAACTCCATAGTCCAATACAATAAATCTACAAAATCATGATTGGTTAACACAATATCGCAACTCACAAGTTAGTCAACAAAAATTGAAAATATATCTACTCTAATAGACAATATCACAACTGACAAGGTAAACCCAAAACTTAGGGAGTTTTGGTATTTTCACTTAGCCCTAATGGTCTAGGCTAACCACTAGCAGTTTAACTATAATACCTTGACTCAAACTAGGAATATCACCACTAGATAAATCGTGGTATTGAAATATCATGACTATCGATTCACAATATTAAAATATCATAATTTATAAAATCATGGGATTGTAATATCACTAATATCAAGTATAGGTATTACAATATCGCAATTTGACCTAGAAATAGAGAAAATGTTAATAAAAATAGTTAAATTGTATTATCACTACTAAGACAAAACCATGACTATGTCAGTTGTGTGATTATGGTCTAGAGAATAAAATCACAACTCCATATTGAAAAAATTATGACTTTCAATAAATCATGTTTTTATTTAAATTTTTCATTCCTTTTTCTCTCACACTCCAAGATTATACATGAAAATGGTTAGTAGGTTACTTGTAGGAGCTATTTTATCATATTTGTGGGGTTAAGTCCCACTAGGTGTGTCATTTATGAACAAAAGATTGTAATAAGGGGAGATTAGTATAGTTTTAGTGTATGAAATTAATATCCAAAATAACACACCAATAATTAACACCTTAAGCCTAGATAAAAAGGAGATCTTATTGAAAAAAACTAAATGGAAAACATAGCTAGAATGCAAAAGACAAATGATCTTTCACTTTCCTTGGATGCTCTAAATGGCTTGTTAAAGTGGCTTGATTAGCTTGTGCTCAATGAGTCTTCACCAAGGGAGTTTTAGATATCTCCTTTTCTCCTCAGCACCTTTGGCTTGTGATGGATTTATCTTAGATCAACAATTAAGCATGATAACACTACATCAATGTATTTTGAAAGCATTTGAGCATGATAAATTTGGCTTGAAAGGGCTTTAAATTATGGTTGTGAGGCCTTGTATTTATAGATTTTTGTAAATGATCAGAATGAACCTAAACCATCCATATTAATATGAAGATGTGTATCTAATAATCTTTTAAATTTTATAGGTTAAAATCAATAAATCCCCTCATAAATATTTGGGATAGAGAGGCAATAAAGAATCATGGGAGGGATAAATTAGATATTTGTTACATTTATGGCCTAAGGATGCCTTCCCAAAAAATGATGTCACTTAATGATGAAAAAACCCATAATCAATTTACAAAAATAAATATTCAAAAAGTTCCATGGAAAATTAACTTAAAATCTTGATTAAAATTAATTACTCTTAAACATGATTTATCAATTTTGGTGCAAATATTGGTAATTGGTGCATAAATTAATCAAAGTAGTCAAAATGTCATATTATTGGATTCAAATTTGATTGGATTAGAATTAGAAGCTGATGTTAGATGTGTTGGAACCATTATCCCATTTATTATGTTTCCAACACAAAATAATAAAGGCACATGTCTTGTGAAATAAAATTGGTAGAAAAGAGCAATCCAGAGCACCTAGGTGCAAAATCATCGTTTTGACTTGAAATGTTTTGATCAAAGTTAGTTATATTATAAAATGAATTGCCACATTTAGAGATAAATTGGCCAAAATTATCACTTGTATATGATAATATCACATTATTTAACATTTTTCAATGTTTTTAGGCCAAATTATACATTTTGGTAGAAATTGGTCAAAAGCCTAGTTGGAGGTCATTGGTGGCCAATTTTAGGTGTCTACACATATTATCAATATTTTGGTTAGTATCAATAACCTTGGACCAATACAAAAATTTAGAAACAACTACCAAATTTGGCTCTAAGTTCCCCTCAGCACCAATATGTGGGGTATGATGCACAACAAAGCCAACAAGGAGGGTATGTTGAACAATAGACAAAAGATTTGGGATACCAAAAAAATAGAGGTGAATATATGGGAGGTTACAAGGAGGATATGGTGGGGGATATAAATGAGTCTATAATAATTAAAATCACCAAACCTGACCACTTATGCAATGTTATTTATGTAGAACATACAATCACTATGTGAGGAATTACCGTAATAATCTACAAAGATAAATCTACTATGTATATTACAGATTTGAATGTTAGAACCAAACAAAGTAGTATCTAGTGTTTAAGAAATAGAATAAGGAGAGGCTAGTGTATAATGTAAACATTATGAACTAGGAATTTGACTAAAGAGAGGTGATTAATATTGTGTTAGTCTAAAAATGCAAACAAATTGATAAAAACACACTAACTAGCATACATCTCTATGCCTAGTTTAGGGTGAGCTTAATAACAAAAATAAATTAAAAGAAAAACTAAAAAGTAAATAAAAATAATAATCCTTCACCTTCTTTGAATTCTCTAAATGCTTTTTGTAGTGGCTTTCTTGGCTTGTGCTCATTAAGTCTTCATCAAAGGAGGCTTAGCTATCTCCTCTTCTCCTTGGCACCTTGTGGCTTTAGCTTGGCTGGGCTCAATATTTTAACATCATAAATTTGGCATGTGAGAGCTCTTGGAATCAGTTTTACATGGTAACTTTTCACAAATTAAGCTTTAAAATGATGTTCATGGCCTCTATATTTATAGATTTCCAAGAATGACTAGAATCAACCATGACCATCCATCTCAAGATTGAGATGTGTGGTCATGGATTAATTGAATTATGTAATTAAAATTCATAATTATTCTCATCATGAATTTGTAATAAGGGACATTAATGAGGCATGGGAGGTGATAAAGAGGCATTGGAGACCCACAATCTTGATATTTATGGCATTTATGGCCTAGGGATGTCTTCCCAAGAAATGATGTCACCTGATAATGTAGATATTCAATATTCATTTATAAAAATAATTTTTCAATAGGTTTTCATGAAATTATTAATTAGGCCTTAATTTGGATTAATTAGCTCTTAAGCATGATTAAGCACATTATGTATAAATTACTCAAATTGATCAGAATGCCTTGTTATTGGTCCAAATTTTGACTAGATTGGAATTAGAAGTCAATATCAGATGTGTTGGATCCATTATTCCATTTAGGATGTTTATAACACCAAATAATAAAAACATGCATCTCATATAATAAATTTGATATAAAAGAGTAATCTAGAGCACCTAGGTGCAAAATTAATATTTGGACTTGAAATGATATGATCAAAGTTAGTTGGCCCATAAATTGCATTGCCCCATCTAGTGATACCCTAGAAAAATTTGGCCCTTGAATATGTCAATTTCAACTCATTTATTGTGCTTTAATGTTTCTAGGCCAAATTGTGCACTTTGGTGGAAATTAGTCAAAAGCCTAGTTAGAGGTCATTGGTGGCTAGATTTAGGTATCTACAGTTTTCCCCTATTTGGGAAGGTGTTACAAGCTATAAGAATAGTAATATCCTCTCAAATAATGAAAAGGTCCTATATTCTTACAACTAAAATGATGATAAACTAACTATATGATGGTTTGTCCCCTCGAGGGAATGATTAGCACAAGTAGGTCAGCAAATGGTCCTCGGATAAGAAGTAAAACAAGGGGACCAATGAAAGGAAAGATGATGGGGTGAAAACATAATGATTTTGAAAAAGTAGTCAAAATCACTGAGAATGAAAGTGGGACGGTATACAATGGTTTACCCAATGGTGGTTATAATTATTTTACCCTGATAGTGGCAATGTGGTATGATAACATAATGATTTGCCCAAAGGTAGTTATAATCATTGAGAAGATGGAACTACCCCAGTTAGGATAGATAAACAAGATAACAATATGTCCCTATATGGGAGAAAAAAGTAAAGTGGTGAGAACATAATGATTTGCCCAAAGGTGATTATAATCATTAAGAAATGTAGGTGGAATGGTATATAATGATTTGTCCATAAGTGGTTATAATCATTGGACCTCAATTATAGAAAACATGATAAACTTGACCAAGGATGATGATAACTTAATAAAGAGGGTAATGATGAATTGGAATAACCTACTAGTAGGGATATGCTTGTCCAAAGTAATAAAGGTTTAAATTCTTTCATGGTTAATTACTCTATTTTAGATATGATTGGGATTGAATTAGGATGTTGGTAAAGAAGATATGTTGATGTCACCATTGCTGAATATACTTCTTGAAGTTGAGGTTTTTTGTAGCACATGTTGGTAGGCATCATGGTATAACATCATAAGGACTTGGATACAATATGCATAAGGATTGACTCTCATAATCTAATACTCAATATAAAATAATGCACCAATTATAGAAACCATGATGACAATGTAAACATATGAATATGGATGGATTCAAGTATAAGTGTGGGCAAGGAATCATCCAATAAACACACATAAAATAAATCAAGGCAACAGTGCTGAAAGTAAACAAATAGGTAGACAAATAAACAAAATAAGCAAAAACAAATAAACAAATAATGCAATAGAAAGCATACAAACATTGCCCCTAGAAAATAGGTGACAACTTAACAAATGAACAAAATAGGGGAATAAAATAAAAAATAAGGGGGTGGCTAAGCTATCTCCATATGCACTAGGCAAGTGGATGCTACCTGCATAGTTCCATGGATGTAATATCCAATAAAAAACTTCAAGCCAAATATAGTTATCTCAAGGAATGGGAAGAATGTGATAACTGATGAAAACAAACATAATGGATGTGATAGAATAATAGGAATGGTCTTAAAAATGGTAAGTGAATAAGAGAAAAGGCCAAAAAAATGGGGAAACTAAGTGACAAGTGGTTTGCTTACAACTAAGTAAGGGTTTCCAAAATATTTAAGGTAAAGAAAAGGTCAATGTTTTTGGTTTTTTCTAATGATTTTACAAAAAAATTGAATTTTTTTTTAAGTATCTCAACTTGATCAAGAATGATGAGACACTAAATGGTTCAAGATCACAAAATGGTAAGAGCATTCAAACTTAGGTTACTCATAGAATGATGAAAGCATTCAAACTTAGGTTGTTCACAAAATGGTGAGAGCATGGCAAGGGGGTGACTGAGCTAACCTCAACAAGTATTGAATGTTACCTACATAGTCCCAGAGTAAGACCTCGAGTCACTATAGTTCTCCCCTATAATAGAGGATTTTGACTAGTGGAGTAGTCAATTCAAACAAAATGACACAGATGATAAAAAGGCATAATATGGCATAGGAAGTGGCAAGTTGGTATGACAAGAATTAATAAACAAATGTTGCTCCTAGTTTACCCATAGGTGGTTATAACTAGGACACAACATCATAGATTAATGGTACTATTTTTCTGAAAAGTGGTTATAATTAGTAGAAAGACTGGCGATAAGAAAGGAATAACAAACGAAGGATGTAACTACCAAAAATTCTATCATACTTCTATAAAATATGATCTCTATCTAAATTACTTTAAACAATTGATGAAATTAATTAGATTCTTTAGTGTTGAAAATGCATAATGAATGGCAAAAACCAAGGTCAAATGGGCTAGGCTTTAGAACACATCTGGTCAATAGAATAGAATGGAAAAATGGATAAGACTAAGAGGATAAATAAGAATGATATTTATATAAAGAATAATAGTGATAAAATGGCACCACTAAAACAATCTTTATAGATAATACACCTTAGCGCTCAAGCATAGTACCACTTGAGGTGAATAATATTCATTAGCTTAGAAAGTTCATCTCCATCTAGTGTGGTAAGCCTGTATGCCCCTAATACATAATCTATAGTAATGATGAAAGGAAATATCTAGTTTGGTTTGAATTTACCTTTATGTTTCTTCTCAGCCATGGTATTCTTTTGGTTTTCTTTAAGAACAAGATTACTAAGTTTAAATTTTCTATATTAGACATGTTGATTATAGTGGCCTTTTAGTCAGTTCTAATATACCTAAAGATTGTTGAGCGTAGTTGTGTATTTTTCAATAAGTAGGTCTAGCTTTTATAGGCAAGCTACTCAATAGTCATGATCATCTAGGACATGTTTGAAAGATATGCATAGTGAAGGCAATTCAACATTAATGGGAAGGATGGCTTCAGTACCATAAATAAGTGAGTATGGAGTGGCTCCTATGGGAGTATGATGATTGGTATGAAATGCTCAAAGTGTAGGGAATATCTATAGGTTCCAATCATGACTGACATCATTGACAATATTTTTGAGAATATTGACAATGGTTTTTTTTATGCTTCAGCTTGGCCATTACCTTGAAGGTAATATGTTGTAGAAAAATGTTTTGTGATTTTATATTTGGTACATAGCTGGTCTACATCCTTGTTATTGAATGATCCTCTATTATCAGATATAATATTAGAGGGGATACTATAGAATAAAATGAGATGGTTGAAGATAAATTTGGAAATTTGCTTTCCAAACATGTGAGGGGTATAACTTCAACCCACTTAGTAAAATACTCAATGATGGCAAGGATATATTTATGGCTATCAGATGAAGTGGGGTTGATCTTCAAAATGAGGTCAAGTCTTTGTGTAACAAATGGACATGGTGTCAAAATTAGTATTAGAGATTGTGTTGGGGCATGAATCAGATTAACATGCCATTGCCATTTATCGCACTTCTTTACATATACATCTACATCTACATCTATAGTGGGCCAATAATAACCAATAAGTAAGAGCTTTTTGGATAAGACTACCCTGATAAAATGGGATTTACATACTCCTTCATGAATTTCTCTTAATGTTAGTGTAGACTCTGCCAAAGTTAAATAATGAAATAGAGTTCCATCAAAATTGTAATGATAAAGGGTGCATCCAAGTAGAGTATAATGAGTGGAATGATGAATAAAGGCTTTGGTTTATTTTCAATATAAATTAGGTGGTAGAACTTGGTTGTAAAGGTAGTTGTAAAGGTCTGAGTACCAAATAGAATTAGGACCAACAATATCACAAATCATTACAATGGTTTAAGGTTCATGAGCTAGTGTGAACAAATTCTCAACAAAGAATTGATATTCTCTAGCTTTATCTATTTCTCAAATCAGAGAGCCAATAGTAGCCATGGCATATATAGTTTTATTTCTATCCCTTGGTATATGCTCAAATTGGATATTTGTAATTAGCTAATTTAGGGTATCAACCATAGCCTTATATGGAACCAACTTGTCATCTTTGGTCTAAAAATGGTCTGTGACCTAATTGATGATTAATTGAGAATCACCATGAACCTTTAGATGAGATATATTCCATTATAATACCTATTGAATTCCTATGATAAGTGATTCATACTTAGCCATGTTGTTTGTATAAGGAAAACTAATTTTCAATGATTTAGGGATTAGATCCCCCTATGGTGTAATAAATAAGAGACCTACCCCTAATCCATGTGTAGTAAATGAACCATCAAAATATAGTTTCCAGTATTTCTCTCCAAGAAGTGGGTCAATGACAATCATTATGGATTCATCAAGAAAATGAAATGTGATTGGCTTTGTGTCTGCAAGGGGTGCTTTAACAAGTTGATGAACAAGGACCTATCCTTTGATTGCCTTCTGATTGACATACTGTATGTCAAACTCACTAAGAATCATGATCTATTTGGCCATTCTACCTTGTAAAGTTGTTTTAGATAGTAGATACTTGAGTGGATCTTCTTTTGAAATGACCATGGTCTTATTGTTCAACATGTAATGGCATAGTTTTTTATTTATGAAGACCATGGCTAGACAAGCTTTTTCAATAGGTGCATAGTTATGTTCATATGTGACCAAAGTATGGCTTAAGTAGTATACTACATGATATTTTACATTGTTATCATGTTGAGCCAAAATTTCCCCTAAGTAATTATTGGTAGTTGATAGATACAATAAGAACAACCTTCCTAGCATAAGAGGTAACAAAATAAGTGGATTAACTAGATAGTCTTTGAGTTATTAAAAAGTTGTTTGGCAGTGGTCATCCTAGTGAAATGCAACTCCCTTCTTTATAATATGTGTAAATAGATGACACTTAACTACTAACTAAGAGATGAAGCATTAGATTGACTGGATCTTGCCTTGCAAACTACAAAGTCGCTTCAAATTGGTTGTTGGTGGCATCTCAATTATAGCATGGACTTTGGCCAAATCAACTTCAATGCCCCTATGAGACATAATGAAGCCAAGTAAATTTTTTGAGGTTACTCCAAACACACATTTCTTTGGATTGAGTTAAATTTATACTCTTGTAATCTTTTAAATATCCTATGTAGAACTACAACATTGTTGGCCCTGGTTTTGGATTTTCCTAATATGTCATAGACATAATTTTCAATAATATCATGCATTATATCATGAAATATGATATTCATGGCTCTTTGATATGTATGTCTAACATTATTAAGACCAAATGGCATTACCTGATAACAAAATGTTCCCCATGGAGTGGTGAATGCTATTTTATGTTAGTATTCTAGTGTTATTCTCATCTAGGTATATCCAAAAAAATCCATCCATGAGTGAAAGCATTTCATAACTTGTTGTGGAGTTGATGATCATGTCAATATTAGGAAATTAAAAGTCATCCTTAGGACAAGCTTTGTTTATGTCTTATAAATTAGTATAGATTCTAATCCCTTTAGGGTTTTTCCTAACAAGTACAACATTAGATATCCATTTTGAGTAGTCAATAGATCAAATACATCCTGCTTCTACAAGTTTTTCCAACTCTTTCTTTAACAAGATAGCAATGAAAAGATGCATTTTATGCAACTTTTATTGTATCGGTTTGGCATCAAAATTGACAACAAGGTGATGTAAAACCAAGGTGGGATCTAAACTTGACATGTTAGAATAAGCCCATGCAAAGATATCTACAAATTCTCTCAATAGAGTGGTAAAGACTTCACATTCCTCCTTGGTGAGGGATGTACCTAATTTTATCTATTTTGGGTCTGCTGGAGTCTTGATGTTTACCTATATTATATCTTTAACTATAAGGGTCAAACCATATTCTAGGATAGTAGGCAAAGACTTGAATTATTAGACTATATTAGGGTCCTTTATTAGTACTTGCTCTTCAACGTCTCCTAGGCATGATGAATCTGAGTCCCCCAATGGGAGATCTGGACATGTGACAAAAATAGTTATAAATTCTTGAAGAATTTAATCAAATACTTGTTATTGTGAAAAACTAAACTTAGATCCAGAGGAAATTTTATCATTGGTGGTCTCCTGGTCTAAATTCTAAGAAGAATGAACACCCCCATCTAACGGTTCCTGAAATAGGTTTTCACCACTAGACTAGCTTTTATCTTTACTTTTTCCCTACTCAGAAAGTGCCTCAAAGAGGTTTTCACTTGGTGACCTAAATATATTATTTATTTATTTTTAGCTAAGGGTGTTCACCTGCTCTCTAAAATAGGCTTCAATATCTAATGTAATTGAGAATCCTAATTTATGATCTCCCAATGGAACATTGTATCTAAGGCCTAAAAATTCACAAAATGCCTCATCATTCTAAAACTCATCAATCAACAAATTAGATTCATGTTGGTCCCAATCTATTAGTTAGGGATAGTATAATGGCAATGGTTTGTGAAAAATGATTAGGGTAAGAGTACATATGACATTGTTATCAAATAAGTTAGTCTTAGCTAGGTCATCAAAGGTGAGGCTATGATCAGAAATTGCATCCTTGTTGACATCATCATCACTAGCCACTAGTGATGGAACTCAAATAAGATATGTGGGGTCACCCCCAGGTGGTTTAAAACCAAGTCTATAGGGTCTTTTGTACTTAGTCATAGAAATTAGCTCAATGGTTCCTTGTTGATTCAATTTGAGGTCTCTTCCTTCATAATCTTGATGTTCCATGATCTTATTTGGAATAGGATACCTTGCACTTTTATAATAATCAGCTTGGTTATCATTTTACACCCATGATTCGTCCCCTTCAAGAGGGTTTGGTTCTTGGCCAGATGTTGGTAAAAACATGGCAAGTCCCTTATATTTGTTTTTTTTTACCAATACATGTGTGGGGTATTTTTAGGTTTCCCAAAGGTCTTTGGATTATGAGGAATATTAGAAATATGGAAGGTATCATGGGTCACATAATCCCCTAGGTCATTATCTAAAATGGTGAAATGATTGGAAGCTTCAAGAGGTAGCATGTGGGAAAGGGAATCCAAGGTATTAGGATCTATGCAATTATCCTGTGGAGGATCAATAATTATGGCCTTTCTTTTATCCTTCTTAGAACTTGGATTCATGTTGTACTAGTAATTATAGCTTTGAAACTTGGTCTAAAGATGTTTATAGTGTTCATATGGGTGTAAATCTCTTAGAATATTCACTTCCATCCTTGAGTGGGAGAACCTAATACATTGGTGTAGCATTGATGGGGCTACATGAATCTCATGTAACCAAGGCCTACCTAGAATCATATTATATGATAACTCAAGATCAATCACATGGCAAAGTGTATCATGGGTCAAAGGCCCAATGATAACTGGTAAGCTAATAGTGCCTTGTGATTCTCTTTCATGATTATTATAGGCTTTAATAGTTATCATTTCTAGTTGGAGATCTACCATTGCATACTCAAGAAGCTTGATGAGCCTTAGAGACACTATGTTGAGGCTTGATCCATTATTTATAAGGACATGCTTCACTTTATGCCACTTTATATAAACTTTTGTGTATAATGGATTATTATGGAGTAGACCAAGGGAAGACATATCACTTTGGTTGAATGTGACATGTTGGGTTAGAGCTAGGTGTCCAACCAAAGCTTGAAATTTATGAGGAGATATGTCACTGGCAATAGTGGATTGGGTTAAAAACTCATTCAAAATGTTCTTATAGATTGTTGACATTCATATCAAATATAAAATAGAATTTTTTTCTAATGTCTTTTGTAATTATTCCGTAATATCAAACTTTTTGTCTTGGTCAATGGTGAATGGTTTATTTTGAGGCTAAATGGTTGGTTGGATAATAGGCAAAGTGGTAGATGGTTGGGGACTTAGGATAGTAATCTTTGACCTTTGAGTTGTGATTAAACAATAAATATTAGATGTTGGACCATAAATTCTAATAAATGTTGGGAATAGTTTGGGACTAGATAAGACAAGTTTCAATTACTAGTGCACTTGTATGTGGTCATGTGTCAAGGGTGAGTTATCGATAAATGGTCCAAAAGCGAGAGTCCTTATTTGTTAGTTTGTTTGTGTGTAGTCTTAGGTCAAAGAAGGATTATCCATGTAATTTGGTTGAGTGGTATTATTTACCAATGATCTAAATTGATTAGTGCTCAATTTGGGATTAATGGAGATGGTATTAATGTTGCCCCCTATAATATGACCTATAACCATGTTGTAGTCATGTGAAATTGCATGGTAGGTTTATTGTTTATTACCATTCTAACCCTAGTTTTGTACATTATTCTGACATTATGGGTTCTATTATTGATTCTACAAATTCTATTGGTTTAGCCTTTGATTTTGATAATGTTGATTTTGTTGTTGCACTAGCTAGTGTTGTTGTTTTGTTGATAATTGTTATGATGTTGTTGTGTGTTATGTTGGGGAAAAGGGTTTTGATAAATCCCAAGAGTTTAATTAGAGGTGAAAGCACCATTATCCAATGTTATCTCCCCATTTTCTAACATATTCTCAATTAAATGCTTGATTTGCGCACATCTTCATAGATTATACCCATTGACCCGATGATATTCATAGAATTCATTTTCATGGTACCAATCAGGATAAAGAATGCCTTGTGGATAATGCTTTGGTATAGTCCAACTAATCAGAATATTAGAGATAAGTTTTCAAAATATAGACTCAATAGGCTCTCCTAAGTCACTAAAGACATGATGTGTAGGCATAGTTATCCTTGGAGGAGGGGTTTATAAAGGTAAAGGTTGTTACATTTGTTGTGTAGGTCTTGGTTGTTGTGCTTGTGGCATTGGTTGGAGAGGTTTTTGGGTAGAATTAAGCTAAAAAGGTGGTGTAGATGATGTTTTCACTATTTGAACATGATTTGACTCAGTTACTCCATTACCCACAACATTCCTATTGTAGTTGAATTGCTTTGGTCTATCTTGGTTATTGGCCAATGCTGGTTGTGATAATTATGATTAGATTTGATGTTGGTCTTGGCCACTTCCTTGATTGCTACATTGATTTTGATTAGTTAATGTAAGCTTGATGATCCCTTTATTAATAAGATCTCACTCAATCAACAAGCCTTTGTTGATGATCTCCTTGAAAGTATGTGCACACTATAGTTACAGATGATAAGCTATCTCACTATGCAAATTTTAAGTAAACATAGTGTCTAATTGTTTATTTGGTAAACTATGGGTGAATCAGATTGTAAGGGCTTTTCATCACTATAGATAAATTGCAAAACTCTCACCAGCCTTTTGTTTTATTTGTGTTAAGTCAACCAATAAAATCTCATGTTTGAGATTATAAGAAAAGTGTTGCAAAAATTTATCAAAAAGATCATCAAAATTTATTACTTAATTCTTAGGCAACTTTAAAAATTACTCTAAGGCTTGTCTAGCCAAGCTTCTTAGAAACAACAACAAAAGGTATATATCATTAAATGTCACTGGTTGACATGCAAAAAAGAACTTGGTTAAATAAGCCTTAGGGTCACCTTTCCCTTCATATTTGTCAAATTTTGGTGGTTCGTATCCTGGAAGAAATGGTATTTTCAAGTACTCCATCTTGAATGGATAAGAACACACATCATCCAACTTAAATTTTTTAGTCTATTTCCCAGTCTGAATGGCAATAATTACATCCTTCATCTATTACAATTCTTGGGATAATAAACAAGAAGAAACATTGGTTTGAGGGATAATATTGGTTTGGGTAGATGGTTGTGAGGTCACAAGTGAGACACTTAGACTAGGGTATGATGGAGATATATGTTAGGGTATATTATTTTGGTTGTGAAATGGACCAAGAATATACATATTTGGATTAGGATGTACTTGAAATTACACATTTGGTTGTGCGATATTCTAGTTTGGATTAGCTATGAAGGTTTAACTTAGAGGATTTTATGGTTGGGATGAAGGGATATAACTATATTTTTCCTATTTTGGTTAAAAAGGGACATGTTACCAACTATTCAAACCTTTCTATTGAGTGGGAACTTGTGGGCCAAGACCCTATCTCTGAACTTGTGGCACATTTTGAATTGATTGTTGTCTAGTAGGTACTCGAAAAACATGGGAGCTTCCTTGTTACATGAATCCTTATTGGGAAGAAAAATCATGTTAAATATTTGATATTTGTCACTAACCAATATTTACATATTTTTGGCTAGTCATCATTTGGTTTTAGATTAGTACACTGGTTTACAACTGAGGAGGTATATTTTCCACTAGCTGACGAGGTGGAACATTAGTTTCCCTTTGTTGAGGTGGTAATATGTTTATCCTTTATTACATTGGTACACTATATTTTGCCTATTATTGTGAAATACTACTCATTACTCGTTGAGGAGGAGTAGGATTTGTCACATTCAGTTGTTTAGGTGCAACATTGGTTGTTGGTTGACTACCTAATCTTGTTAGTTGCATACTTGATGAAGTAGCTAGTTAAAGTTGGGATGCATAAAATATTACTCCCTAGTATGATGGTCCACTCATGGTATTAACTATAGGCACATGTTTTTGACTAGTTTTTTGTGCATTAGTACCACTTTGATTTCGATTGGACATTGCCTACACATTGTCCACTATATTTTTCTCATTATTCTATGTAGAAGCAGAAGACACTTATTCAATAATGGGCATATATAACAAGATGTCTAATAAAGTGTTTTATATGAATGGGTCTAAACTCTGATTATCTTGACTAGTTAATTATATCAAAACTCCTATTAAAGGAACAAAATTAATATGAGGTTTGCTCACCAGGGTCATCTAATTGAAATTATGTGCTAGATTTAGGTAGGTTTGATATGCCATCTATATTTGGTTAAAGTGGTATTCCATGAGGTTTTTACCTTTATTAGGCATATATTAGGGTCCTGATACATTTTTTAGACTAGAGACAAATTATTTTTAGAAGAAGCCTGTTGATCATGAATTATGTTGCGGGGCATTCTTACTAGGCTTGGTAAATTCTTATGAGGGAAGTCCACTGGAAACTTGGCACCTACCTCTATGGATCAAACCAAAATCCCATATTTGTTCTCTAAAAAATGATGCTAAAAAAATGGATCATATGTGGAAGGCATATTAGTAGAGCATGACTGTTGAGGAACTAGTTCATTAGCTATGAGTATTCCAGCTAGGTATTGTGTGGTTTGTTCTTGGTCTTGTTCTGAATAAGGTGGTGTATTAACCAATAGTTAGATAATAGATATTGGTTTTGTGCCTTTAATTGAATATTATAAGAGGGATAAAGATCTATCTCATAAGCAATATTATCCATGTAAGGGTCTTACATCATTTCTTCCTACACAACCACATTACTAATCTTTAGATTGTACATGAGTCCACTACGAGTGTAGGAATATGTGTTGGGATCCATAGTCAATGCTTTGTGATAGAAATGGAAGAGAGTTATACAAAATCTAAAAGTATAATGTCTAAAAAAATGATGTTCAAACTTGGTCTAGATTCATCAAAAGGATCAAAAAGTTTATGTAAATATTTGTGATAACACAAGCTAACATTAAGTGTCTAATGTTACACATCTTGCATAAAAATATTAAGTAAATGAACCAAAAATCAAAATGCCAAATGCTAAATTCAAAGTGTTTCAAAATATTCTAATCTAGGAAATTAAAAGTTTTTAGGTCTTTTGGCTAAATGTGGCATCAAAATCTAGGCTCAAACAAGGCATACACTAGGACTCTTGGCCAAATGATGTCAAAAGCTAGACATTAAAAATAGATGAAATTTTTAATCTAACAGATTTGAAACACTTATAATAAACATTAGGTATTTGATTCATGGACATGGACTCAATAAAATAGGTATAAGGTATGAAACGAAAGGCACTGTAGAGATAGTTTATTTTCTTAAAAATAATGGTATAAAACTTGGTTCTTCTAAAAAATAAGCTAGACAAAATTGAATGGCATAATTGTGCTAGATAAAGGTTCATAAAATTATACTCGAATTGGTTTGAAAATGTAGGAACAAATTTGAACTCTATGCAAGAGGGCCTATGAAACAATATCTAAAATGTTTTGGGCAATATAATAGTGCTAGACTACCTAAAAGATGTGACAAAATACTAATTTCAAAATCTCTCTACGAAAAATATAATTTCTCACAAATTTGATAGCATACCACTTCCTTTTCTGACTCAAAATTTTGTGGTGCATAGACTCAAAGTGAAAGTGTTTAGCACGAAATGACTTAAGTATATCAAGTGGTGATATCAATCATGAGTCTTAAACGACCTTCAACCCAAATTGGAAATTGAACTTAAGTTCTCTCAAGTTTAGTGTAAATGGAGAACCCACTTATAACATCAACCCTATGAACTTATAAAGGTGAAATTCTGAATTTAGATTATAAATGAAGGACTTAAAAAAATTTGACAAAGGTCTAAACTCAATTGGGCAGCTTAACTATGCCAAAGTGGATGATATGACTCCAAGTTTTGATAAAATTTGAATAAGGAAAATTTATGATTTCCCATGGGAAACATAATGCCTCTTTCTTCAAAATAAAATGTGGACCATATGTTTAGTTTGCATCATTTTTTTACACCAAGTTTTGACTCCAAACAAGACTTTAATCTAAGACAAAACCAAGTAATTAATCACTCTTAGATCATAAACTGACAAGGTTGCTTGGTATTGTTGGAATCCATAAATATACGTCATTTGAGAGGATTTTAAGTATTCATCCAAAAGTAAATGTGCATTATATAGTAGGTTTTTTACACCCCCCACTTCTCTAAAATGATAATACTATGACATGGACCTTGAGGCACACCTTGCACCAACAATACTTTCATGATAAGTGGGGATTTATCTTAGATCTACAATTTTTTGAACATTCTAGGGGAATAAATTGCATAATTAATTTCACATCAAACAATGCCAAAAAGCATAGATTTTGGGTTTATATCACTTGGCTTGTTAAATAGAGGTCTAGGCCTTTTTTCAACCACTACATCCTATTGTTCACTTAGTGTAGTATGATGTCCAAAGTGCAAATACATCCTGTGTGTAACTCCAATATAGATCCAAATGAAGTCAATACCAGGAGGTGAAACCCTAGGTCAAAGCTTCCCTAAAGAACTCATAGGAGGTAATGACGTCCCCCTCACAAGCCAAGTTTATATGCAATAAATAAAGCATAAATAGAAAGACTTTAAGGTTGTTTTCAAGGTCACCCAATACTTTTGCATGTTTTTTGGGGAGTGATTTAGAAAACATGATTTATATGCCTTGGACTAGTAAATTTTCAAATAAGGAAAGCACTTTTGATTCCAAGGGTTCCCTAAAGGGTAAAAATGGACACAAAAGCTTTGAAAGATGAGTTCATTTTTAAGCCCCAAATCGAAAGGTGTGGTGGTGTTATTTTGACCCCTTGGTATTAAGTTGTAAATTTGAAAGGAAAAATATAAAAAAAAAAATTTAAGAACATAAATTTTCTATTAAGTACTAAAAAAAAGTTCCTAGTTCATTTTTAAAAGCATGCAAAAGATGGTCTAAAACATGTTTTAACAAATTTGAAGTCTGTCGGTTACCTGTCTATCCTTAAGGCATCACCCCAAAAGCAAATGTGTTAGGTTATATAATGTTAACATAAATATAAATAAAATATTTAAATACAATAATATTAAATATATGGATACATACAAACAACAAATTAGAAAGCTAAAAATAAAATATAACACAACATATAAAATCCTGCACATAAAATATAAAAAACTGCAATTAGTATTTTTAACATGAATTTTAAAATATATATTGGTTTACTAAAAAAAATTATATGTTGTCAATAACTATAGGGTGAACATATCTGAAAAAATTCAAGTCCAAAAAATAAATAAAAAAATAAACTATCAACTCTGTTCTAACCATTTTTACCAAAAAAATAAAAAATAGAAAGTGACAGTCACTATAACAGCTATAACTTATAAAATATAAATAATTTTATTGTTAAATTTTTATATCATATCCATTAAATATTTATATATATTAATTAAAAAAAATTATAAAAAATATTAAGTAAATAAAAAGTTATGACTTCTTTATTGGTCGTTTTAACTCAAAGCAAAAACAACAAAAAAAAAGAATCATAACTATGAAACACAAAAAAGTTTGTGGATTACACTCTCATGAAGATCATCCCACCAGATGTGATATTATGAGAACTATTAATTTGACTCGAGAGAGGTGATTAGTATTTTTTTAGTCTAAAAATGTAAACAAATTGATAAAAACAAACTAACTAGCATACATCTCTAGGCCTAGTTAGTAGGGTGAGCTTAATAACAAAAACAAATCAAAAGCATAACTAAAAATTAAATAAAAATAAGAATAATTCACCTTCCTTGGATGCTACAAATTCTTTTTGTAGTGGCCTTCTTAGCTTATGCTCATGAATTCTTCATCAAAAGAGGCTTGGCTATCTCCTTGGCACCTTGTGGTGTTGGCTTGGCTTGGCTCAATATTTTGGCATCATAATTTGGCATGTGAGAGCTATTGGAATTAATTTTACATGGTAAATTTGCAAAAATTAAGCTTAAAAATGATTTTCATGGCCTCTCTATTTATAAATTTTCAAGAATGACCATAATCAACCATGACTGTCCATCTCAAAGTTGAGATGTGTGGTCATGGATTAATTGAATTATGTAATTAAAATCCATAATTATCCTCATCATGAATTTAAAAGAAGGGACATTAATGTGGTATGGAAGGTAATAAAGAGGCATGGGAGACCCATAATCTTCATATTTATGTTATTTATGGCCTAGGGATGTCTTCCCAAGAAAAGAGGTCACTCGATGATGCAGATATTTAATATTCATTTCTAAAAACAAGTTTTTAACAAGTTTCCATAGAATTATTAATTAAGCCTTGATTTAGATTAATTATCTCTTAAGCATTATTAAGCACTTTATGCACAAATTAATCAAATTGATTAGAATGCCTAGTTATTGGTTCAAAAAATGAATGGATTAAAATTGGAAGTTAATGTTAGATGAGTTAGATCTATTATCCTATTTAGGATGCTTCCAACACAAAATAACAAAGACACATATCTTGTACAATGAATCTGATATAAAAGAGCAATATAGAGCACTTAGGTGCAAAATTAACATTTTGACTCGAAATGATATGGTCAAAGTTAGTTGGTCCAAAAAATTGCATTGCCCCATCTAGTGATACCCTGGCAAAAATTGGCACTTGAATATGTCAATTTTAACTCTTTTAATGTGATTTAATGTTTCTAGGCCAAATTATGCACTTTGGTGGAAATTATTCAAAAACTTGGTTGGAAGTCATTGGTGGCTAGATTTAAGTGTCTACAAACATGATTAATGGACAACCAAAGAAAAATGCCTTTGTACAAGTAGTCACCAAGAAAAAAAGAGTATAACAAGGGTTACCACCATTATAAATGCCACAAGATCAAGGGATTAAAAAAGTATAGTAGGATAAATATCCCAATCCTACTACTAAAAAGAATTTGATGTACCAAACTATGCAGGATCTATAATAAATCCAACAACTAGATTCTTAAGGGGATAATGTAGCCATTGATGCTCAAATGTATGGATAAATTATAATAACCATGAGATAAGAATGTGTTTTGACTACCTTGATAGACTTTATGAAGTTACTCAACACCCTACATAATGAATATATTTTGTATAAAATCACTAATATTATGCATAATATTTTAAAGTATGAATAATGAGGTCAACAATATATTGATATAGTATGGTATGTTAAGACTAAAAAACCTTGAGATTTTGATCTCATATGGACATTCATATATCCAAATATGTGATTCTAAATGCAGTGTTTGACTTTGGTAGCATAGTCAATATGATTATATGACCAACTTGGGAAGCCATTGGTTGACTTGCCTTAAGATACAATCTAGTTACTCTAAGTTTGGTGTACTAATGGTAGGGTGGAATCCATTGAAAGGATAGAGGATGTTGAGATAAAATTATCCAATCTTAGTTTTCATGTATATTTTGAGGCCATTGATATGAAGACAATAAATACCCATTATATTACCTTAATCAGTAATAAATAGGCCTATGATGGCCAAATGACCATTACCACTATGTGTAATTAGCTAGAGGTGCATTGAGTAGATAAGATACTAGTTATATCCCTAAAAATATCTAAGAAAAAATTGTATATCATTCCAAAAGAGCAAGAGTCCTCTTATGTCTATGGTGATAATAGTTAGTTTGAGGTCAGCATAGATGAAAGGCAAACTACTTTATGACCTATATAATATGTATTTAAACAAATGATCACTAAACAATAAAAAGAGAGATTCGTGTACAAGCCTATTATAATAATGATCCAAAACTCAAAAGTTCTAGTTGATAAATATTTCAATAACATAGAAATAACACAATAATAGTGAATTCTTTGAGAAGAGATGTAGTATTACTCAAGATCAAAATACAATTATATGCTTATCTCTTGGAAGAGATGTCTATCTTCACATTTTGGGTTACCTCTTCATTTATACACATTTTTAAATCATGGGGAGGAAGTGTAAGGTTACCAATCTCGAGGGAGATTAAGTGGTTCAACTTCCAAGATTTAAAACAATATAGAATCGAGGAATTACTATATTTAGAAACTTACTATTTTTAGACTGCACTACTAAAATTGAAATTTGGGGCACTTACATTGGGTTTTTAGGGGCTAAAATTCATCAAGAAAAGCTCATGCCATCTCACAAATTTCTCCTCATTATTATCTTTCCAACAGTTTAAATGTTGAGTCAATTAGAGCTACGGTGCAAAATTTATGGCTCCCAGAAGTTCCATCATCAATTGGAGTGGAACTGTCACCTAAATTATCACCTAAATTATTGCCCAAATAATTCTTCCCTCCTTGAAAAGAAATGGTCCCCATTACATCAATGTTACCCATAAGGTGTGGTTGTTGTTTCTTGATTTGATTCTCTATGAGCCACTCTCCTTGGTTGCTAAGCTAGCCCCTTTTGACCACTTGATAAAGTGGAATAGAGCGTCCTCTTATTGTATTCATCTAGGTGTCCACAATCTGATCCTCTTCCACTAGAGCAAAACTCTGTGGATCAAGCTCATCAATGTCTAGTTGTTTTACTATAATTTAAGTGTCTAATAGAGGTGGGTGATATGGTTTGAGGAGCTCCACATTGAATATTGGATGCAAACCAAGGTAGGCTAGTAGGTTCAACTCAAAAGAATTTTCTCCAACTTTTTTGGTGATGGTGTAGGGACCATATCACACAGGCTAAATCTTTTTGTGTGGTCCTGCAAGTCATTCCTTATGAAGTCACAACCAAACCCTATCACCCATAATAAAATGGTGTGTAATCCTATGTTTGTCATGGCATTGCTTGTACTTCTGATTCATCTTCTTGAGGATGTCATGAACTTATTATTGGATGTGTTACACTTGTTCAATAAACTTTGTTGATTTTGCTACCTTAGATATTCCATGAGGTGTGTATTCTATGGTGGAAAAGGAATAACTATATCAATTGGTTCCATGGGTTGGAACCCAAAACATACTTGGAATGGACTATGCTTGGTCAAGCTGTGTAGTGCCCGATTGTATCCATGTTGTATGAAAAGAAGTCCCTCATCCCATGTGTGTGGATGTTTGGAGTGATACATCTGAATCATGTGAACAATCAAGTAGTTTACCACCTCTATCTGACCATCAGTCTGTGGATGGAAGGCTGTGGACTTCATCAGCTTGGTATCCATCATCTTCCATAGAGTGGACCATAAGATACTCAGGAACCTGCTATCTTGATCTAAGACAATGGACTTAGGGAGACCAAAATGGAGCCATACATGACTAAAATATAGTTCATCAGTTTCCTTAGAAGATATATTTTTCTTACAAGCAATCATGATAGCCATTTTTGAAAAATGATCAACTACCACAAAAATACAGTCCTTACCATGTTTTAAAGTGGGCAAACCTAAGAGAAAATCCATTGAGATAGATTCCCAAGGCCTAGTTAGTTCTAGAAATGGCATGTATAATCCTTCCTTCTTATTTTTTGGTTTGGCTATCACATATGGGGTGAAATATTTGATATATCTTTCCACATCCTTTCACATATGGGGCTAGTAGAAGTGTTTTTGAAGAACTACCAATGTCTTTTTTACACCAAAGTGTCTAGATGTCATATTGAAGTGTGCTTCCCATATCATATTTTGTTGCTCTATAACTAGAACAAAAATGTTCCCCATATGATAGAGGACATTATCTTGCAAATAAAAATTAGAAACATGTTTACCTTTTTTAAGCACTTGATATGTATCAGCAAAGGTAGGATCTACTTCATACAAAGCACCCCAAGTGGCAATCTCATGTCTACACAGGTTAAGAACTATTGTGAGTGTAGTAATTGGTGGGTGGCTCAGAAAATATATACCTATATTTGAGCTCCCTTTTTTGTATTTGATTATTAGGTGTAATTGATGAAGATATGTGGCCCACTTTTGGTGCCTCTCATTTCATAGTTTGCTTTGTGTCTGGATGAATTCCAATGGTTTGTGGTCCTTGTAGATGACTGTCTCTTTCCTCAAGATGTAGTGTTTCCATTATTTGTAGGCTTACACAATGGCATAGAGATCCTTATCATATGTTGTATATTTTTTAACTGTATTAGTGAAAGTTTCACTGTGATATGCAACAAGATGGCCATGTTGCATGATGATATCTCCCATGGCATATTCAGATGCATATGTCATCAACTCAAAAGGTTGATACAAATTTGTCAGGGAAAAAATAGGGGCTAAGCAAAGTCTATTTTTCAAATTCTCAAATGTCCTTTGTTGTATTTCACCCCATTGAAACGTACCTTTAGCTCCTCCTTTAGTCACTTGGGTTAGTGACCAAGCAACATGTGAAAATCCAAGAACAAACCTGCAGTAGAAATTTGCAAGACCCAAAAAACTATGAAGCTCTATGAGGGTCATTGGTGTGGGCCATTCTTGAATAACCTAAATATTTTCTAGATCAACGTGGACCCCTTCCTCATTCACAACATACCTGAGGTACTGAATTGTTGTCATCATGAATCTGCATTTGTCAAGATTTGCATACAACTTGTGCTCCCAAAGAGTTTGAAGCACCTTACAAACATGTTGCAAATGTTCTTCCCATTTTCTGCTATAGATGAGTATGTCATCTAAGTAGAAAAACATGAATGAGTTGGTGAAGTGTCATAAGATGTCATCCATCATCCTCATGAAGGTTTCAGGTACGTTAGTTAAGCCAAAAGGCATAACCAACCATTCAAAGTGCCCCTCCTTAGATTTGAATGCAGTCTTCTAAACATTAGTGGGATTAATGGGAATTTAGTGATAACCAGATTTGAGATCAATTTTAGTGAAGAACTTCACACCACAGAGCTGGTCTAGTAGGTCATCAATCTTAGGGAGAGGGTAGTGATTCTTCACAGAGATTTTATTCAGGGCTCGACAGTTAATGCAAAGCCTCCATGTTCCATCTTTCTTCAATGCCAAGATAATTAGGCTACCACAAGGTGAAGAGCTTGGCTTGATGTGACCCTTTTGGATCAATTCTTGAATCTATCTTTTTATCTCATCATTCTCCAAAACTAATCTATGATACACAAGATTGTTAGGCAAAGGTGATCTTGGGATCAAATTGATAGAATGTTTTACCTAGCAATGTAGTGGAACTCCTGTGGGTGACTTGAATAAGTCATCATATTCTCATGTGATTCATCTTATCTACTTTTGTTATTGTGTTGATTATGTATTCAAGACTACAACATCGACCTTCTTGGATTTTTATGGTTTGACCACCATGAGAACAAATTACTTTGTCTTCTCCACCATTCTCTTGCATTACTTAGCAATGATCAGGGAGATATATGTGGGAGGTGGTACCTATGGTACCCTATATCACCATGTTCTAAGAGTGAGGGTGATTATTTGGGTTCATGATTCATAGATGCCATGTCACTCAGACATGAACTACTGACCAAGGAGTATATCACAAACATCTAGATTGACCACATCACACAAGACTTCATCTTGGAATTGTTTTATTGCATATGAAAGAAGACACTGATGGGTGACATGGAGGTCTCTCCCTAGGATCAACCGTCCAATACTATATGGATTTGGATGAGGCTTCATGGATATATTTATACTTTTCACAACTTTAGCAAAGATTAAATTCTTTTGACTCCCACTATCAAGAATGAAATGCAGAGGCTTACCTTTTACCCATAATTTGGAGTGAAACAATCTCTCCTTGTCATTTGGTCTTTCCTCACAGGTCTATGATGAAGTGATGATGGTGTCAGGATCAACATCTACAATATCTTCTTCATCCTCTTCAACTGTGGGTTGTGTATGAGGTAGAGTAGTAGATGTCAAGTATCATGAGTCATAAAGCAGTGACTTGATGGCTCGATATTCTTCTTTGGAGTGAGTTCTAATTTTGTGGTAATCACACCATTTTCTAGCCTTCCCCTTCTAGGGTTTCTTATCTTGAAAATCTTTTTGCTTCCAATTTTGGCCTTGTGTTTGACCTTCTTTGTCACTTTTCCATTTTGAGGGTTGACTCTTTGTATTCTTACTACCATGCTTCTGTTTAATCTTCACTTCAAATTTGTATGCCTCACCAAGGGTTATTAAATTGAAGAGTTCCATTTCCCCCTATATGTACCATTTTAGTCCACCATGATATTTGAGAGTCTTATGTTTCTCACTTTCTTTAATGCTCAATCTTGCAGACAAAGAATGAAAAATGTCTATGCAATCTTAAATAGATTGGTCATTACCTTGGTGAAGTTGTTGCCACTGTATGTACAGATCATCATATGCATTGATGGGATAGTATTATTATTTCACCACTTCCACAAAATCATCCCAAGTAGGTTCCACCTCAAGGCCAATTTTATCTATACTGAACCTCTTTTTGTACACTTCCCACCAGTTTTTCAGAGGCAATGATGCTTTCAAAATAGTAAAAGTGATCTTTTATCCATCGGTGAACTTATTTACAGAGAAGTAGGAAGACAGTTGATCCAACCAATTTTCTACTACATCAACATTGATTTTTCTTTCAAATGTATGAATATCAAATTTTACCTAAACCTTGAAGGGTGTTGGGCACTGAAAGGATGTTTCCTAGATGAGGACCCAAGAAGTGTAGCCACGGAGCTAGAATTTCCCATCAGGAGTGTTTGAAGAATTTGGGAAAATTATTGTAGCATCTGTGCTTGTTTCCATTGGAGGGATTCATTCACCATTTCCTTGAAAGGATTAGATGTCTCTATGTCATCCACCATTTGAAGTCATTTGGAGTGAAAAGGTGGAAAGTTTGGAAGCTCTGTTATTTCCCACCCAAGCTTCTTGTAGCCTGACCTCATCCTCGAGATCATACACTCTCAAGACAAACCACTCTGATACCACTAATCCAAAATTTATAAGTTTTGGTTGATACATATTTCAATAACATAGAAATAACATAGTAACAATGAATTCTCTGAGAAGAGATGTAGTATTACTCAAGATTCTAATACAATTATATGCTTATCTCTGGGAAGAGATGTCTGTCTTCACATTTCAGGTTACCTCTTCATTTATACACATTTTTAAAGCATGGGGAGGATGTGGAAGGTCACCAATCTCAAGGGAGATTAAGTGGTTTGACTTCCAATATTTAAAACGATATAGAATTTAAGGAATTACTATTTTTAGAAACTTACTATTTTTAGACTGCACTACTAAAATTGAAATTTGGGGCACTTCTATTGGGTTTTTGGGGGTAAACCTTCATTTAGTAGAGCTCATGTCATTTCATGACATTCTCCTCATTCTTAGATTTCTAATGGTTCAAATGGTGAGTCAATTGGAGCTACAGTGTAATAGTTATGGCTCCCAGAAGTTCTGTCATCAATTAGGGTGGAACTGTCACCCGAATTGTCACCTAAATTGTTGCTCAAATCCAATAAAGACTCTATCTAGGTAGGTTCAGATAGAAGAATGTGTTTCTTTGTCAATGCACTCTCCCATGAAATTTAGAGTAATTTTTATGTAATATAGGTGCAATAATGATGGATTATATAGAACCTGCTCCAAAGTGTGTTCTACCTTGGATATGACATCATCCATAAGTGATGACTTGTGCACTCATATGTTGAACTAGGATCAAAGAGATCATGAGTTATGGCCTCTACACATGATGTTCACTACTAAATGTTATATACCTAAAAACTTTATAATAGAGGACCTTAATCCTTTCATATTTAGGCTTAAACACCATGTGCCTAAGGTTTATCAATGAGTTAACACACTCAGCTATGTGTTAAAAGGGACTACTACAACTTGGTGGGTAGTACAAAGAAATCCAAAATTCATTAGGAGGAAGCATGTGAATTTTTGCATGCTAGATTATAGCTACTAGCTATTGTGAAGTCACAATGGCATTTTATTAAATAATGTCAATACCATAAGTTACACATTCTTTATTATATGGATATATGGACTACACAAGGGGTAGATCCAAGGTATTGTGTGCACATTTTTAGTCATACCTTAGCACCTCTACCAATATCCTGATATATGCACTAAGAGTTTAGGAGAGAGACCAATCATTAGGTAAAAGTGAAGAAATATTTAATTTAAATGTTTATCTTTGAATATGATAATCTAGTGGTGCATAATTAAACAGATAAATATCAAAATATTTCTATGTCATGGATGAGCTAAAGACTTAGTTACTATAATTGAATCATCATCCTAGCAGGAAGTTGCATTGGATTTAAACCTATCACTTCATAATTATAGGGATAATCAACAAGAATAAAATCTTATTAAGCTATGTAATATAATAATAGAGGAATTGATAGAGTCCAATGATAGTGATGGAGATCTAGACATATAAGGTTTCTTTGAACCAGAATGGGAAGTTGAACCAAAACTAGTTTAAAGCATAAAGTTAAAGAATAAAGATTGTGCAACATAAACATCCCACAATGGGAAGGCAAGTACATTCTACAAGATGCTCTACATAATGGAACAAGCAAATTATACCAATATACCCTAAAAAATATCGAACAGATCATTGGAATAGAGTTAGCTCCTAACTTGCAACCATGGGAGACTATTGAGGGCAAGAACAAATTTTAGAGGCTTTACAACTACTAAGGAATTATCAATATGTGTTTCCAGACAAATTATCATAAGTGAAAGGTGTATATCCATATTTTGTAGAGATATATATAGAATTTAAATAGTGCATATAGCCTATTAAAAAATATCCCTATAGGCTCAACCCTAATATGAAAATCAAATTAAAGGTTGAACTAGATCAAATGCAAGTATCTATAATAATTTATCCAAATGAAAAATTAAAATGGGTGAGTCCTATTTTTGTACAACCAAATACATAGGGGAGGTTCAAGTGCATGGGAACTATTATGCATCAAATTATGCCCCTGTCAATGACCCACTCCCAATACCATTCATAGATGAATTCCTTGATTCCATTGTAGGGAATGAAGTGTATTTATTCATATATGGCTTTAGTGGGTACCATTAGTTTCCCATTGCAAAGGAGGACCAAGCATAACTACCTTCACAACTAAATGGAGATCATTTATATATAAGGTAATGCCTTTTGGCTTAAATAATACACCTACATTATGTTATAGTGATATAGTAAATGGATTCAAAGACTTTATTCATTACTTTCTAGAAGTTTATTTGGATGACTAGGATATTTTCTCTCTGTTTAAAGAACATTTGTCAAAACTATGATTAATTCTAAAACTGTATTATGCTTCATGATAGAACATTTGTAAAGACTATGATTAATGATAGAATGGTATTTAACCCTGTATGTTTGATAAACCATCAAGAAAAGTGTCTTAAGAGGGCTACTAGAGATAAACCTAAAAGAGAGAAAGACCTTGAAAATAGAATACTTCCCTTTAGAGTTTGAATCTTAATTTTTTTATATTGATCAAAGAGGATAAAGGGTAATTTAATCCATAATTATGTGTCTTATAAACCTTATATAATTGTAAAATTATCTTAAAATGTGTTTTAAGAGGGCTAGTAGCTCAAGCCAAGTAAAAGGAAAGGTCATTAAGAGTTGCTTTTCATTCTCCATTTGCATCAATTTGGTATCAAAAAAGGTTTGGATCTAAAAGAGTCTTAAATAATGTTGACACTCTTAAAAAACAAGAACTAATTTTTTATTGGAAATTTAAGTTTAAAATCCATAATGCCACCTAAAAGGAACCCTAGAGGAGGTGGAAGAGTAGGTGTCCAAATGGGAGATACAATCCTAAAAGAGTTAAAGATATTCAGAGTTGGTTTTTATGTAAGGTTGATATTAGTAGATAAAAATCAAATAAAAGACATCCTACCAAGGGATAAAAGTGATAGAAAAGAAGAGCCACATGCACTACAAGAGGTAATAGAGGAAGAAGTTGAAGAACATTAAGAAGGAATAGATACACTACTGAAAGTAGTCATGGGATAGGAGTCTAAATCCAAAATAGAACTTCCTAATTATTTAGGAAATTGTTTGCCAATTTTAGCCCACATACCAAGCTTATGCCTAGATAGACCAAGTTGTTAATGAATGAGAAGGTGAATAAAATTTTTGGATGGGATGAGGGGTCCAAGGATCTCATTTTTATTCATAAAGCTTTTGAAACACTTTAAGTTGACTTGAAGTGTAAATAAAAAAAATTTAAGTATAGTTCTAATGTGTTATAGAGACCCTATGGGATGTCAATATTTATTATAATGAGTATGGAAGTGCATAACATTCATCTAGATCTTCATTGTGTTCATCTTGACATTTTGGGTCTAGTTGTGAAAATTCTAAGTAGGCAGTTTATTGATGCCATCATTGCCACATGTAGACAAGTTAATAATAATTGGTCATATGGGTATGTTAATATTAGTCCCAATAAAATATGAAAAAAAAATTATGTTGTATAACTAAGTGTAGTAGAATATATGAAGACTCAAAGTAGGCCTCTTAGATAAAATTTGCTATGTTTTAATACTTAGCTAATTTACAAATAAGCTCAATTAGATACAAGTGAGCATATTGATCACATAATATCTTGCATGTGTGGTAGTTTTTGGGGCATTTGATCACATGGGTCTATTCAATTTTGTGTCTAGAACATACATGCTAAGTTTTAGGCCATGCATCTAGGTGTAATAAAATTCATGTATGTTCAAAGTTGGCTCCTCAAAAAAAATTTGCCAAGCTTCCATACTTAGCCATTTTTTATCATGACAAGCATGTGGATGTCATGCAAAAAAACACAAATCAGCTCACTTGAACATTTTGTAAATTAAATTAGAAAGCTCCAAGAGTTGTCTGATCAAGTGGGTTCATCCCTTTTAGTATCAAGAACATCTCTTGAAAATTTGGTGCCTCCATGACCTCTTTGCTTCCAGATCCAAGACTTCAAAGTTGGTCAAAAGTGATTGATATTTGCACAGACATCAAATTAGATATTGAGAAAAATCCATTGGAGCTTAAATTAATGATCTATGAGATATCAAATACATTTAGGTGGATATCAAATTATGGTTGCACAGACATCAATTTTAAGAATCGATAAATAGACATTGGTTTTCAAACAATGAGTCCCAGTTAGATCTAATGGCATGCATTCAATCATACATTCAAATCTAACAGCAAGAAGAGGTCAAAGGGGTCAGTGAATCTCTAAAGAAAATGTGTGTATGATAGGTGTCAATAGTTCATTCAACTAGTAGAAGATCAATGATCAACATTCATCTGGATAAGTAAGATGTAATCGAACAAGATGGGTCAACATGTCAATAAGCTGAGTCATATCTCAATGGCCAATTTGAACAAAGGTGAGCCCAAGAATTTTAATCAAAGTTTAGGGACCATTTTTTACCAGAAGCAAATAAGTCATACAATATCATCTTTCCACCATTGAAACTTGATATAATAACATTAAAGGGATACACTGATGCATTAATACATAAATAACATAAAGGGATTGCCATTAGAGCTAAATACATATCTCTAGTTCGTAAATTTGTATCAGGTAGGTTTATTTTTACAACTATGTTCACCCTTTTAAGAAGGATCTATGTATATGGTGAACTCTTGATTATGCATAGACAAATTGGGTCTTTTTAGACCTATTTAGATCCATAAAAGGGGGCTATATAGTCTATTGTCTATGTTAATATGGTAACTATAAGAAAACCAATAATCTTAGATTGGTTTATATCTATAGAATGGACTTATGATCCAACATAGAGATAAAACATATATGTGATTAATGTAAAGGGTGCTCATCCCTTAGCATGACCATATTTTTGACAAGTAAGCACCTAAAATACATAAAGCCATGATTCTATCAGATCCATGAACATAAAGTTTTATCTTCAAGTGAGAGATGACATGAAGGATCAAATAAAAGGTCTAGTGTTGGGAACTGTAGCTAGGGGAATTCAATGCATCCTTAGAACCTATGGGGGACTTTATTAGTCAAGAAGCCATAGGTATTATCCTGATTAATCAAAATGGTGTCAAGGTTTTTAGTGGATAAGGAACAAAAGGTGATAGCTCAAGTCCAACTAATTCCCTGGAATGGTGTGTTCCCTTCTCAGATGGTGTGCTCCCACATTATCTCTTTTTATTCTTCCATATATCCTATTCCCATTCCCATTGAAGGGGTTCTCAATTATTATAATTTATCATTATTTTTTGGGACAATGATATTCATTGAGACTCTTGCAAAAGTGTGCCCATTTGATATGGTTAAACCCTATCAAAATATTTTAAGAACTACCTTTTGAAGTAATAGGATCAACTCTTTGCCTATCTCTTATCTTTAATTAGTGTTTAGTATGCTTGTGTATGGTAAATTTGTGAAGGAGATTATTCCTATTTTAGTATCTTTATGCTTGCCTCTTTGAAGGTGTTTTCAAGCTAACTTATAGGTCTAGATCAGTGTTCTACTTGGAACCTCTTTTATGAAATATTTATGCAACTAGTGAGATTGAGTAAGCCATAATTGTCTTTTATTGATCCATTGTGTGTTCAATATTATAGGAGTGTACATTTAATTTTGGTGTATCACCCTTTAGCCTTCTTAGGATTACTTATACTCTTTCTAACCCTTTTCCCTATGAAGCATTAGTTTCACATTAGTTTAGGTGAGTATCAAGAGGAAGCTAACCTTCTCATGAGGTCTAACCCCACCATAGGCAACCCACAACCTGGGTTTGTTCCCATTATGTGTCTCAATTGGAAAGATCTTGGAGAGCTCTCCCCAAGGGTTAAAATTGAGCCTACAATAGTTTTTGGCATTCTTGGTGGGGACCACACTCTAAAAAAGAATATTAATTAAATTTGATGTTGGTTTGATCAAATTTTTAGTTGTTAAGATACTAAGCAACAACATCTAGTGACTCTGAAAGGAAAAATGAACACTTTGTTGTAGAGTAATAGCTATCTCTCATGCCAAAGGGGATAATAAGGTTAAGTTCAAGAGCTATTTCCTTTGAATTTTTTGAACTACCTTTAAATTTAGCAAAAATATGAAGGTTTACCAATACACATCCATATCAGGGAACCTTTACCCCTAGGTCATTTTCAAGGCCTACCCTTATAAAAAAACCATTATTAAACCCTTGCATGGCCATGGCAGTACTAGAGATTTTGTGGCTTTTAATATCCAAAGTCATCTAGACCTTTCTTAATATGATCTTATCCCAGTTACAACCCTTAAAAGTGTTCCTTATTATGTTGGTGACCAAGATACAACACCTTCTAAGCACCTTATGGACATATCCAATTTTTTTAATATCCATAATGTCACTAAAGAAAATATAGCTATTAGGTTATTAACTAATTATTTTAAATTAAAGGCCCTAGATTAGTATAGAGGCCTTGATACTAATTAAATTCAAGCATGGAACAAATTAGGAGAGGCCTTGTGTAAAAGATTTGAGGACAAAAGTGACCATTTGTCACTTGGAGAGTTACTAACTACTATTAGGAGAGCTCTTCATGAATTCATGCAAGACTTCAACCCAAGGTTCTAAAACACTTGGGACATAACCCTAGTCTCAGTTAGACCAACCCCTAACTTTACCTTCCTATATTATTTTAAGGCCTTAAATAGTGATATAGCAGTGATTATCCAATCTATTGAGGAAATATACTTCCAAATGCTTATGAGGTGGCCATCAAAGCATACAATTATTTGGTTCAAATTCGTAAGCTTACACCCAAGCCACTAATGCCCTTGTTTCATAAAATTAAACCACCTCCTATTTTTATCCCTCCACTTGATGTCATTCTTCCTACACCAACAATTGTTGTAATACCTTCACTAAAACAAGAGACAATGTCCACTAGTGGCTCTAGTGACTTCTAAGACCAAAATAACTTCCAAAAGATCAAGAACATGTTTTATTATTTGGTAAATGAGATATTAAATGTTAAGAGGTATCAATCTTTCAATATGCCTTATCAAGGTTTATATCAACCTTAGTAGAAAAATTTTCAAGCAAATAGGCCACCATAAAAGGGGAACTATCAAGGTCAAGGCCAAGGTCAAAACCAAAGACAAGGGAAACATGGATATAATAGGTAGAATAACTAAAATCCTAATATTTATATAACTTTAAACACCTTATTTCTAGTTAAAAATAATGTGGCTCAAGAATCAGAGGGTACCATGCCTTGGAATTAGTCTTTTGATCAACATATTATCCCAAATATTGACCTCAACCAAGCCTTCAATGATCAATGGTAGTAAGCTACCAATTTTGGGTACAACCAAGATCTCATGACAAAAAATGTAGAGTTACCTATGATGACCAAGCTAGAAGATCCTCCACAAGGTCAAGGGTCTAATCAGGGACCAAACTAGCTAGATGCCACCATGGTAAATTATGAGAAGGAAGAGTGTTATGCATCTAATTAGCAAGCTAATTTTATCCAAGCTTGCATATCAGTGGCTACAAATACAAGATTTAAAATAAATAACATGGATGTTAATAGGGAAGTATTCAAATATATTCCTACTATTACTCCTTCATTGATAATGCCAAATGAACCTATTGTCACTCCAAAGGTTTTAGTATTTCCAAGGTGTTAGAATCAGGGAAATGTCTTGGTCCCTCAAGGTTCACAAGTTCAACAAATAATAGTGGTGGTTCCTAAAGAACAAGCAAAGTTTAGTGGTTCACCCATCAACATTATTAAACAAATTAAGAAATATAATGTGAGTGTACCAATGTGGGATGTGATCTCCATGCTTGGCCAAGTGGACATTATTCAAGAAGGTTTGTCAAAGATTAATGTTATAATAGTTGTAGACAAGCCACTAAATAAGGTGAATGGAGTTCTCACCAATGAAACCAAAGGACCAAATGAATGGAAATTAGGTAAAATAGTTAAGCCTCCTCCCTTATATATTTTAGTGATCATTAAAAACTCTCTAGTACATAATTTCTTAGTGGACAGTAGAGCTAGTACCTTGGTAATGCCAAAGTTCATAACTAATCAACTTGGTCTGAAATATGAACCATAGTCCAAAGGACTATTGAAACTTAATGGTTCCTATAAAAAACCATCTAGCATAATTAGATACCTCAATATGACCCTGCATGTTTGTCTTAATGTCTAAGAGGCTCAATATGTATTGATCTTGGATGTGTCTCCTCGCTTTACACTTTGCCTATCTAGAGAGTTAACAAAAAATATAGGAGGCTTTCTTGTATAAAATTTGTCATATATGGAATTTAAAATAAGGTATGGGTCCAAATTATCAATCAAAGCTAAGCCCATTGCATAATTTTAAATAGAGCCCTATAGACTAGATAATGTCAACATCAATTGCAACATCATTGATGAAGATGAATTTACTATGGGGTAGGAGCTAAACACTCATCCATAAGAGGTACCATACATGTTCCTAGATGAGCTATGGAATGAAATCCAATTGTTGGACCCCTTAGAAGGTGTTTAAGAAAGGCACTTAGGTGTCTATTATTTGTATAAGGAAAACTAACCCATGCCATCTCTTGAGAAGCCTCAAGAAGATCTTACTGGTCTATGAAAGTTATTATTTGATGGTTTAAAGAGAAATCATGGAGTGGGTGTAGGTTTTATGCTAATATCCCATTCAAATGATAAGTACTTCTATTCATATAGGTTTTAATTTAAATACTCTTGAAATGTAGTAAAATATGAGGGTCTCATCCATGGCCTTCAATGGGTTAATAAGAGAAGGATCAAGTAACTGCAAGTTTATGGGGATAGTGAATTAGTTGTACACCAAGTAAGAGGTTATAATGCCACTAATAACCCCTTAATAAATTCCTAAAAATAGAGTATGGGGCCTAATTGAGGACTTTAGGGCCTTAAACATCCAACCAATGCCAAGAGGCCAAAATCAACATGTTAATAGGCTAGCAGTTGTGAAATCTCACTTTGATGTCCCTAATGAATTTAAAAGGACCAAGGTGTAACCACATGTCAAAGTGGTAATAAGAACATCAGTGTTAGATAATGAATCTCATTGGCAGGTCTTTGAAAATGACAAATAGATTGCATGTTTCTTATAACAAGAAGTAGAGTTATCCTCTATCAACCAAGGAAAATTACAGTATCAATATGAGGAGTAGATTGTTTAGTTAAGGTCTAATAAGCTTCCTAAAAGGATAGTCACACTAGAAGGTCTCTTTCATGAAGGGTACCATAGGAGGAAAGATAAAGTAGTGATGTCAACTAATGAAGAGAACTATGAGAGAGTTCTTATCTTTAAATACAAGCTTGGAAAGGTAAGCACTAAAACTAAGAGCCATGCTTCATAGAGATTTTTAAGGAATATGTAGACATATTTGCTTAGAAATATAGTGACTTGAGGGGCTTTGATCCTAAGTTGTCCCAACACACTATAGAGCTAGATTTTAATTCCAAGCCCATCAGGTAGAAGTAGAGGTCCATAAAACCCAAAATTAAAGAGCTCATGAGAAATAAATTGGATAAACTTATTGAATCTAGGATCATCTTCCTAATTAAGCACTCCTCATGGGTAGCTAATCTAGTACCTATCAAAAAGAAGAGTTGGGATATTAGACTATGTGTGGACTTCAAAGATCTTAATAGGGTCATTTTAAAGGATCATTTCCCTTTACCATTTATGGAGAAACTCTTCCAAGTAGTTGCTAGTTCAGAATGCTTTTCTATTATAGATGGATATTCAGGTTACAACCAGGTGCTAGTGAGAGAGGAAGACCAATACAAGACTGCATTCACCACTAAGTGGGGCACATTTTATTATTAAAAGATACCTTTTAGATTATACAATATTGGGGCAACCTTTCAAATATCAATGGACATGGCCTTCCAAGGAATACTAAATCAAATGGTACTAGTCTACTTGGATGACATCATAGCCTTTTCTAAGAAATATAGTGAGCACATGGACCATCTGAGGATGATTTTCCATATATTTAGAGAATATGGGATATATTTAAATACTAACAAATGTGTGTTATATGTGCATGAAGATAAGTTTTTGGGTCACCTTATTTCAAAAGAAGGATTATCCATTGACCCTAATAGAGTAAGTGTTATCTTAGCTTGATCCTTTCCAAAGCATAAGAAAGGGATATAGAGCTTCCTTGGGAAGATTAATTTTATGAGAAGGTTCATACCTAGGTTTGTAAACCTATTCAAACCTATCACTACCATGCTAACGAAAATCCAAGTGTTTTCTTGATTTAATGGAGGCAAGGCAGATTTTGAAGCCATTATCCAAGCCTCCTCACTCATAAATCCTAATTTCTCCAAGGACTTCACCTTGTAGACCTTTATTAATGTTGACAACATATTAGCCATGTTGATATAGAAGAATGGGGAAGGGATAAAGCATCTAATTGCATTTTTTAGTTAAGGGATGGAAGGATATGAGGTGAGGTATACTTTTATTTAAAATCAAGTTCTTGTAGCCTTGAGAAGCCTCATGAAGTTTAGGACATTTCTCTCTAAAAATAGGATCCGTCTTATGGTGTCTCATCTTGGAGTTTAGATACTTCCTCCTTAATAAGTATTTAAATAAGAAAAGAGCATGCTAGATCACAAAGGTCATGGAATATGATGTAGAGATCAAGGTCACCAAAATGGTCAAAGGCAATGGCTTGTGTGAGCACATGGTAAATGACCTCCAATAAGACAAGGAATCTATTTTGGTGACCTAAGATAACTCACAAATAGGTGCACCTCAACTTCAAAAGAGTTGGTTTCAATCCATGACTCACTTCTTGATAATAGGAGAATTCCCCCAAGGTTTAGATAGATCTAAAAGAAGGTATTTCAATATTTAATCTATACCTTATGAATTAGTTGATGTTGTTATTTTTAGAAAGGACCTTAGTGGGGTACTCCTTAAGTGCATAGATGAAGACCAAGTGACCAAACTCTTGGAGCAGTTCCATGATGGACCTATAAGAGGCCATTTTACACCAAGGACTATGATGGCAAAGGTGATGAGGGCTAGTTATTATTATCCCAATATTTTAAATGATTCCTATGCATGGCTTAGAAAATTCCAAAAGTGTGCTCTTTTTGTAGGAAAGCAAAAACTAGCATTCCTTCCACTCAATCCAGTTTAGGTAGAGAAACCCTTGATGTAATGGGGTTAGACTTCATAGGGATGATCAATCCACCATCAAGTGTAGGTCATAAATGGGTACTCACTACAACTAACTACTTCACCATGTGGGTGGAAGCCATTGCTTTGAAAGAGGCAAGTGAAGGTACAGTTTTGGACTTTTATGACAATGTTGTGACTAGATTTGCTATCCTAACCAACATAATTTTAGATAATGCATTAGCATTCCTTGGTATAAAGACAAGTGAGTGGGCTTTCAAACTAGGTATCTACCTCAGAACCTCTTCCAACTACTATCCTTAAGGAAATGGACTGGTGGAGTCCACCAAAAAAAACCTACTAAGAATCATCAGAAGGACCATGGAAGAGAATTAGAAAACATGGCACACTAAGCTAAAAGGACAACCTTATGGGCTGATAGAGTCACCCCTAAGACTACCATTGGAAATTCTCCATATATTCTTGTGTATGGAAGGGAATCCAAATTACCTATCTCTCTTGAGCTACCTACATTAGAGTTAGCCCATCAGCTTGAGTTAATGGAGGATGAACCAATGAATGTGAGGATGTTTGATTTCATGGCACTGGAAGAAACTAGAAACCTTGATATGAAAACACTAGAGTCATATCAAGCTCACATCAAAAAAACCTTTGACAATAGATCTACATCAAGTAGATTCGATAAAGGGGATCTGGTCCTCAAATGGGACTTAAATAAGGCCAAACCAAACAACCATACCAAGTTTGATAGCTTGTGGAGTGGTCTTTATTTGATCCATGGATATAAAGAACATAATGCATTTTATCTTACCTAATTAGATGGATAAGTATTACCCATCCCAATCAATGGCATTCATTTAAAGCTTATTATTGAATAACATTGCATCCATTGTAGCATATTATACATATTAAGGTAGATTTTATGCTTTCTTCTAAGTACCTTGTGCACTTTTATCTTCTATTCCATTGTTTCCTTTTTTAAAGTGCCTTGGGATTTATTTATTTTTTGGTCCTTGTTGCTTTAAGAGAAGTTCATCTCAGTTGTAGAGGGTAATGACTCCATGCCTAATGTACTAGATAAGGAAAATGGTTTGGGTTTTCAAAGCATAGGAGACATGCTTCCCTGTGAGTCACCAAAAATGTTATCCAATTTTGATCCACATACCAAGCTTATACCTAGATAGACTAGGATACCAATGGATGATTAGGTGAATAAAAGTTTTGGAAGGGATGAGTGGTCCAAGGATCTCATTTTTTTTCATAAAGCTTTTGGAACACTTTAAGTTCACTTGAAGTGTAAATTGCCAATTTCTAAAGGACAAGTCTAAATTGTTGTAGAGACCCTATGGGATGTCAAGAGTGCTTGGAATGAGTATATAAGTGCATAGTATTCATCTAGTTATTCATTGTATTCATCTAGTTATTCATTATAATCATCTAGAAATTTTGGGTCTAGTGGCAAAAATTTTGAGTAGGCAATTTGCTAATGCCATCATTGCCACATGTGGATGAGTCAAGAAAAATTGGTCATATGGGTCTATTTATATTAGTCCTAAAAACATATTCACTATGTTTTAGGTCATCCCACTAAGTGCAGTAGAAGATATGAAGAGTCAAAGTTGACCTCTCAAAAAAAATTTGCTAAGTTTCCATACGTAATTTACAAAGAATCTCAAATAGATCTGAGTGAGCATATTGATGTCATCATATATCACATGTGTCATAGTTTTTGGAGGATTTGATCACATCGGTCTATTTAGTTTTGTGCCTAGGACATATGTGCTAACTTTTAGGCCATACATCTAAGCATGATAAAATTTATGCATGTTCAAAGTTGGATCCTTAGATAAAATTCACCAAGCTTCCATACCTAGCCATTTTTTATCATGATAGCCACACAAAAGTCATGCAAAAGCACATAGGTCAGCTCACTAGAACATTTTTGAAATACACTTAGAAATCTCTCAGAGCTAGTGAATCAAGTGGGTTCATCCTTTTTAGTGTCAATAATATCTCCTAAAACTTTAGTGCCTCCATGACCTCTTCACTCCCACATCTAAGCCTTCAAAGTTGGTCAAAAATGATTGATATTCATGTAGATATCAAGTTGGAGATCCAAAAAAAGCTATTTGAGCTTAAATTTGATGGTCTATTAGATGTGAAATAGATATAAGTGGACATCAAATTATAGTCATGTGAAAATTAATTTTAAGACCCAATAAATAGCCATTGGTTTTCAAACAATGGGTCTCAGGTAGATCTAGTGGCATGCATTTAATCATACATTCAAATTTAATAGTGAGAAGAGGTTAAAGGGGTTAGTAAATATCAAAAGAAAATATGTACATGATAGGTGTCAATAATATGTTCAATTAGTAGAAGATAAATGATCAACATTCATTTAGACAAGCAAGATCTAACAGAGTGAGATGGATCAACATTTCAATTAGTTGAGTTAGATCTTGATGGACAATTAGAACAAAGGCAAGCCTAGAAAGTTTGATAGAAGTTGAGGGACCATTATCGACTAGAATCAAATAGGTCTTAGAGGATCATCTTTCTACCATTGAAACTTGATCTAGTGCCATTAAAGGGACACACTAATGTAGTAATACATAAGTAACATAAAGGGACTACCACTGGAGCTAAATACAAACCTCTAGTTCATAAATTTGTATCGAGCAGGGTTATCTCTACAACTGTGTTTATCCTCTTAAGAAAGATCCATGTATATGGTGAACTCTTGATTCTGGCATAAATAGATTGGGTCTTTTTAAACCTATTTGGATCTAGAAAAGGGTAATATATATTCTATAGTCTATTTTAATATGGTAGCTATAGGAAAACCAATAATCTTAGATTGGTTTTCATCTATAAAATGGACTTATGACTCAACATAGAGATAAAATAGCTATGTGATTAATGCAAAGAGTCCTCATTATTTTGTATGGCCATATTTTTGATAAGTATCCACCTAAAATGCATAAATCCATGAGCATGAATTTTTGTATTCAAGCAAGAAATGGTGTGAAGGATTAAATAAAAGGTCTAGTATTGGGAACTATATCTAGGGGAATTCAATGCATCCTCATAACCTTTGGGGGAATTTATCACTCAACAAGCCATGGGCAGTGTCCTGATTGAACAAAAAGGTGGAAAGGTTTTCATCAACTAAGGAGAAAAAGGTGGAAGCTCAAGTTTAATTAATTCCCTAGGATGGTGTGTTCCATTCTTATATTGTGTGCTCCCACATTCTCTCTCTCTTTCTTCTCCTATATATCCTAGTCTCATTCTCATTAATGGGTTCTCAACTCTTAAATTTTATCATTCTTTTTTTAGACAAGGATATTCATTGAGAATCTTGAAAAAGTGTGCTCATTTGATATGGTTAAAACTTTTCAAATTATTGTAATAACTACCTTTTAAAGTAATAGGATCAACTATTTGCCTATCTCTTGTCTTTAATCAGTGCTTAGTATGCTTGTGTATGGTGAATTTGTGAAGGATATTCTTCCTAGTTTATTTTCCTTATTCTTGCCTATTTGAAGGTGTTTTTAAAGCTAACTCATAGGTCTATATTAGTTTTTTACTTGGAACCTCTTCTATGAAATATTCATGTAACTAGTGAGATTGTGAGATTGAGTAAGCCATAGTTGTCTTTTGTTGATCCAGTGTGTGTTTAATATTATATGAGTGTCTATTTAACTTTGGTGCATCACCCTTTAGCCTTCTTAGTATCCCTTATCCTAATTTTAACCCTTTTCCCCATGAAGCATTAGTCTAGAATTAGTTTAGGTGAGAATTGAGTGGAATCCAACCTTCTCTAGAGATCCAACCACACCATATGTGATGCACAGCCTAGGGTTGTTACGACTATGTATCTCAATTGGAGGGAGCCTAAAAAACTCTCCCAAAGGGTGTAAATTAAGCCTATAATAGAAACCTTAAAAGTGAATAGTTTATTGATTGGATAACAGAATTAAGCAAATATTTTGAATATGAAAATGTACCTAATGAAATCAAGGTTAAATTTGATTACACTAAGCTAAAAGGACATGAATCCCTTTGGTGGGATTTCATATAGGATGAAATAAGAAATAAATATGATGCCAAAATCAAATATTATGATAGGGTGGTATCCAAAATAAAGTCAAAGTTATTTCCAAGTGATTATCATACTAACTTGTTTAAGAAGTTATAGAATTTAATGCAAAAGGAAATGGGTGTTAAGGAATACATCAAGGAATTTTATAAGTTGACCATTAGGTCAATCATGTGGAATATGATATGGAGAAGATATATATGTATCTCAATGGGTTGAGATATAATTTACATGATGAACTCTATTTGGTGAGTCCTAAAACAATTGAAGAGTGTTACAAATATGCATTAAAAAATGAAAATAAGCTTAACAAAAGACAAACATGATAGAATAGAGGAAGAAGATATAGAGGAAAGGGTTAGAAAGGAGATATAGGTACTTCACAAAGAAACCATGGAGAATCTATCACTTCACAAGAATAGTCTTCTAATCTTGGAGGAGGATTTAGAGGTAGGAGGCCATATTGTAGAGGTGGATATGCATCAAGAGGAAAAGGATCTAGTGGCTTCATAGGTAAGTGCTTTAAATGTAATAAAGTTTTTGGACATAGGTTTTGGAAGTGTCTAGAATATAAATAAGAAGGAAGTTATAGGACTAAAAACATAAATTAGGTTGTTTAAGGAATAGAAGAGGAAAGTGTTGGCTCTCTATCTCATGTGGAAAAACTAGAGGTAGGTGAATCCCTACTTATGAGGAGAGTGTTGATCAATACACCTAAGGATAAGGAGGTTGCACAAAAGAAGACTCTTTCCAAGACCTCATGTAAGTGTCAAGGTAAGTGTTTCAAAGTGGTCATTGATTCTAGCACATATGACTTAGTTTTAGTTGAAATGGTTGATAAATTAAGACTGAAAAGACTGCCCCATCCAACTCCCTACAAGGTTTCATGGCTATAAAAAGGGTACCAAGTATTAGTAAATGAGTAGTGTTGGGTATAATTTCAAATTAAAATTTATAAAGATAAATTTCTTTGTGACATCATGTCAATGGATGTATTCCATGTGTTACTTGGAAGGCCTTAGCAATATGATCAAAAAACAACACATGATGGAAGGATAAATGTTTACACCTTAGATAAGGATGGCATAAGCCATACCTTATTACTTATGAAAGAGGAATATAGTGAACATAATATTGGTTCAAGTGTGATGCTAATAAATGAAAAGGAGTTTTTGAATGCAATGAAATAATAAGAACTAGGATTTTTAATGGTAATCAAGCCTAGAATAGTCATAATAATAACTAAGGTGAATGAGTTACCTCAAGAGGTCTAAGGCATTCTAAAAGACTATGTTGATATCATAGTATATGAACTACATAGTGAGGTTCAACCCATGAGAAAAATTAAACATCATAATGAATTCATTCTAAGAGTAAGCTTTCCTAATAAGCCTACATATAAGTTCACACCACAAGGAAATGTTGAGATTAAAAAACAAGATCAATAACTTTTGGATACGGGGATGGTTAAAGAGAACCTTAGCCCATGTGTAGTACTGATAGTGTTATTTCCCAAGAAATAAAGAGAATGGAGGATGTGTATAGACTCTAGGGCCATCAAAAAAATTACTATAAGGTACAGGTTTCCTCTATCAGGGATTGAAGACTTGATGGATTGTTTGAGTGGATCAAACTATTTTTCTAATATTGATTTCAAAAGTGGATATTACCAAATTATAATTAGACATGGAGATGAATGGAAAATGACCTTCAAGACTAATGAAGAGATGTATGAATGGTTTGTCATGTTATTTCTCCTAACTAATGCACCTAGTACATTCACGAGGCTCATGAATTAAATATTTAATCCCTTTATAGGTAAGTTTGTTGTAGTTTATTTGGATAATATTATAATTTAGAGTGATATCAAATAAGAACATCTCCATCATTTGAATTTGGTTATGAGAATATTACAAAATAAGTTACTAATAAATCTCAATAAATGTGTATTCATAAATACATAATTGTTGTACCTGTAGACACTAAAATTATGTCACACACATGTGTAACTCCCTATGTTGAAACCCCTTTTAGCACATTTTTCAATAATAATAATTAACCTCCCTAACCCATGATTTTAACCCTCACACATTTAATTAATTTAAAATTACTTAATTAAGTTAATTAAAAACTCCTTTTGCCACCTTACTTGGCCACCTCACCCTATGACTAATTCTCACCTAATGAGTCACCTCAAGACATGATCCCCTCATCCTAATTATCCAAGACTTGTTCTCACTTGAAAACTAAATTTCTAATCAACTACCTCCTTTTTAACCTCTTATTTTTACCATTTTGTAATGGGTGTCACACTTGGCATGAAGAGCAATGGGAGAAACAGGCCAAAAATAGTAACCTTTACCTATTTTGGGGCTGTCAACATTGGTCAACCCATGGCTAACATCGATGGGATTACCAATGTCAATGATATAATCCAAACTCCAACCTAAAGTTTAGGTTATTAGAAATCAATAAAAATCATTCTTACTTGCATTCAAGCTCTCGGCATTTTGTTTTTGACATCCTAGCTTACTATCATCTTACATAAGTCAAACACAATCTGGAACTAAGCTCTTGAGAACCAAGAACACCTAGTTGTTTTCTATAGTTAGGCCATCAATTTAGACTATCTGATAGGGACCATCAATCTAGCACTTATCATTTAGTGACCATTATAGCTAAGTACATCACTTATTCTATAAGTCTTTTAAGCATTTACTTTACTATCACTTCATATCTACTGTTCACTACTTTATACACTCCTGACCAAACCCCCATGAGGGAGTTACAAAGTTTCCTTTCTTATTTCCCCTTGACCTGACATACCAAACCTCTAACCAGAGCTACCTAAACCATACTCTCTCTCTCTCTCATAACTCTCCCCAACCTCCCATACCTAATCAAAACCATTTTTTAGACCCGAAAAAGCCTTTTGTAATCTCCTAAGCAATTATTGCCCCTACCGACCTTGATAGCCTAACTGACATTAGTCACCTTCACTATTGACCTCAAAAGTATAATTGATATTGATCACTCCCCTACCGACATCGGTGACTGTGGATTCCCTAACCTTTCCAAAACCTACCTAAACAACTTCTAAAACATAAACAAAATATACCACCTACAGCCTGTTACTCTCTGTTGCATTCAAGTTGCTAATAATAGTAATATTATCTCTTTCACTCTCTTTTAACCTCTCTTTTAGTTATTTATTACTCTTTTGTCATTTAAAAGTGGATTTTCATCTCTAAGGAAGTTTCACACTTCTTAGAACAAGCATGTAGCTTGGCAGCCTACTCATTTATCTACTAACAAACATCTTGTAATAATGTTTTCTTACTTGCAGGTAGTCTTCCCCAGCCAAAGAGGAGTTCTCACAATGTCTAGATATGATGTGCAAACCAATTTGGGTTCATTCTAATCACTTATCCCTATCATTCTTTTTTGTTTTCCTTTAGACTTGAAATAGACAAAATTTAGTGAAACATTTTTGGTGCACATGGTAGGACCCTAGAGTTTTCCTTGGGGTCATTTATTTTTTTAACCATTCACATAGGTACATTATAGTGAAAACTTCATTTATTGAATTTTATCCTTCTCTTCTCTCTTAAAATGAAAAATTCAACATTTTATTTTCTATTTAAAAGCTTTAAACTAAAATTTTCTTTCTTTTCTCTTTGCCTCTAAAATCAATTTATCATTTTTTTACAAGTTAAAAAGAATCTATTCTCTACTTTTTCTTACATGCAAACTAGGATAGTGAATTTTATTCTCTAATATTTCATCTTTATTTTCATTTGAATCTAAACATTTTAGATTTGGGTTTAAAACTTACTACACTTCATTATTTGCTTGCTACATATTAACTCACTTAGTTAATTACAAGAATTTTGAATAAATTGTAATTCACCTATGTTACAAAACCAAATCACATTCACATAAACAAACATCTAAACTCACCTGAGAAAAGGCCCATCAGGATTTGATCACCTAGTGGATCACCTTACCCTACCCAGCTATCCTACTTGGATTTCACTACCAAGGGGAGAACCCACTCCATTCTCTAGTGGAGTATAAACTCTAGATAGAAGGTATATTTTGTCTAAGCAGCCTGGCTTGGCTCTAGGTTCATGAAGTGTGGAAAAAAATCTCCTATAACAAGCCATGTACCTATTATAACATAGATTTCCTCTTGACCACTAAAAATAACCTAAAACCAGCTCTAGATTACTTTCTAGTACCTTTGATAACCAAATTCTCTTTTCACCATCTGATTCAGCCATAAGCCAACACGAGACTAAAAATTAATCTCTAGTACCTAATAGTTGTTGGTTGTATGTTCTTTTTCTACTTTTCTATTGCCTTCTATATTTTTGAGTTGGTAAGGATGTTTTCCTATTGATTCACAAAATCAATACTATTTGTAATACTCAGTTTGTATAACCTATTATCTCAAGTTTTCTAAGTGTTCTTCCTTCTTACACAAACCTCTTGCATCCACTATTTTACCTAGTTTCAATTTTTGGTTTTCTAAAACATTAGATTTTCGATCTCCCAAGACATCACAGTGACCAACATCGGTTAACTCTACCAACATCAGTATATTTTACCTATCAACATCAGTTAATCCAATAATGTCAAAAAACTTTTTCCACCAACATCAGTCAAGTGACTGACATCAATGATTATGTAATTTTTATCTACTTAAAATAACAAGCTGAAATAAACCACTTACCTGTACTCAAACCTAGTTTTTCCTTATTTTGTCACTAATACAGGGTAATAAGACTATTTATACTTCCTCTTGCATGGTATTGACGTGAGATCAAGCCAAAACTCTTGTCAATTACACAAGTTGGTAACCACTTCCACCTTCCCATCTCACTTTTGATTCTATCATGGAGCATACTTCAAATACAGAGCATACTCTTAGTCCCAACCAAATTCCCATTGTGCCTAAGGGAGATCAAGATTTTGTTGAATTTCTTGATCATAATTTGAAAGCCCTTCAACATTACCTTGCTATGAGCCAAAACCATAATTCTTTGGGTGACCCAATCTATGGTATGCCAACTTCTCTAATGAAAACAAATTCAATTTTAGTTGCCTCCACTATTTTCCCCATGGTTACCCAAACCACCACTTCAATGAGTAACTCAACTATAAATAATGTCCAAATTTTAGCATCACCAACTTCCCAATCCCACCTAAACCCTAGTATGACTTCCCTACTTTCACAACCACAACCAATTCAGTCAAGTGTTACCCCATTTCAAAATCTAGTGGTACCTATTCCATCTACCCTCATGCCTATAATTATTCAAGTTATGACTCACTCTTCATCTAGTCTAACCATGCCAATAATCTAACCTACAATAACAACAACCAACCAAAGCATAGTCTCTAACCCAATAATACAAGCCCCCTTTTTTTCACCCCAATCTATGACTCAGTATCCTTATGTTGCCCCAAAACAACCTCAACAAGCTATGTCATATGCTCCCTCTATATCCTATCAAGTTCCCTATAATTTAGGAGGTATCCCCCAAACTAATCCCCTTTCAGATCTCATTAAGATGCTGATGGACAAGATGTATAATCTAGAGACATCTATTTCTGGTTTAAAGAATGTGTTATCTTATGATTAGATATGCAATGAACCCATCCATCCTTCTTTGCCTATTCACCCTTATCCAAGACAATGGGAACTCCCTAAATTTACTTATTTCTAGAGTAAATAAGACCCACAATAGCACTTGTGATAATTTAGACATGCTTGTTATTTAATAGGGCATGATGATGCATTACTACTTCATACTTTCCCTATGTCTCTTTTAGGTGCTACCTTGAATTGGTATAGCTCTATACCTTAGCACTCCCTTTTCTCATTTACCCAACTCACACAAATATTCCTCAACCATTTCTCTATTAACATTTCTAAAATGGTTTCTATAATAGACCTTTATTCTATCAGACAATTTGATGATGAGTCTATTGCAAATTTTGTCACTCGCTAGAGAATCTTGATCAATAAACTCTCCTTTTCCTTACCCCAACCTGAGATTATTGATATATTATCAATGACATGTGCTAACCACATCTCATCCACACTCTAGGTGTAAACTTTCCACACATTTAATGAGGCCTTTATAATGGCATGAAAAATTAGGGTTCACACTATAGATGAAGGCAAAGTCAAGTTGCATAGTAAGAATCCTAATTCCAAATCAAATGACTCCTCATCTTATAAAACTTATCCTTCTAACCAAAAATCTAAAGGATCCACCAACATAGTGGTCATTAAGTCATCTTCTTCCACAACCATAAACCAATCAAATTCCTTGACTTCCCAAAATCTGACCAAGCAATTCTAACAACGGTATGAACAAAGACAATACACTCCCATTAGGGAGTCATATACATCCATTTTAGAGAAATTATTGTAAAAATGTGTCATAAACCTTCCTCAAATTAAACCTCCTATATATTTTGACCCCTCCCATCCTATTCCAACTTGGTATAAGGAAGATGATTTTTGCAGTTATCATCAAGTCAAAGGCCATAATTCTAATAACTATAAGACACTCAAGAACATTGTTTAATGCATGCTTGATACAGGTGATATCATCTTGGATAATCCTAATTCACCCCCTAATAAAATTATGGATGTGTTTAAACACCCTTTTCCTAACCATTCATTGAATTAAAATATTGTTCAGACTACAACTAACTCAAGTGATTATGATATCCATACGGTTAATATTGTCTTTCCTTTACATCTAGTTCAACCTTCTCCTCAATAAGAGACACCCATTTCATCGACTCCTCCCCCACATTTAGTGGAATTTATTTTGCCTTTTCTTCCTCATCAAGTAGAAGAACCTATTTCACCAATTCCAATCCCTCATGAGGAAGAGCCGCCTTTGCCATTTCTTTTTCCATCCAAGGAGCCTATAATTCCAATTCATTTTGCACCAATATTACTTATCCTCTTACCACTTGAATACCACACCCTACCCTTTCCTCAACCACATGTTGAAGGGAACATCATTCCTATATTATACCCTCTTGAGGAACCTTCTTTGCCTACCTCTCCTCCACCTATAGAGAGTAGTACCCCATCCACTCCACATTTGCACTTAAAAGAGTTAGTATTATCTACTTCCACAATAGAAAAGATACCTATTATGCCTACTCCAATTATACCACTCTTACCCCTTCTTTTACCTATGGAGGATCATACTTTACCTATTCCTCACCCACATATTGAGGGAGCCATAATACCTATGATTTACCCTCTTGAGGAACCTTCTTCACCTACTGCTCCTCCACCCTTGGCAGACCATGTCTCTTCTCCCATCTCTATTGAAGAGGACCCCATTATGTTTCTTTCTCATCTTTGGCTTTAAGTAGCAGAAACTAATGATTTCCCTCTTTCTCAATCACTTTAGCCTTCTAAAGACATAATTGTAAGGCCTATGTCAACTTCATCTAAACCCTTCTTGCATTTGGTGAAAATTCTATAATTTCTTAACTCTAAAAAGCTAGATCATGTGGCATTTTAGGACTAGCTTAAAACTCCTTATCCAACACAATGAATGTCAACCTTTAATACCAACCCTCTCACTACCCTTTACCCTAAAGTCTTTGACAAAGCTAGAGCTTCTTCACCAAAAACACCTAAATTTTAGCCATCTATGTCAAGACCCTCACCCTCATAGGATTATACCACATTAAAATAGATCAGGCCCTTAGGTGTACACCCCATCTCTAATTTAATTCATTCATAGGTGAAATTAGATTTAACTCCTCAACCACAAGTTGGAGTTTTGTGGTCTAAATTATAGAAAAAAATTAATATTCCTAGATCTCACTTATCCCTTCTTCAACCCTCAGCTTTACCATCCATTTTGGGACCACACCCCTCTACTTTAGTTGGAATATTACCAACCTAAGAAAAACAAAAGTTTAAGTTACCTCCACTCCTACCTTTTCCATCTGGTAGGCCTTTCACATCTAACACTAAGAAAGTGAAAAAAAAACATGTAAATCTACCATTACCAAATAAAGCACCACATAAAATTACCTTTTTAACACTAAAACAAAAGAAGGTGTCCACTCTTGTTAGCACAACAAGTATGAACCCACTTATAGGTTCTCAGGTCTTTTTCCTATGTCAATTATTACAATATTATATAATAACTCTTCCTCCCATTAAGCCTTATAGGACTCTTGGAATGAATCCATCTTGGTTTAATGATACACAAGTGTGTTTATATCATCATTCACCTAGACATGATACTGAGAGTTGTAAATCCCTCACAATAGTCATTTGGTAACACTTTTATGTCAACACTCTCTTCACAGATACTCCCATTAACCTTTATCTTATTCCACCTTTGGCATCCATAATTCCTCCTAATATTCCACATAAATTCAAACCTAAAGATATGGTCATGACCCCTTTACCACCTCCTTCCCCTACATTTCAAATCAACACAGTTAATGTGGGCACACTGTCATAAAACCAAAAAGATAAAGCTAAGGAAAAGGGCACTACTCCTTGGGCTCATCCCTCACCAAAGACACTCCTCCTCCTAATCCTAATATTTCCATCTTGGCCATTCCTAAAACATCTTCAGACATTATTCAAAGCTCAATAGTGAAAAAACTTCACCAAACTCCCGTGAAAATATTTTTGTATGAGTTAATCCAAAAATCATCCCAACACCATCAAGTTTTGATTAGTTCCTCGCAAGTGATTAAGGTAAAATAAAATGATTGCAAACCTCTTTCATCTTTGTTTAGCTCCCTTAATTCCATCTCCTTGATTTCTTTTAGTGATTCAAAAATTCTACTTCAACACCCTGAAGATCAAGATTCTGCCCTTTTTATTATCACATATATTGATCAAACTCATGTCAAAATAGTCATGATCAATGGGGAAGCTAGTATTAATATTATTTCCACACATTCTTATAAACAACTAGCCCTTCTAAAAAATTGCATGTCTCAAAATGATGTGATACTCCACTCCTTTAACAATACCATAGCTAATATGGTGGGCACTATTGTCTTGCATATCTGTGTAGGTCCCCACACTATTATTGAGCTATTATATGTTATATAAGGAGATTTTCAATATAACATAATACTTAGACAACCTTGGATACATTTTATGGCATGTGTACCCTCAACTTTGCACCACTATGTCAAGTTTGAACATGATAGACAAGTACATGTTATACCTACTGATCTATATCCATTTAAAACATGCAACATGACTTATATTCCTAATTATGTTCTCATTACATTGAAAACATCATCTTCCCCACATGATACTTCTAAAGCTTCCACAAGCTCAACTTCCTTAGCTACGCAGATACCAACAACACAAATTCTTGATAAGGATCCCATAAAGGAGACTTTTCAACATTTATCACTCAGTGAATATCATTTATTGATGCTAAACATGTTCTATTCTCCATAAGAGTATGGAAGGCTTAAAATGTACCCAAATTATTATCCCTACATTATAATGGTCATCCCTTATGGGTCACCTAACCTTAAAATGAATTTCATATATGGGGGAATTGATCAGGTTCTTAATGTCAGTAATCCATCGTCTTTCCCATAACCTTTTACCTATGACTTCTCTTTCCTAAGTAACCCTAGATTCAATCACACCTATCTCTATAGGTGTTCCTAGAAAGGATTTGGTTTCATTCATTATGAGCAAGATTTCTATATGCCTATTGAATATCCCACTAGCCAAACCATTGAAAATGCCAAAAAGAGGCATGGAATGAGATATGACAAACTAACTAAACTCATTAAAACTTCCCATGTACCAATTATTAAAGAAATAGTCTCTCTTTCTCCACATTCTTCTCCACCATCACCTACTAAATCAAATGTATCTATACCTCCTAATTTTTTTTTCATAAAATGCCATCTATTTGGGGCCTCTCACCTATCACCAGGGTAAGGAAATAAGGTCCCTTCCTCTCATTCATCCTAAAATAATTGATGAAGACTCTCCCACTATTAACACTATCCAATGTCAAGATGATGATGCAATTCTCACATATATGGGTGTAAATAATTCCTATATCTAATGATTTTTCCCATTCAAAACATAAGCTATGCTAAATTAATCAAACAATGACATCAATTTGCCCTCTCATGATAACCCTCATGTCCTCAAGATTGGAAAATATTTTGATTACATTAAGTAAGATAATTATGCCACATTTATTAATAACCATATAAAAGCCTTTGCTTGGTGTTATAATGACATGCCTGGTATTGACCCCTCTATCATCACCAATCAAGATGTTAAACATATTAAGTAGAAGCTTCACACGATGCATCCTTGTATTGTTCTCCTTGTCAAAGAAGAGCTCCAATGTCTCCTTTATGTTAACTTTATCCAACCCATCAACTACCCGTAATGGATTTATAATATTTTTCCTATCATAAAAGTGATCAAAAGAATCTATATTTACATTGACTATCATGATTTGAACCTTGCTTATCTAAAAGATTACTTCTCATTACCAAGTATCGACCAACTTATTGATCTAACAGCCAACCATGAGATGTTATCACTTATGGATGGATTCTTTGGATATAATCAAATAATGGTCACTCCTAAGGATCAACATAAGACAACCTTCATTACCCCATGGGGGACTTTTTGCTATTGGGTTATTCCTTTTGGCCTACAAAATGTTGGTGCAACCTACCAACAAGCTATGACCTACATTTTTCATGATATCCTACATAAAATTATGGAAGATTACATGGATCAATTTCTTGGTAAGTCTAAACTTCATCAAGACCACTTGACAATTCTCAAAACCATATTTACTCATCTCCTCCAGCATAACATTTGACTGAACACAAATAAATGTGTCTTTGGAGTTATTTTTGGTAAACTTTTAGGTTTTATAATTTCTATCCATGGTATTTAATTTGATCCTACTAAGGTTAGATAAATCCTAGAGATGCCTCCACCTACTAATATCAAACAACTTTGTAGCCTACAAGGCAAACTTTAGTCAATCTATTGATTCATCTCCTAGTTGTCAGATTATTACCAACCCTTTCACCATCTCCTCAAAAAGGATGTCTCCTTCCATTGGAATATATATTGACAAGAAGCTTTTGATGCACTTAAACAATATCTCCTTTCCCCACCAATTCTTATTCCACCTAAATAAAATTAGCCTTTCTACATATACATCTCTGCAATAGACCATTCTTTAAGCGCTATGATTGCACATCGAAATGACCAACATCGAGAGCAAGTGGTTTACTACATAAGCCACACACTTATTGATTAGGACACTCGATATACCTATACTAAAAAACTTTACCTTGCATTGGTCTTTTCCACCTCCAATCTTTCCCATTATCTCCTAAATCACAAAACCTATGTGGTCACCCATATTGATCCCCTCAAATACATGTATTCCAAGCCATATCACAACTAATGTGTAACTCAATGGCTCATGTTTATTTCAAAATTTGACTTAGAATTCATTCAAAAAAATTCTATTAAGGGGAAAACAATCACTAACCAGTTAGTTGTAAACCCTTTTACCTGACAATCAACCTTCAAACCTTGAATTCTCTAATGAATCCATTACAACATTCTCCATCGATGACATCTCCTATCAAATGATGATGTTATTCAATGGATATAAATGTCAATATGATGGGGGTATGGGGGTCATTATTATTCCTCTAGATGGTGAATATATGCCTTTGTCATTTAAACTAGATTTTGAATGCACTAACAATATGGTCAAATATGAGGCTTTGATTTTAGGACTTCAAATAGATCTCTTCTTGGGTATTAAATTCATAACCATTTTTGGTGATTATTAGCTAGTGGTTAACCAAGTTAATGGTTCCTACTTATGCAAAAACAATATTTTGAGTGGTATAAACATAACGTAGATATGCTATTGGGATCATTTGACTCTTATCTCTTACAAACTATTCCTCAATCTACAAACAAATTTGTTGACACGATGGCTTCACTTGCTTCACACATACCTTCTTCATCCTCTTCCTTGAGAATCTATATCACCATGCATCACTTAACATTACCCTCCTATGTATCAAATAACATCCTATTTATTATAAATGTAACATCCAACCCACATGACTTATGGTATAAGAAACTCATAGATTATATTTCCTTCTCTATTATCCCTTCTGATCTCTCCAATAATGGGAGATGTGCCTTCATAAAATGTGTTTCTCATTACACTATGCTATGGGGACTTCTTTACAAGTGATGTTTTGATGGTCTTTTTCTTAGATGACTCACTAGTATTGAGACTCCCTTCACCATTAAAGAAGTCTATGACAAGATTTGTGGGTATTTTAATGGTCATACAATTTCCAAGCGTATCCTTTGACTTGCATCTTATTAGCCCACACTTCATCAATACTGTGTTGATTATGTTTGGCATTATGTTAAGTGTCAACAACATTCTAACCTCCTTCACATTCAAATTCATGCATTATAAGTCACTAAAGACTTTTGGCCCTTCTCCCAATGGGGCTTAGATCTAATCAAGGAGATTAACCCTCATTCCTCCCTCCATCATCATTCTATCATTACTACCACTGAATACTTCACCAAGTGGGTCTAGGCCATCCCTCTCATCTCCACTAATTCTAATAAAATTATTGACTTTATCAACCATCACATCATCTATCATTTTGGTGTCCCTCATAAAATTATAATAGATAACAATAAATCTTTCAAAAACAAGACTATTCAAAATCTTTGTGATATATTTGGAATCAAATTAAGATTATCATCACCATACTATCCATAAGAAAATGGACAAGTAGAATCTTCTAACAAAACATTGACCAAAATTATCATGAAGGTAGTCAATGATATGGGTAAGGATTGATACACAAATATTCCTTTTACTTTATGGGCTTACCATACTAACATTCAAACCCCTACAGGTGCTATACCCTTTTCCTTGGTATATGGGATGGAGGCTATTTTGCCTCTTAAATTCTAGATTCCTTCTCTTCACATTTCTCTACAAAACATACTAACAATGAATTTCACCAAGAACATTTGGCTCAACTTGAATTACTTGATGAGTGTCATCTCATAACTCTCAACTACCTCCAAATATATCAAGTGTATCAAATGTGCTTATAATAAAAACCTCAAAGAGTGAGATTTTAATATAGGATATCTCATCTTGAAATAAAATTAGCATGTGATGAACAAAAAAGAAAATAAGGTAAGTTTGTTCTTAATTTTTTTGGAACTTATATTATAACTCAAAAATATGGCTCAAGAACTTATCACTTATCTTCTCTTAAAGGAAGTCCAAAATATGAGCCTTTAAATGCCTTACACCTATGACCATTCTTTTGTTAAACAATAATCACTTCACCTCATGATTAACTTGAGCTCATCCCTTGAGCATCCTTATTACATTCAGTTCCCTTCCTCTTCACCCTTACTCCTATACACTTAGTTAAATTACGTAGTGGTATGGTTTTTACCTCAAATTGGAAAACTCCTAAGCCTCTATAGTCTTGTCCATGATTAAAAGCATATAAAAAACAAAAAAAACAAATGGGATATTTGACAAGTTATAAACTCTTAGATCATGCTTCTCAATGTAGACCTCCCCCTTGAAGGATAGTTATGTAACTTCCCTTTGCTACTATCAATATACTACTCCCTTGAAGGACAACTATTTAAACTTAAAATTGAACACTTAGACCACTCCCTTGAAGGATGGCTAAGTGAAGCTTTGTTCTCAAAATGAAATACAAATAAAAAAGTTTTCTCACATTGATTAGCTTTATACAAACTCAACCCATATAAAATCTCATTGTAGGCTTCCCACATTGATCAGCTTACACCAAAAAAAAAAAGAGAGAGAAAAAGATTTGAGTCATGGACTTGCCTATAGTATCTCTTGGGTCACCCACAATAGGGGCATATCATCCCCACTTTGTAGGTTATGCTACCCAAACATTTTCCCTCATTTTACCCTTTTTTCCCTCATACTCTTTCAAGGGATTGTGAAGCTCACTTAATATAAGGTAAACATGATGCTTCTCTAATAAAAATAATGGTTCAAAGATTAAGGCATCTAAGAGGCTCATTTTACTGAGCCTATTTATGTTTTAATTACTATCTTTACCGGTGCACAAGCATTCTACCTCTTTATTTTCCCATCAACATCACATGTCGATCTCTCTATTGAGATGAAGAAAAATATCATACCAACACTATCAAAGCCTACTCAATTTATTTTATTCATACACAATCACAAATATGGAAAAATTCTAAAATAAACTAACATAACCAATTTATTCATTTTAAACATACACCATCACAAAATATGGAAAAATGCTAAGATGAAACTAACACACCAACTATGCATATACCATCACATATATGGAAAAGGATAGTCTAACCCAACTAACATGATCAACATTAACATCAAAATTAACATAGAAATAAATAATCATCATCTATATCACCATCATCTATGTCAATATCCTCATCATAATCATAATAAATAAGCATCTCATATATATGTAGGATCAATAACATGTCCATCAATACATCATCATAATATCATCTCTCTCACAAAATATACATCTCACATCTTTGACTTATAGGCTGATGTACAAATAACAAATATAATAAAAAAATGATAAAATCTACAACTCAATATCATCAAGGCTCTCCACATGGTCATGATGAAGTAGTGTCATCGCCACTCTTAGCCCATTTACATTTTCATGAAATAGAAGCTATGGCACATGACATAGATATCTCTTACTCAAACTTAGAATACCACTAAATCTATGGGAAATCTCTGATGGCCCTCTCATAATAGGCACTCTCATCCAAGGCAATAGTATATCCACTAGAGATACAATCTATGGAGGTCCCATAACACTTGATAATGGTCCAGCTTATACTATTCCCTATGGTGGAAGAGGAGGAGAAGCCTAACCTACTTCTCTTAGGCTATCCCTCTCCACTATCACTATAGTCACCTGACCCTGTAACACTTTGACCTAGCCCTATAATGATACAACATGGCCTTGTAGTGCTCCAACCTGGCCGTATAATATCACCACCTACCCTTCTAAGGCTAATACATGTGCTTGTGTTATATCTCTAGCCTACACTACTATATCTTATGCATATATGGTTGCATCCCTCTCTCTCACCAACCCCTATAAATTTGGTGGTGGCCTCCTTACCTTGACCATGGGATGTAAACCTACCCACCAAGTTGTATATGATATTGTGTACCCTATATCTCCAACACCTTGCCCTATTGGTAGCTCCTCAAAATCTAGCCCATCTATCTCTTGGGGTAATGGTAAGGGTGCCTTTATGTCATCCCTCCTATATCAAGGGAAGGTAGGTGGAATATCATGTAGTAGATCAAACTACCTCTTGACCGTGTCACAAGTACCATCTTTAACTCACTAGCTCATCTCCCCTTAACCCATAGTGAGATTTGCAAACCAATAAGATATTGTGCCTATCTTATGAATATCAAGTATTTTAGGTGGGGTCTCCACAAAATATTTTCAAGGATCAAACCCTCAATCAAGAACCTATAATAGGTCATGTCATGAACTATGCCATCCACTCAAGTCTATCCCATGCCCTCTCTCCACCATCTAAAACCAACACTGAAGACATCTAGAATCATGGTAGGTAAATGTAATGGTCATGTCACCATGATGTGCTCATATGCACAAAAATGTAGTAGATAGCTGACACACAAATTTTATCACCATCATAATCTTAAACCCCGTAGCTCTTTGTATAACTATGCTAAAAATATTAGACCCCATGCAAAAATAGTCTACTTCTCAACCATCTATACAAGCACACATATCAATGCAATTATAAATCTACCACCATCTATATCTGGTGATGCATATACCATAATCATAATCATCATTAAGATGCTCAGTTGATGTTTTTCCTCATCAACCATATACAATGGCTCATAGGTGAAACTCATAAAATGGTAAGTCACCTCACTAACATGCTCACCATATAATACCACCATGTGTATATCATGCTCCTCTCTTGAGCATCAAAAGAGTTCCACACCCTAGAGTGGTAATCATAAATTTCTATAGACATCCTCTTGGGTCACTATCAACTCTTTAATCGATAGATAGAAGGTGTTGGTGGTGTGATCCCACCTCTCAATCAATGCTATCATAAGGCTCACATCTCTATAAATTCAATAATACCATCACACTCCTCCTAAGCCCACAACTGCCATGTACTCCCACTCATTTGGAGTGACATCCCTCCTCATACACATCAAAAGCCTCAGTAGATGATCTCATAATGTTAGCTCCATCCTCACCTACATCCATATACACACAACTCAATTCATGTACATTTTAATATACTCTATCACCACCCTTTTTCCCTTCTCTCTGGGAGAAATGCATTGGTCTAAGGTCCTAAATTGGGCTATATAGGTATCACTAAGTTGACATGAGGTCTTCTAAGGTTAGCTTTGCTATATACCCACCTAACTAACCACCCTACTCTTTTCTCTATACCCTAGGCTTCACTACCTCTTTCTCTCTCCCTAGGCTTTATTGCCTCCTCTCTCTCTCCACCCTAGGCCTACCTACCTATCACAACTCTAGGCCTCATGACCTATATCCCTGACCCTTGACACTATGCCCTATCTTTTAAGCCCTATACCTTTTGATCTATCTCAACCTACCTTTTTACCCATTTTCCCTAACACACCTTTTAACCATACCTTAGATATTTTTCCTAGGCTTTAGGAGAATTATATTGGCCTAAGGCCCTAAACTAGGCTATGTAGGTAGCACTCAGTTAACACATGCTCTTCTAAGGCTAGCTCAGCCATTAGGCTAGTTGATTACTTCCACTAGGGATCCAAACTGACCCTTTCTCCTCTTTTTCTAGTTCTTCACATTCACTGATGTCAACTTTAATGTTGACATCAGCACTTTGTAGGCATAAATGTTATTTGACATCAGCAGACACTTACCAACCTTGGTGTTGCGTTAGTCGACATTAGTGGACCTCATTGATGTCGATGACTCATTTATCCCTAGGGCCAAATGACCCAAACCTAAGACTATAATTTTCACCTAAAAACCTACCCCAAATTCCCCCCAACTTATCCTAAAACTACCCTACCATATTTCCTACCCCTCTACTAACATTTTCTATACCCTTACCTCTAAATTAGCCTAAAAACTCTAAATAACCAAATAAAATTTCAAAATAACTAGTAGAGGATCTTACCTCACCTATCCATCTCCTCTAGGCTGACATAGTTAGCTCTTGTGGTGGTGTACCTCTTGTTAGGTCCCCTCCTTGATCTACCATCTCAATCACTCTCATAGCTCTATTTTTTCTCTAATCACAACATGCAAATTAGTTTGGTTAGCCACTAAATCCCCTTTTTGTCAAGTTTGGTCAGTTGTTGATGTCAGCATGCTTGATCTAATCCACTGACATTGGTGCTCATGACTACTAACAATGGCAACTTTTCCCTAATGTGCCAACATCGACATAGTTTATTATTGATATTGGCAATTTCACTAATGTTAGCACCATTACAATAATGTTTTCCCCAAAATAGTAACCCCCACTTTTTAGACTTTACCCATACTCTGAGGTAATTTAAATATCAAGTATATCTCCCTAGCCATGATCACCAAACTAGAGATCACATATATCTCCCCAACCATGACAAACACCATTGAAGATCACTTAAATCTTCACCCATGATGACTTTTCTAGGAGATCATGAATATCTCCTTTCTCATTAACCCTTTTACACCAACCTTGAATTGCTTATCTTGATCACTTATGCTATTCTGCTATAGTTGGCTATTATGCACATGCATGTCTATTAAGTATTTTATATGGAAACCAATATCATATTATCACCTTACACCTTTTTTATTTCACAAGGGCACTTATTACCTTAGATACTTGGGACACATCAACTATTGGAGCTATAACTTTGATTATTTTAACCTATCAGCTATCACTTACAAGCTATGATTTGGTTATTTCTATTTGATTCCTCCTCAACCTTGCCTATTCTTGACTTTGTTAACTATATCTTGTAGTATTATATGTAGACAAAGTGATACTCAATTCTCCACCACTTACCCAATTACCTTTTTATCAAACTAGTACTCGATTTTGGTTTCTCCTCCATTGATTCCCATTTTGAGGGGGGATACCTCATCCAATACTTGAAGCATCTAACTCTTATTTTTGTCTTACAAACTTGTTGGTATAAATTACAAGACAAAAAGGAGCAAATGTAGACACCAAAATTATGTCACACACATGTGTATAACTCCCTATGTCAAAACCCCTTTTAGCCTATTTTTCAATAATATTAATTAACCTCTCTAACCCATGCTTTTACCCCTCACACATTTAATTAATTTAAAATAATTAATTAAGTTAATTAAAAATACATTTTACCACCTTACCTGGCCACCTCGCCCTATGACTAATTATCACCTAATGAGTCACCTCAAGACTTGGTCCCCTCATCCTAACTACCCAAGACTTATTATAACTTCAAAACTAAATTCCTAATCAACTACTTTCTTCTTAACCTTTTATTTTTACCATTTTTTAATGGGTGCCACACTTGATATGAAGATCAATAGAAAATAGGCCAAAAATAGTAAGATTTACCTATTCTAGAGTTGTTAACATCAGTCAACCCATGGCTAATGTTGGAAAGATCACCGACATCGATGATATAAGCTAAATTCTAACCTAAAGTTCAAGTTAGCAAAAATCAAGAAAATTTATTCTTACTTGCATTCAATCTCTTGGCATTCAATTTTTGACATCCTAGCTTACTATCATCTTACGTAAGTCAATCATGATCAAGAACTAAGCTCTTTAGGACCAATAGCACCTACTTGTTGTTTTTTTTTAGGCCATTAGTTTAGACTATCTGATAGGGACCATCAATCTAGCACTTATCATTCAATGGCCACTATAGCTAATTAAATCAATTATTCTATAGGTCTTTTAAGTATTTACTTTGCTATCACTTCATATCTACTATTCATTACTTTATACACTCCTAACTAAACCCCTATGAGGGAGTTACAAAGTTTCCTTGCTTTTTTTCCCTTGACCTGACACATTAAACCTCTGACCAGATCTACCTAAACCATACTCTCTCTCTCCCTCATAACTCTCCCCAACCTCCCATACTTGATCAAAACCATTTCTTAGACCTGAAAAAAGCTTTTTGCAAGCTCCTAGGAAATTATTTCCCCTATTGACCTCGATAGCCTAATTGACATTGGTCACCTTCACTACTGACCTCAGAAGCATAACTGATATCAGTCACTCCCATACTAATGTCAATGACTGTGGATTCCCTAACCTTTCCAAAACCTACCCAAAAAACTTCCAAAACATAAACAAAATATACCACCTATAGTCTGTTACTCTCTATTTCATTTAGGTTGCTAATAACAGTAATATTATCTCTCTTTCACTCTCTCTTTACCTCTCTTTTAGTTATTTATTACTCTTTTGTTTCTCAAAAGTGGACTGTCATCTCTAAGGAAGTTTCACACTTCTTGGAAAAAGCACGTAGCTTGGAAGCGTACTCATTTATCTACTAAAAAACATCCTATGGTGGTGCTTTCTTACTTGCAAGTAGTCCTCCCCAGCCAAAGAGGAGTGCTCATAATGTCTGGATACAACACACAAACCAATCTAGGTTCTATCTAATGACTTATCCCTATCATTCTTTTCTATTTTCCTTTAGACTTGAAATAGATAAAATTTAGCAAAATTGTACCTTAAATTTTTGATATATCAAAGAGTGTTAAAAATGAATAGGGATAAAGTGAAAGCCATATTGGAGTGCCCAAATCCCAATTTAGTTGGAGAGGTAAGAATTTTCCATGGCATTGTAATTTTTTATATGAAATTCATTATGAATTTTAGTGGAATTTGTGTTCCCATCATAGACAATATTAGAGGAGATAATAAAAGGTTTGTGTGGACTAATTTAGCTGAGAGGAACTTTTATATTTTGAAGAAGAATATTATTTAACAACCCATACTAGCACCCCTTGACTTCAAAATATTTTTACATGTGGAATGTGATGTAAGTGGAGTAGACATTGGAGCTATCTTAAACCAAGAGGGTAGGCATATAACCCAATTTAGAGAAAAAATAAATGATGTTAAAAGTAAGTACTCATCTTATGATTTTAGTTATATGTAATGGTGTATGAATTGAGGAAATGGAGGCATTATATAATTTCTAAATATTTTGTGATCTTCATAGATAACCATGATCTATAATTCATCACTAGTCAGCCCAAGCTCAATAAGAGTCATATGAAGTGGATAGAATATTTGAATAATTTAAATTTTACTATCAAACATAATAAAGGCTAGAGTAATAAGGTAGTAGATGATTTGATTAGGATGTTATTTCTATTTAATGAAGTTTAGCTTGAGAGCATAGGCATTGAATCCCTTAAGGAGTTGTATGAGAGTGATGAAGATTTTTAAGAGGCCTATAAGGCATGTACACATCCAACTACCTTGCATAAATAACCATGGTTGGATTACATGATAAAAGATGGTTTATTTTTCAAATAGATAAAGTTATGTGTGCCAAAGAGTTAAATTAGAGAGAACTTGATCAAAGATAAGCATTGTGGGAGCATGGTAGAACATGATAAAATATGGTTTATTTTTCAAATAGATAAATTTATGTGTGTCAAAGAGTTAAATGAGAGAGAACTTGATCAAAGATAAGCATTTTGGGAGCATGGTAGAACACTTTGGACTTGACACGACATTGGAGTAACTCACTAGGCATTACTTGTAACATAGAATGAAAACAAAATTAAGAATGTATGTATAAATATGTAAGTTTTATCAAATTTACAAGGTTAAAATTATAAATGTAGGTTTTTATCAGCCCTTACCTATCCCAAGGAGACCATGAGACTCTTTTAGTATGGACTTTATCATGGTGCTACCTAAAACTCCAAGAGGCTATGACTCTATCTTCATAGTGATGGATAGGTTTTTCAAGATGACACACTATATACCTTACAAAACTACCAATGATTCTACACACATAAAATTTGTTCTTTAATGAGGTTTTTAGACTACATGGAATCTCACTAAGAATCATATCTAATAGGGACACCAAATTTGTATGTCACTTTTGGAGGACCTTGTGGAAAAATCTTGGAATAAATATGAGTATTAGTTCATCATACCACCCTCAAAAATATGGAAAAACTAAAGTGTTTAATAGGATTTTAGGAAACTTCCTTAGGTGATTACCAAAATATAATCCCAAGTAATGTGATTTAGTACTACCATAGGTAGAGTTTGTATACAATGACTCCTTCAATAGGAGCATTGGCACGAGTCCATTCTAGGTGATGTTTGGTATGCATCCAAGAGAATTTTTTGAACTAAGAGACTTGATCAAAATGGATACAATAAGTGTTGAAGGAGAGGATTTTGTTTTGGCTATACAAGAAGTACATAAATAAGTGAAAAGGTGGTTAGAGACAAATGTGGATAAATAGATGTTGGAAATATTGTCATTGATGTCAAAGGTTTAGTATTATTGGTGATAAAGGCCCCATTGCATTTAATGTTATTTATCTTGGCTAATATGAGTTAATATTTATTTAATATTAATGAATATATTTTTGGTTGCATATGAGACAAAATAAGGGCCCATGGATAAGTTGAAGAGTCACGGGATAAAGACAAAAGAAGGATGGGACACATTTTCCCATGAAGAGTCATTTTGGGGAATACCAAGAGTCACCAAGTGAAGACAAAAGAGTAAAGGGTGAATTTCTCATGAAGGTACACTTAAAGGAGTATGAAAAGTCACCAAAGATAAAGACAAAAGTGGGAAGGACATTTTTGGTCATGAAAGGTCACCACATGACTTTTTAAATGCTTGGATATGAAGGGTCATCTAAGATTGGCACCATTTTTCATGAGGATTGAAAGGTCACAAAGGGGGAAGTCCAAAGGTCATTTGGAAAGCTATAAATAAAGGCTTGAGTAGCCATTTGTAATATGAGTGTGAGAGGTTAATTTGATATTGTATTATCTAGCTTATAAGAGTAAAGGTGAGAGAGAGGAAAGAGATGTTGTATTGAACTATCATTTATTGATTTAGCAACATTGAGAGATAGGTGTGTGGTTTACACAAAGTGGATGATGCTCATGTGGGTCGGTGCTCACGAATGATAGCTAGGTTTGTGCTCGGCAAAGGGGTTTGAAGCTCCTGTGGGGTGGTGCTCACGAATTGTAGCTAAGGTTGGTACTTGGAAAAGGGTTATGGTGCTCTTGTGGGTTTGTTCTCACTAATATACTTGAGATTGTTCTCTGTGGTTTTTCCCACATTGGGTTTACATGTTATATCTGGTGTCTCTCTCTTTCTTGTGTGATGTTTATTATTTGAGTTTTATTGCTTATCTTGAGTGTTTGATTAAGGGAAAGTTTTATAAGATATATATACTGATTCACCCCCCCTCTCAGTATATTCTATGCTTAACAATTGGTATCAGAGCAGGTTCCTTTTTGAAAAGTTTTACAGCTTGAAGGTAGATCAGGAAAGCACAAGATGGCCATACATAAAGGTGCCTCTGCAAGCAAAAGAATAGTTGATCAAGAAGAAGAAGAGGATGAAGCTAAAGTGAATATGGAAGGAGAACTCATGTTTGCCTTAGAAGAGTTGAAAATTGTTGAAAAGAAAAATTGAAGATTAAAGCATCAAATCAAGAAAAATGACAAGGAGTCAAAGGAGATAATTGAAGATCTGATGGCACTTTGGAAATATCAAGGAAAGAATGTGAAAGGTATGTTACTAAAATTGCCTCTTTAAAAGAAGAATTGAAAAAGTAGTCAATAATAAAATAGTCAATGATTCAAAATTTGAGAATAGCACTAATATGCTGAATAATATATTAGAAAGTTAAAAGGCAATATCAGATAAGACAGGTATCGGTTTTGAAAAGAAGAAGAGCTATGTTGAATCTCTTACAAATAAAGAAAAAAGAAGGGAAGGAATGGATAATACAGAGGACAAAGAAGGCTGGAAGGAATAAAGATATAAAAGGCAATCAGGTCAGAGATTCACAAACAGGTCCTATTTTTATGGTTATTATTTTTATTGTAATGGATATGGTCATAAGAAATTAGAATGTAGAAAAAGAGCTAACAATCTCAAAAATAAGGAAAAGGAAGGTCATGTAGAGTCAAGCAGAAGCTATAACTCTTTTGCTCCTCTATCAAGCTTTGATGAAGAGACCATAATTTGTTACAAGTGTAACAACTTCAGACACATAGCTTGTTATTGTAGAAGCATGTTTGAGTTAGTTAAGAAGGACCAAAGTTTTAGGGCTCCATTCATCAAGAAAAAGGTTCAGACATGGTAGAAAAAATAATCTGAAGGTTCTATGTTGGTCCAGATAGCTCTGCATGCAAGAAATGAAGAAAAGCCATGGTTTATTGATATTGGATGTTTGAGGCACATGACAAGAGACAAGAGCAAGTTTATAACCCTGAAGAAGATCAATGGTGGCACAGTGAAATTTGGGGACAATACTACTGCAAGAATTGCCAGAAAAGGTACACTAAGTTTAGATAATGGTAGAACTAAAACTAAAAATGTTTTATATGTAGAAGGTCTTAAGCATAATCTTTTGAGTGTAAGTCAAATGTGTGATTAGGGGCACACACTAAAGTTTTATGTAGAAGGTTGTGAAATTAGAAGAAAAGATTCAGATGTATTAATTGCAGATGCTCAGAGAATAGGTAATAACTTATATATGTTATCAGACATCAAAGGTCAAAAATGTTATTTGAGTCAGATTGAATAAAGTTGGCTATGGCACAGGAGAATGGGACACATAAATTTTGACAATCTTGTCAAAATTTGCAAAAAGCAAGTAGTCAGGAATCTTCCAACAATCACAAAGCCATCTAACACGCTTTGTGGACCTTATCAGCATGGGAAGTAGGCTAGAAGGCGGTTCAAAACAAAAGAGTACTCGACCACTCAGATGCTAGAGCTTGTTCACACTGATCTATGTGGACCTATGAGGACTCAAAGTACTTAAGGTGATAAATATTTCATGTTGCTTATTTACGATTTTTCACGTATGACTTGGATAATGTTTTTAAAGAAAAAATTAGAAGCTTTTAGACAGTTTAAAGCATTCAAAGCATTAGTTGAGAATGAAACTAATCTAAAGATTAAGTGTCTAAGATTAGATCGAGGATGAGAATTCATGTTAGATCAATTTATTGAGTTTTGTGAAGATCATGGAATAAAGAGACAGTATTCAGCAACAAGAACTCCACAACAAAATGGAGTAGTTAAACGGAAGAATAGAACAGTTCAAGAGATGGCGAGGACAATGCTAAATGAATCCAAGATAGTAAATAAATATTGGAGAGAGGCAGTTGGTATAGTAGTGTATATTCAGAATAGAGCTCTATTAAGAGTCAACAGTGACAAAACTCCTTATGAGCTATGGAAAGACAAACCAGCAACAGTTGATTATTTTAGAGTTTTTGATAGCAAATGCTTCATAAAGAGAATTGATGAAAAACTTGGTAAGTTTGAATCCAAAGCAGAAGAATGTATATTTCTTGGTTATTCTTACAAAAGTAAAGCTTATAAATGTTATAACAAAAGAACCAAGAAAATTGTTGAAAGTGCAAGTGTCAGGATAGAAGAAGATGGAACACAAAAGATCAGTGATCCAGTAGACATTCCTAAAATAATTAAAGAGGAAGGCTTTGAAGAATCAGATTAAGATGAGGAAAAGGAGAAAAAGGGCACCAAGAATCCATCCAAATATGTTCAAAAAAATCATAATGAAAGTGACATCATCGGGGATATAAAAGAAGGAATTTGCACCAGAAGAATGATGGTAAGTGAATCTGAACAAGTTAATTTATCTTTTTTATCTAAAATTCAGCCTAGAAATTTTTCAAAAGCCAGACATGATGAGCATTGGGTTAAGGCTATGGATGAAGAATTAGATCAGATAGAAAAAAATGATACTTGAGAATTAGTGCCTAGACCAAAAGATCATAATGTGATAGGAACAAAATGGGTTTATAGAAATAAGCTAAATGAAAATGGAGAAGTAACCAAAAATAAATCAAGATTAGTATGTAAAGGATATGCTCAGATTGAGGGAATATATTTTGAAGAAACTTTTGCACCAATAGTAAGGTTAGAGGCTATTAGAATGTTTCTTGCATATGCAGTATTTACAAATTTCAAAGTATTTCAGATGGATGTCAAATCTACCTTCCTAAATAGGAATCTTGAAGAAGAGGTCTACATTGAATAGCCTGAGGGATTTATTCTTTCAAATATTAGTAATCATGTATGTAGATTGAAGAAAGCATTGTATGGATTAAAACAAGCTCCAAGAGCTTGGTATGCAAGACTTGATAAGTACCTGCAAGATCAAGGATTCAAGAGAGGATTGGCTGATAGTAATCTTTACATCAAAATAAAAGGTGAGCATCAATTGATTGTTGTGGTTTATGTTGATGATATCATTTTTGGAGGAAATATTGAAAAGATGACAAAAGAATTTTCTGATAGAATGCAAAAAGAATTTGAGATGTCTATGCTTGGAGAATTATCATTTTTCTTAGGATTACAAATATTTCAATTAAATAAAGGAATTTTTATATCTCAAAGTAAATATGCCAAGGAAATGTTGAAGAAATTTGGTTTTAAGAATTGTGTACCAGTTGGCACACCTATGTGTATAGGAAATAAGAAGAGCAAGGATGAAGATTCACCTATTATAGATCAATCTTTGTATAGATCTATGATTGGTAGTCTTTTATATTTGACAGCATCGAGACCAAACATCATGCATGCAGTAGGTATGGTTGCAAGATATTAGTCATCTCCAAGAGATAGTCATGTTCAGTTGGTGAAAAGAATATTTAGATATATAAAGGGACATTGGATTATGGATTATGGTATCCCACAGGTAAAGATTTCACTTTAGTTGCTTATAAAGATTTAGATTGGGTAGGGTGCTTAGATGACAGAAAGAGTACAAGTGGAGGAGCTTTCTTCCTTGGTGATAGCTTTGTATCATGGCTAAGCAAGAAATAGAACTTAGTATCACTTTCTACAGCTGAAGCAAAATATATTGCAGCAGAATTGTGTTGTACTCAAGTGCTTTGGATGAAGCAAACTTTGGAAGATATCAAGGTAAAGTATGATGAACCTATTTCCATTTTTTGTGATAACACAAGTGCCATAAATATTTCAAAAAATCTAGTGATGCATTCAAGAACAAAACATATTCCCATTAGATATCACTTTTTCAGAGAGCAGGTTGCAAATCAACAGGTTAAGTTGGAATATATTAGTACTATAGAGCAAATTGCAGATATTTTCACAAAGGCACTACCAAAAGACACATTTTAGTATCTACGAGAGAAGTTGGGAGTAACTTCCCTTACTTATTGCCATTGAGGTTTAGCATCAAGACAAGGGGAGCTAAGTGTTAGCTCCAAGTAGGCCCTTTGCCATTGATGTCAAAGGGGGAGAATAACAAGTATAGGTACAGGTGCAAAAAATAGGTACAAGAAATAGGTACAAGTTGCTACAATAAGGGGGAGTTACTGTATGATTTTAGATGACAGTATGTGTAGGTTACAGGATGTGGCCAGGTGATAGGATGTGGCAGTTTTAGAATTGAGGTTGCCATCAATGACAAAGGGGGAGATTATTGGAAATATTTTCGTTGATGTCAAAGGTTTAGTACCATTGGTGATAAAGGCCCCATTGCATTTAATGTTATTTATCTTGGCTAATATGAATTAATATTTATTTAATATTAACAAATATATTTTTGGTTGCATATGAGACAAATTAAGGGCCCATGGAGAAGTTGAAGAGTCACAGGATAAAGACAAAAGAAGGATGGGATGCATTTTCACATGAAGAGTCATTTTGGGGAATACCAAGAGTCACCAAGTGAAGACAAAAGAGTAAAGGGAGAATTTCTCATGAAGGGACACTTAAAGGAATATGAAAAGTCACCAAAGATAAAGACAAAAGTGGGAAGGACATTTTTGGTCATGAAGGGTCACCGCATGACTTTTCAAATGCTTTGATATGAAGGGTCATCCAAGATTGGTGCCATTTTTCATGAGGATTGAAAGGTCACAAAGGGGGAGGGCCAAAGGTCATTTGGAAAGCTATAAATAAAGGCTTGAGTAGCCATTTGTAATATGAGTGTGAGAGGTTAATTTGATATTGTATTATCTAGCTTATAAGAGCAAAGGTGAGAGAAAGGAAAGAGATGTTGTATTGAACTATCATTTGTTGATTTAGCAACATTGAGAGATAGGTGTGTGGTTTACACAAAGTGGATGATGCTCATGTGGGTTGGTGCTCACAAATGATAGTTGATTTTGTGCTCGGCAAAGAGGTTTGAAGCTCTTGTGGGGTGGTGCTCATGAATTGTAGCTGAGGTTGGTACTTGGCAAAGGGGTATGGTGCTCCTGTGGGTTTGTTCTCACTAATATACTTGAGATTGTTCTCCATGGTTTTTCCCACATTGGGTTTCCACATTATATCTGGTGTCTCTCTCTTTCTTGTGTGATGTTTATTATTTGAGTTTTATTTCTTTTCTTGAATGTTTGATTAAGGGAAAGTTTTATAAGATATATATACTGATTCACCCCCCCTCTCAATATATTCTATGCTTAACAATAGAATAAGCATGCAAATTTGAGAGAGAAGTAATATTTGAAATTGGTGTGATGGTTTTAGCTCACATGAGGAAGAAGATATTTCCAAAAGGTGAGTATAATAAACTCAAGATGAAAAGTATAGGTCCTTTCAAGGTTCTATGAAAGTTTTTTATAATGCCTATGAGATAGAGTTGCCTAGTGGAGTGGGCATCTCTCCCATTTTTAATGTTGAAGACTTATATCCATTTAAATAATGTGTTGATAGTGAGAAAAAAAAAGAGAATAACGTAAAATAGTCTGAGAATGAGCAAGTCAGTTACCAATAGCTAAGAAGGAGGAGTTGGAGATCATCTTGGATAAGAAGATTGTTAAGAAAACAAGAAACAAAGAGTATTTTAAATATATAGTAAAGTGAAAACACCATCATTCATGAATTTTCCACTTGGATGATATAATAATAGATCAATAAACATGGGAATACTCTTTCAAACCTCATGAACAATAGTTCTTGAGTCCACTTTTCTATCCCTTAGGAGTATGACGTAGGAGCATCACTCCTAGTTTCAGTTTTAGCTTGTTTGGATCAATTTTGGTTTTCATAGATAGACTTAGTGATATTATATGTCTTATATTTCTATTTTAATCATTTATGAGTGTTAGATTGGTCTAAATTTCGAATTTGGCTTCATTTAGTATTTTCCTACCAAAATGACCAATTCAAATTTTTGAATAGTTTGCTTTAATTTTAGAGACTTTTATAGAATTTTGGTGAATATTAAAGTTTTATTTTGGTTTTTTAATATGTATATAGGGTATTAAAGTTATTTATATCATTTTTTACATTTTTTTATGCATTTTTCATTTTTAATCCATAGACTAGTTCAAAATGCATATAAGATCATGTAAAAACCTACGTTAGAGAAATATTGAAGGAGTTAGAGTATTTGTAGGAGAATATAATGTTTATAAAATATTTAAATGAATCATAATTAATTATGAGAAGAATTTTTTCCAAGCTCTGAGAATGAGAGAGAGGTGATAGTTAAAGGAAATAAGATCGTCATACAAGGATTTTGTGCAAGCTCATAATAGTTATGAATTTCAATGATAAAGATCATATTTTGAAGGTTTTGTTTTCAAATAAAATATTAATGAGTGTGATTATCATATTATTATTTAATATGTTATAAATTAATACCAATTCATTCATTTTCAAGCAAAATAGAGAAAGAAACTCAGTTATGTAAATTTTGTGTATCTCCAACAAGTTTAAGTTAAAGAAGATAGTTCTTGCATTCATTTGGATTGTTATTATATAATTAAGGTAGTGAACCAATTTATAATTTTAATATAAATTTTATTTAATACTAAAAATCATAAAAAAATATTCAATATTCATTAAAATCTATAGTTTTATCCACACATGCCTATATAGTTTTTTTGGGAGTATTGTTTAGGTAAGTTTTACTAGTGTTTTAATATTTTTGTCATTAAAGATTAGTGTTATCTATCCTTGAGTTTATATTGATATATAACATACCTTTTAAAATTTAAACAAATCCTTTAAACCCCATTTTCTCTTTAAATCCTTCTTTTACTCTCTCTTGGCCTGTGTCAAAAACCTAGTGAAGGGTTATGACCATTTCATGGTTTGGGTACTTTGGAGTTGAACAAGAATCTAAAATTTTGAATGGGAGTTTATTTTTAGGTCCTGTGGATTAATCAAACACTAAATTTAATTATTGTCTCATGTGGAGTTTTTAAAATATAAAACTCAGGTTTAGGCCTAAGAGACCTAATTAGAGGCCTAATTGATAGAAAGTATGAGTTAGTGCACTTATTTAATGACTTGGATCCTAAAAATTGTTATAGAGTTATAAAGATTTAATGGGTATCTAAAAATGTCTTTTTTTAGTTGTAACCCTATATGTTTGAAAAAACCTCAAGAAAATTGGCTTAGGAGGGCTACTAGATATAGAACTAAAAGAGAGAAAGACCTTAAAAACATGATACTTTAAATTTTTAATATTAAATTTTTTATGTTGATAATAGAGGATAAATGGTACTTTAATCCCTAATTATTTAGCTTGTAAACATTATCAAATTGTCAAACTATCCTAAAAGGTGCTTTGAGAGGGCTAATAACTCAAGCCAAGTAAAAGGAAAGGTAATTGAAATTTGTTTTTCATTCTCCCTCTACATCAAAAACATAATAATCACACTTTAATATGTAATAAATCCAAAACATTATTGATAATAGTTATTTCTCATGGTTCCCAACACATGAGAGCCTTTATAAAAATCCTTACACACCTCAGTTTGTTGTGATGTAACAACATGATTTAATAATTAGAACATATAAATCATAATTTCATAGTCATCTTTGTAAAATATATGCACTATTCAAAATGGGACCTTATAACCATCCCTTATCTCATTGACTCCACATTACCTTTTAGGGAAAATTCTCTTATCCAAGAGCGAAACCACTTCTTTCAAATTCAAAATCACCTAAACTCCAAGTGTGTCGTAGATTCTCCACTAGTCACAAAACTACTTGTCTCAAGATTGAAGCCACTGATGAGTTTTGAAAGCTTCTATTTGGAATAAGTGGCTTTGGTCTAGACTCATTTGTAAAGTCATTATGTATTTCACAAAGACAAATTTCCCATTCATGAAGCCATATCCTCTTATGAAAAGATTCCTTGAGGGGAAAGTCCATTACAATCCTATTAAAACTAGTTAAATCACTAATACATAGTAGAAAACCATGTTTAACCCTATCAAATTCACTTTCTTTGATATCATAAGTGCTATGAGGAAAATTATCCCTCATATTTTTTTTATCTTTTCTCTAACTTTGAACCCTATTAAATTAACATTAACGACCAAATTAACAAAAAATTAAACTACTCACTAAGCCACCATGCTCTATAGCTCTCTTATTATCCCCAACGTGCTCTCCTTGGTGATGGTGGTGTGACACATGATCCATATCCACCCATTAATTATGTCACTCTAGATTAAAATTGACATAAATGTAGGATGTAAATGAAAAGGTTTTCATCCATCATACCTCCTATTTAAACACCCCATTACCACATTTTTAACCTTTCTACCATCAATTTTAGCCTATATGTCATTTTTTCATCCCATTTTCACTTTGTATCCTCATTTATCATCACTTTTATAGTCACATCACTAATTTATCACCATTTACTAACCTAAACCCAATTATATATCACTATGATTAAAATTTTCCATTAATTATTCTACAGTCATAGTCTAACTAGGGTCCCTGGGGTACCCTTGGTGTATCCTCTTTATCTATTTATCCTTTATCCATTGATTATCACATTATTCTTCTCATTTAGGGAGAACTACATTAGCATGAGGTACTTACAGACTATGTAAGTAGTGTTAAGTCATATGGGGTGTCTGAGGTTAGCTTGACCACCATTTATACATCCTTCATCCATTATCCACTCATCCTAACTTCATTTCTTCCTTTATCTCTCTTACACTTATCATTATGACCACTTTTTTAATCCTTGATCTACATCATCCATCAATCAATCAATAAAATGATATATCATCCAATCATAGCTTATATCTCTCCCTAAAATGTGTCCTTTCTTAGGATACATTTAATGTTTATGGCATTCATCCATTTATCTAATCTTAGCTCATATCTCTCCTCAATATGCATCCTTACTTTGGATACTTCTAAAAATCATGACATTTATCCATTAAAATCTTGCATCTCTTCCTATCATACCTCTTTTCTTGAGATACATCTAAAACTCATGACATCCATCTATATATCTAATCATATCTCACAACTCTCCCTGATATGCATCCTTGCCTAGGCTACATCCAAAGCTCATAACATCACATAATAAATCATTTAATCTAAGCCCATGTCTCTCCTTATCATGAGTTTTTACTTAGGATATGTCTAACACTTGTGACTTCCTTTATCATCCTTTGTTTATAATTTCTTCCCTCCACTAGGACATGTCCAAAGTTGTAACATCATCCTCCTCTCTCCCTCATAAATGTCTTTACCATGGGCATTATAAAACTTATAGCTCATTAATTACTATTATAGCACAAAATTGAATCCTTGTGAGAGACTTCTTCAGGCTCTCTCACTCTTGGATACAAAATGGGATCAATCCCAGGTTGTGGGTATATTATGATGGGGTTAAACCACCAAATAAGGATTGTTCCTCTTGGTAGCTCACCTAACCTACTGATTCTACTTGGAAAAAGGATAGCAAGGTTACAAGGGATGAATAAAAACATAAAAAAGGTAATTTACCAAAATGAAAGACACTCCAAATTACATAAAACTAACACTAAGGAAGTTTAAAGATAACCCTCACTCACTCAATCTCTCAAATTGGCCATTTTGCATCAATATTTCTAAAAATAGGCACACTAAGCAAGAGGTGAAGTATGGAAGAGTATAAAACTCAAACTATACCTTCACTAATGACCAAAAACTCACAAGTTTAAACCTATGATAATGGTGGAATACCTATAAAAAGGCAAGAATAAAGACAATTACCAAGGAAGAACACTTCTCCATAAAATAATCATACAAAAACTGACTAGATCACTAGATGCAAAAAGAGATACGAAAAATAATTTATCTTATTACTTCAAAAGGCTATTTTACAAAATTTTAATAGCACTTTGACTTTTCAAATTAGATTATCTCTTACAAATGGGGAAGAAAAGGGAGATATAGGAGAAAAGGGAAGAGAGAGAAGAAGAAATCTCTCAGAATTTAATAATTGTTACTCAACCACCTTCTTGGGAGTCTCAATAACATTTAAATTAATTAATCAATGATCATCTATTAGAAAATTAAAATCAAAGGTTAAAAAAGTCTTCAAGCTCTCCCATTGGCTTAAAAAGGCACTAGAAGACAAAAAACTTTGAGTAAGATGATGTCACACTCCACTAACATGAGGTAAGTTTCCAAAGATCTAGATGTCTCATTAAATTCTCCAAATTATTTGTATCTCCCTAAAGGCTCTCCCACTTAACTTCTACACCCCATTCCACTTGTCTTCTAAAATCCACTTAACATCATGGTTAGTGATATGGCATTTGATGCTTGTAATTGACCCTGAAGGTTATCTTTGAGTGTTTGTTTTTTTATGTTTATTTTTCTTTAACTCAAATTTTCTCCTAAAACATATAAATTACACCATTAAACTTGTAAATCCCTTGGACTCCATTGATGGAGGTCTTCAAACTTGAGCCACCTTCAACTAGTTACCATAGAACCTACTCCCAAGGCCATTTGTCACCATGAGGGCCATGTTTGGACATGTAGAATTATTTTAAACATCCATATCATTCCTATTCAGGATAAAATAAAGATTTAGACCACATTCAAAACCTACAGCAATGGTGTAAATCTCCATTAAACCTATAATATTTCACAAATTATCAAAAAACTTGGGTTTTTGACCTTTCAGCTTAGCAAGGCACCCTATAAATCCATGGGAATGGATCCAAGTTACATATAATAATTATCCAAGCCCCATTAAGCCTCTTCCATACATTTAGACCATTTCTCTCTTTGAAGACCTACAAAATAGGTATTTTTAGGCCATTTTGGGCCTCTTAGGCACCCACATGTGTCAATATCTTCTACGAAATAGGTCAAACATGAGATTTATATATTCACCTACACATTCCATGTGGTTTCCAACATATTATAGGTCATTTCATGGACCTATGAGTTCAAAAAATCAAAATTGGTCAAAATAGGGTCTTTGGTAGCTCAAATGGGCCTACCGTCTTGATGATTGTTCATATAATATATACTTCCATTATATAACTTCTTTCCATTAAAATTTATTTCATATACTCCCTCAAATTTCCTTAAAATTTTGGGCTCCCATTTAGAAGGTGTGCAAATATACATACATAAAAAGTTTTCCTATGGGGTTATGTATGCATTCTAGACCTACTTGTAGTCTTAAAAATAGTTCATAAACCTCATACCCTTAACCAACCCCAATCCATAATTTATTTAAATTAAATAAATAATCAAAACATACTAAAATAATTTGGCCAAATTCATTATGTGGTGAAAGATATGATCATTTGAAAAGAGGCTTGAACTAGGTGTCTTAGACTTGAAAAGTTTTTATTTATAATTGAAAGTGAAATTAACAATACAATTTACCTTTAATCTATTTAAAACACATTTTTGGACCTAAAAACCCTCAATAAATCACATGATACTTCAAAAAATGTTTAATTAAGCAACACATTTTAAACTTATGCACATAAGCCTATGTTTTGCATCATTTAACTACCCTTCAAGGGCATCCTTGTGTGAAACCAAGAGTTTTGACACTATTATCAAGTGTATTAAGAATTATAAAAAACTTTAAATACCTTACAACACTCCCAAAAATCCAAAAAACTTTTGTCATACATGTACTTTTCAAAAACCTTTCGAGCCCCAAAGGTGGTTGTCAACGGATAAGCACATGGTTGTGACAAAATAGCAGATAATTTCACTATGTATGTGGCCTAAATAATATTATATATTATTATAACCACTCATTAACATCATTTTTACCAATTTTAATAGTTGGATATTACTTGTAGAGACTTGTAGATTAAGTTTTCTCAAAATTTGCTAGTGGGTTGCCTATGTGCATGACTGCATGAGGTCTATAACAAAAAATCAGATTATTACCTTATTATATATGCCAGATATATTTAATTAAAAACTAAATTAGGTCATAATTACCCTATTTAAAAAAATTTGAGGTTAGATCACGTCTCTAGCATCTTCAAACCTTCAATTTGTCCAAACTATCCCTCATGCTTAAGACTATGTGTGGACATTGAATGTTCATACTTTGATATTTTATGACACTTTTATCCACTTTTTAAATTTATTTAAAATCACATTTAATGGAAATTAATTATAAATAACCTTATAATTCATAATAAATATCTCTTTCTAATGACACAAACCACGATGAGAAACTTGAATAAGCTAGTTGTAGGTATTCATCTTGATTGTGTATTTGAGAGTGGTTATATACAATTAGAAATTCATCATGTCTATAAATCAATATTATATCAAATAATATATATCATACATACACTTATGATTGGGAATACAATTTTTAAGTAGGAGCATGACCAATATTTGGATCCGTTAGACCCCATTAGGGGATCACTTGTCATAACATATCATACTAGGAAGGGTTCCAAACCCTAAAGTCTAACACAATCACACAACCCTAATGGATTCCTAAGGTTTAAATAATTTAATTATTTTAATAAAAATAAATTAAATGTAATCTAGTACACACCAAATCTTGTGGCATAAAGTGGGGGTTAGAAATAATATAACAAATATGTATAAGGAACCTCAATTAAAGTATGCATGAGTAACACTCTAATACATGAAATATGAAAGATAGTATTATTCAAGCCAAAACTTATGATAATTTCATCTAATAAAATATATGAGAACAATTTTATAATACACTTAATTCAATTTGAACCCATCGAGACTCAATCTCTCCTTTGGCCAAAGGGGCTTTGCAAGAGGTTGTTATGATTTGTAAGGATCACTAAGAAAGGCCAAAGCATCCAAGACCTATCCACAAGACTAGGTTCTCCAAATAAGAAACCTAAACTAAGTCTCCTCAAGTAAAATTTTGGAAGAGAATATTGTAAATAATCATGAGTGAATAATAGTTCTTGATTACACATATGAAATAATGACCAAAATAATATTGTATATATAGGCAGATCTTGCCCTAAATCCTCCTAGAAATGGTAGCTGTACAGAGTCGACCCAATCAACCCAGTGTGTTTTTTAGTAAAATTAACTAGATCTTATTTAAGTCTAATAAAATTATAACAAGCTAAGAAAGTGAAAAATACCCCTAAACTATACTGGGTTGACCCAATCAACCTAGTACAGTCGACTAATTAAAAAGGGTTTAAGATAAGAAAAGGAGGGATAGAAAGAAGAAAAGACTGGAGGAATATTCAAGGGAGGAAAAATAGCTTAGGGGATGGTTTTAGGAGCTGGTTGGATTAGTAATAATGTGTAAAAAGGGACAAAAATCTTGGGAAGCACCAAAGGTCTATCCACCCCTTTCTCGATGTACCCCTTAGGGCATGCACTCACAGAGATTGAGTCTTGATGGGTTCCTACAAGATGTAAATTATTAGTGTTTGATAAAAGTTTAAAAATATTATATGTATGCATATGCCTTACTTGAATCTCATCACATGTCACTAAGGTGTAATAGGGGATGGTTCTTTCAAAAAGAACATAGTAACACACAATGCTAATGATAAAAAAAAGTTACAGTATGTTAAAGAAAAAATAACTAAAAGTAAATGACTAAAAGGGAAATTAATCTATAAAGCAAATAACTAAAAATTAATTATAATACGTACCTTGACTTACCTTTATCATGGGATGGTTTTCTACTATATTTTTAGTTTTGATTGTGTGAGCGTAGAGACTACTTTTGACAAACCCAAGAATACAAAACTAAAGAGCAAAAATAAACAAATGCAAGAAAATCCAAGATAATTGGTGTTATGATGATGGGATGTACTTGGGAAATTTGGAAATTTGGGGTGACAAGTGCTATGTTATACCAAATGACCAAGTAAAAACAAGAGTAAATTTGGTAACCAAAAATCCAAGGCTACTAAATACCAAAAAACTCAAACAAGCTATCCTTAAGTAAGAAAGGAAAACTCACAAAGTCAAACCAAGGATAGATGTCAAATAAGATGGTATAAAAAAACAAAAAAAATGGTAAAAGACTTAAACAAAAAGGTAAAACAATATTGATGAGTGAGCAGTAATAATCCACATCTCACTCAATAATAGAAAAGGTGCATAAAAGGGAAAACAACATTGATGAGTGAGAAGTAACAAGCTAACCTCACTCAATAATGGAAAAAGGGTATGATCTCATGTGTATATAATAGAAAGAAAGTTTAATAATGACAAATGGTAAAATGAAAGTAAAGTAAGTCTAGAAATGTAAAATCATGGTGTGAATAATAGAAGAATCCATAGTTGCTCAAACATGTTGTTTCTCTCTAAGGATAGATAAAACTGAAACAAAGTAGTTTTAGAATGTTTTTAAAAGATGAAAAAGAAGGAATTAAAGAAGAGGGAAAATAGATTTGGAATCATAATTTGTATATCAAGGGGGAAATTAAACGGGTGGAGGGGAGAATGAAGGAAAAACCAAGGTAGAAGAACTCTTTATCGAAGTCAAGACACTCAAATTAAGTTTTTCAAAACAAGATGACTTTCAACCTTAAGGACTATGAAGAACTTCTCTTAGCTACACAAGTCTTAGGTCAATAAATGGAGTATATAGATCATCCCATGAAGTCTATATTCATGAAAATTATAATATACGTACCTCCCTACAATGTGTTCCTCATTCTTTAGGACCCCTTATAGAGTCATCGATCTACTATGAAGATTGGGCACTTTCATGAGAAAGTAGATAGCACCATAGAGTTTTTTGAATTCCTCTATTCCAATCTACTAGCCTACTACACCCCAAAGAACCTTAGATCTATGTGAGGACAACTATGGAGTTTGAGATTCAATTGGAGATAGGAGATGTGCTTGTCATCACATCTTTTGGTGTGAATTTGACTTTTGAGATTTGTATGTTGCCTTTTAGATATCATTGCCTTTTGATTCAAATTATTTATATTTTAAATTTATTCATGTATTTTTCTATTCCTCCTCCATACATATTTGTAAGACCAAACATGGGTGATAAATATGGCTTTCATTTGAATACTTGGGACAAGGTTTCTAAGATAGATAACTTCAAAGAGCATGGGGTCTAAGAGTCTCATAAATCTAGGTGAAATAAAAGTTTTATCTTGACTTCAACCTTGTTTTATCTAATATGGAGTGAAAGAAAGGGTAAATCAAGAGGAATGACACATGAAACAATCTAAATTGCTTTAAATCATAAAAAATGTGATAAAAGGGGAAAATGGGATACAATGATAGTAAAGTGTGATTCTTTATCATAAAAATTAGGAAAATGGAGAAAAACATGCTAACATATATTGTTGTGAAAATTCAATCTTGTAAAAGAATCAAAATCTAAAGTTGAGAACAAGGATCAAAAACATGAAAAGATGGTAATTTTATGAGGAGGTTTGGGTTCTAACCATGATCTTACATTGTAATTTCATTAAAGAGAAACCCAAAGGGTGCCAACAAGTAAGATGGAAAATAAAGTGAGACAAGCAAAAAGATGGTAATTTTGTGAGGGATGGTTGGTCATATCCATGGTCTTAAAAAAAACAACTCACAAAATAAAAACCCAAGGGATGTCAAAAAAACATTGGCAAACAAAACGTATGTGAGAAAAAGAAGTAATATATGGTGGTTTTGTGAGGAATGGTGGGTCCTATCCACAGTCTTACAAAGTAACTCATAAAAGAGAAAATGCAAGAAGATAAAGAAGGCTATGGTACATCAAGAAACCAAAAGACCAAAAGGGAGGACTAAAGGTTTGTGAAAAAAATGGAATTGCTACAAAGGGAGAGACCCGTGCTTATGTAACCTATAAAAATGTGTTAGATAGATATAAATATAAAGCATGAAAATAAGGAAATGTTTAGGCAAAGTGCTTTTTGAGGAATTGTGTATTGGTGGGCTCTTTAAAAACATGGCCTTCATTGGTTTGAAGATGGTATGTGCTTGGACCAAGAATGTCTTTAATTAATATGGGCCCCATCATTTTTAGGAGTATTTACCTTATTTTTCATGGGTTTAGTCAAATTTAAGGACAAGATCACCAACATTAAAAGTGCGAACTTTAAAAAAAAAATATTATCTAGTGATGCAAGCCTTGTATTGGCAATTATGTTACAAGATGGAAATATGATGTTCATCAAGAAAATCAAGGGCATGAAGGAGAGCTTCATGTAATTCTTCATTAGGAATAATACTATAAAGAGATATATGAAGAGAGGGACCTCAAATTCTAAAATAAGAACTGACTCAGAACCATAGACTATAGAGAATGGAGTTACCCTAGTGTCTGTACGTATGCTATTATAATAATCCCAAAGTTCAGGGTAAAGATGAATATACTAATCCATGCATGTTTCATGAATTGTCTTTTGAAGAATTTTGTTAAAATTTTTATTGGTGACCTCAGCTTGACCATTTCATTGTAGAAGTTAAGGCATGAAATTTTTTTTATTGATCTTAAATTTGTTAAAAAAAATTTAACACGTTTATTTTTGAAATTACCACCATTATCTGAAATGATAGTATGGGTAACACCAAAGCATTAAATAATTTGGTTAAGAATAAATTTGGAAGTGATAATATTGGTGGCATTAACAAGGGGCATGACTTCAACCCACTTGGTAAAATATTTGGTAGTAGTGATGATAAAGACATTCCCATCATGGGAACAAGGGAGTTTACTAGTGAGATTGAATCCCCATGTGGAAAATGGCCAAGGAGATTTGATAATTTGAAGTTCAACTGGAGGTGAATTGATTAGATCATCATGAAGCTAATAAGGAGTACACTTTTTAGCATATTTGATTGCATCTTTTTCAAAAGTAGGCCAAAAGTAACCCATACATAGGTATTTACATGTTTTATCATGTTTTCTATAGTGACCACCACAAATTCCCCCTTGTGCTTATTCAAGAAGAGGTGGGACCTCATCTTGCATAACACAACAGAGTAAGGTACCTTCAACATTGTGATAGTAAAAGATGTTGTGTCAAAATATATACTTGAAAGATTCTTTATAAATATGTGTATTTTCATGAGATTTTTAATTAGGGAGATAAGTTTTATGTTTCAGTAATTTAGTGATATCTTGTTACCATGGGCTTTATCTAATGGTAATATATTTAATATGACAAATAAGTAAATTCAATGATCGAGTTGATGACATATATTTTCTTATTTATGTAAGAAAAGAAGGATTAGAAAGAACTTGATGTGGATGAAATAGAGAAGCTGAAGAGGCAATAGAATCATCAATAGAATTTTGATCTCTACGAATAGGCTCAATAGTGAAAAAGATAAAATCCTTAGCAAGAGTGGTTGCAATTTGATGATAGGTGATAAGGTTCTCACTTTTACATTGATAATGACCACTAAATTGATGGAAAATAAGTTGAGAATCACCTAAATAATAAAGGTATTGAATGCCTAAGTCAAGATTAGATCACATGCCTAAGATAAGAGCTTTGTATTAGGCCATATTATTGGTGACATCAAAGGTGAAGTAGAAAGCTAAAAGAATGATTTTATCAAGAGGACTTGTGAGATAGTAGCCTGCCCTAGCTCCTTGAAGGAATTTAGCACCATCAAAGTGAAGGGTCTAATTATCCTCATGAAATTCAAGATTAATTTTAAGGATCTCCTTGATAACTACTTTTGGTTTAGTAGTACTAGAGGGAGTGGAAGATTCATCTAGTTGATTAGATTCAAGATCAGTGGTAAAACTATAAAAATAATCTTTGAGAGAAATAATTTGATTAATACCATCAATGTAAAGGATATTATCATTTTGAAGGTTATCTTGAAGTGATGAAGTGGTTGGAATAGGAACTATGGCAAGTTGGTTAGCTATGACTTGCCCATTGATAGCTTTTTGAGTGATCATACGGAGATCAAATTCCATAAGTAAGACCATCCATTTACCAATTCAATCTCTAGGAATAAATGATTTGGAGAAGAAATGATAAAAGGGGTTAGAATGAATAATGACATAAGTAGTTTAGTAAATCATATAGTGGAAAATATTTTTAGTGTAAAATAGATAGCGAGGTAATTACACTTAGTTTGGTATAACATGTTTCATAATCGATGAGGCCTCAGCTAATATAATAGATAGCATACTCTCTTCCTATATCATCTTGTTGGGCAAGCATTACCCCAATTGAAATAGGTGTGCAAGAAGTATATATAATCAAAGGTTTATCATTAGAAGTAGGATGAAGTGTAGGTGGATGAATTAATGACTCTTTCATGTTATCAAAGGCTCTTTGACATGGATCCATCCATTCTAAAGTAGTACCTTTCTTGAGAGGGGAATTGATGAAGTGAATTTAATATGCCATTTTGGGGTGAATCATCTAATTACCCCAATCTTTCCTAAATAACTATGAATGTTAGGAATAGAATGAGGAATGGGCATGTTGATGATATCACTAATGTTGGTGGGGTCAACATCGATGTCATGGAGAAAGACTAAGAATCCTAATTTTTTTTCCAAATATGACTCCAAAGACACATTGTAAGGATTAAATCTAACTTTATATTTAATAAGATGGTCAAAGATGATAACGAGATTGGAAAGATGATTTTTACTATGTTTGGATTTAGCAATAAGATCATCCACATAGGTTTCAACAATTTTGTGAATGAGATTGTGAAATATTTGAGTCATTACTCATTGGTAAGTGGCTTTAGCATTTTTGAAGCTAAAAGGCATTTTGACACAGCAATAGTTGCCCCATTACATGGTAAAAGTAGTTTTATATTTGTCCTTAAGGGCAATATGAATCTGATTATATCTAGAGAAACCATCGATAAGAGACAACATTTTATAACCAGCTATGGAATCAATGATGGCATATATTAAGGGTAAGTGGAAGTTGTCCTTGGGATAAATAAGACTAATATTGTATAAATCAATACAAATTCAAATGACCATGGTGAATTTATTCTAAATGGGGACAATATTGGAAACCCATTTAGAATAATCCACTAGTTTGATAAATTTAACAAGTAATTTGATGATTTCCTTATGACATAAAGTTGAAACTTCAAGCAATTTTTTTTTTTTACTTTTGATGCATAGGCTTGGCATTAGGATAAGTAGTGATATTATTCATCATAATTCTAGGGTAAATTATAAGCATGTCTTCATAAGACCAAGTGAAATCCTCATGATATTTGTCAAAAAATAAGATGAAATTATCATGTTCAGTAGGTGAAAGCTCTTGAGAAACTATGATAGGTCAAGCACAAGATGGAGTACCATATTTGATACAAGTGTTTTATTCAATAATCATGGAATTTACATCTTTAAATTGGTATGGTTCATTGGGTGACGAAGAAATTGTATTTTTTTATGAACAACATTAGTAATGAAGTTGTTGACACAAGGATTTTTAGTCTTGAAATTTCCAAGTTTATGATGCTACCAAGGAATTTGAGGTTCTTGGGAATAAATTAACTCAAGGATAACTTCATCACTAGGAAAATTAGGAAGAGGAACATAATACTCAACATCTAATTCAAGATCTAAAATTTGATTTCCATGGTGATTAGACTCAGAGTGTATGTGTTGAACATTGGTGGACTTGGTATCAAGTGTAATTTTGGGAGTAGAAGAAGTAGATGGAGTAGAAGAGAGTGAAATATTGGTGGATTCAATGATGGGAGGAGGAATAAATGGAATGATAGGATCTAAAGGTGTAGAAACTTTTGGATATTTGAAAGGTATAATTTGCTCTACCACTAAAGGAGTATCAATAAGCGAACGATTGAGAGGAGGCACATGACCTTAAATATGTAAGGTATGATCCACAGAAATAGTATGCACATCTTGATTAAAATCATGGATTTTGGCTAAATTTTTTGGTAATGTTGGACATCTAAGTCTTTATATTGAGCTTGGGCCATGATATAGTTATCATCATATTTTAGAGAAATTGTACATGCTTGAGAATTAAGGGAAGTTTTAGAGGATGAAATCCTAATATTACTAAATGTATGAGAAGACATGATGAGTGGATATTGAAATAATTTAGCCACTCCAAAATCATTTCAAGTTAAGGTATATTTTAGTAGAGAAGGCTTCTGAGCATTGCATGAAGGGGAAAAGTCAATAATCTCATCCATGAGAGAAATAATACAGTCTCTTGGTAAGAGAAAAGGAGGAATCCATTATGAGATGTAGGGAGGTAACTTGGTAGTATTGAAAGTATGTTGAAAATCATTGGGCTCATCATCATCAGAATCTATAATATTAACTTGTAAATCAAGATTCATGTTAATGAACTTGGGTAAAGGAGCACTGTTAATCTTAGGAACAAGATATTGTGATTTAGGATTAGGTAGTTGAATACTCCATGGATTGGGGTCAACTTCATGCTTATACCATTTTCAATTATGTAAAAATTTAATACATTGACTACCAGAAGAAGCAATGGCCCTCATTCAATGAGTCCATAAATGATCGAGAAGGATATTTTAAGATAAAGGGAGATCAAGGACCATAAGTTTGGTTTGAACGATCTTAGGTCTTATGGTTAATATAAGCTAAATATAACCAAGTGGCTTTTAATTAGTCTTTTCAAAACCATGACAAGTAAGATGGGTTTGTTTAAGATGATCCTTGTTGTAACCAAGTTGTTTTATAAGCCATAAATATGTGACATTAATACCAGATCCTTCATCAATTAGAACTTTTCAAATAAGAGTGGTATTAGTGGATATTTTGATAAAGAGTGGTGGATCATCAACACAAAAAATAATTTCATCATTGATCATGTCCTCTTCAAGTAATTCAATAGAGGGCTTGGAAGAAGGACACATAGTTTTAATGGGATTGACATTTAGGTTGAGATTCAATAGAATTTGGTTCTTCATCTAAAGAAGATGGATCTTCAATCTCTTAAAGTTGTTTCATAAGGAATTTATGATGATAGGGTGAAGTGTGATCCAAATCCATAAGAGGAATCTTGCAAGGCATATATTTGAGTTCTTCACGAAAATTCCAATGTGATCTAGAAGAACCAACATGAGGTTTAGAAGGTAAACTAGTTTTGAAAGGTAAAAATGTGGCTAGATGATCATAAGGAGGGAGTTGTTCCTTAGGTGATTTTGAATCAATATTAGTGGTGTTATTATCTTTAAGAATTTTTTCTTCTAAATATGGATTCTTAAGCTTGGTAATGAGATCTTTATGATTCAATTTATGATGATAATTGACCTTGGTAGTATTGACATATTGATAATTTTTAAAGTATTGGTCATAATCAACATTGATGGCATAAAGATCCTTGATATTTTCTTGATTATTTAAATAATATTATTGGTTATTTTAAGTAGAAGCTTTAAAATTTTATCATTTTTGGGAAGCAATAGTGTATTCTTGACAAAAAAAAATTGATCATAGCTTCATGATTGAATGAATCACCAAACATATAAGAGACAATAAATTTGTTAAGCACTCTACAAGATTCATGAGAATTGCCAATGTCAGCATGGAACCATAAAAATAGATTAGGTTCATACCACTTAAGAGGAACATTGGGATAAATGAAATGTTTTGAGGGTAGTAAAAATTATTTCATTTGCTGAACTGAAAGAGGTGTATGATAACGTGAAGGAACATCAGTTTTGGTAACTCCTTGTTTGGTTTTAAGATTATTACTACTGATAAAATTAGATGTTTATAAATATCCTTTAAGCATTTTAGGATTAGGTTTGAATTTCTTCATAATAAATTCTTGGTGCTTATCTTGGTCAAGACCTTCATTAAGTGTTTGGGAAGCAAAGGTTCAAACCTTATATTAGATAGTGGGAGTCAAAGCAGTGATAAATAGTTTGAAAAAGTTATCATTAGTCACATTATGGTTGGATTTATGAGCTAAGTATTTCTATCTTTTGATAATTTCATGAGTTGATTTAGTGGGAGATTTATTAGCATTGACAAAGTGGCTAAGAAAATTTTTTAGAAGATCATTGTGTTGAAATTCTTTAAACAAATGATTAGCCAAATCTTCAAGTTGAAAAATAGAATGTTGGTGAAGTTTATTATACCATTCTAATACATCATAGATAAAATTTTTGACTAACATTTTCATAGTGGCAAAGGTATTAGTTTGGATCCACTCTTTGTAAAGGTTGTTAAAGGATTTGAGAAATGAGGTAGGGTCTTTAGTCCCACATATTTGATAATTAGAGATATGTTACCAATATCAATGGAAATAATGAAGGGAGTTAAAGGATCATTTTGAATGGGTTAAAGCATCTTGTTATTATTTATGGGTTAAGGAATAACATTACTTGAGGTATCCCTAAGAGGGGGAGGAACATAGTTAGGATACGCTTGAGGATGAATAGTTGGAGGTTGATTAGCCACAATAATTAAGTGTTCTTGAAGTTGTATCATTTATTTTGTATTATAATTTTACATAAGTTCATTTTTTGAATGACTTAGGCTAAAATTTGGGTTATATTAGGAGGCGGGTTGGTGTTTTTAAGATCACTCCCCAAATTGGAGTTAGGGAGAGGATTGCTAGAACAAGGATTACTAGTGGGATTGTTGAGTAAACTTGTATCAATCACTCTCACATTAGTTTGAAGATTTTGAGAAGTTTATTATTAATTAAGGAAAGGATTATATAAATCAACTTCATCTTAAGGTGTTATTTGCACCATATTAAAATTCATAGATGAAGGAGGAGAAGAGGTGCCCCAAGAGTGATGGTGCTCTTGGGAAGAAAAGATAGGGAGAAATGAACATCCCATATAGTATCTAAATGAATTCAAACTATCCAAAAATATTATAATAGGAGACTTTATTCTGATTGAATATATATGAGCATAATACAAAATTGGAAAGATAAGGATCTAGATTGATGAATAGAGAAAGAAAAAGATAGTATAGGGTCGACTAGGTCAACCAAGCATAGAAAATAGGACTCAAAAAATATGCAAGGTCAATTGGGTCAATCTAGTATAGTAAAAAGAGGCAAGAAAAAGAGGAAAAAGGAGATGCAACATATATAGGGTTAATTGGGTTGATCCAATATAGTGAATAGGGGTTGATAAAGGTATAAGGTTGACTAGATCAACCTAGTATAGCAGATAAGGAGAAAGAGAAAGATGATAATAAGTTATGAGCTAAAACAAGATAATTTTTGTAGATAATATAATAAAGTAAGATTTAAAGGGAAACAAATAGTTAATTATATTAATGCTATCTAATCCAATTGAGACACACAAAACAAAACCTTGCACTAATGCTAGCTAATGCAAGTTTTTATACACACAATTGAGATAAGAGAAAGTAATCAACTTGAAAAGTAAAAATCTAACTAATTGGTCAACCTAAAATGTTTATTAGATTATTAATAAATTATTTTAAATGTGGTTAGAAGTTGGCTATAAGTAAGGAACTAAATAGTAATCTAAGGATGGTCTTAGGTAGTTTAGACTGAAAGAGACTGTAGTGGAAATGATAAAGGCTTGGTATTAGGCCCTACCCCCTTGCTTCACACACCATAGTGATAAGGATGTCAGGTGATTAGCTATAATATACCATTAACCATGCTTTATACTTAACCAGAGCATCAATTTGGCTTCCCCCTTGGTGATGAAATCTAAGTAGGTTGGGCTTGGGTAGACAAAATATTAAAGTACTTGTTTATGTTTTTTTATTTGGTCATGTGTGCATAAAATATAAATAATTAAACTAAATGATTAAATAAAAAAATTCCCTAATATAACTATGTGAGCTATTCTCAATATGCAAACAATAGAAAAAGAAATGTGTGAGCTAATTACTAATAGATATGAAGTTAATTCCAACTTAAAAACAAGGTATAGTTTTGACACTATATGCAAAAAATATAGAATAGGGTTAACAAGGTCAAACCTATACTAGGGAAGAAAGGTCTAAAAATATACAAGGTCAACCTAGTTATTTTAGATAGCACACAAAACATAGAACTGGGTCGATAATGTCGATCTAGTTGACTATGCAAGGGCAATTTTAAAGATTACAAATTGAAAAAGGAAAGACAAAAAAAGAGAGGTAGAAGGGAACCTTGGTTGATTAGAGTGTAATGAAAGAATAATACTGATGAATAACCTTGGAGTATGCTTGAAAAAACTACAAATTAGGTCAACATAATCGATCAAGTTGTGCTAGAACCTACTATAGAGTGTTGAAAATGTATAGGGTCAACTGGGTCAGCGTAGTAGGATAAACTAGATGTCTAAAATGATGGAAACTTGTACTTAGCCGAGTGGGTTGATCTAGTTGTCTATTCCTAGAAACCTACACATAGAAGTCAAAAAATTAGGTCAACAAAGTCAATCAAGTATGACAAAAATAATGACTAAAAGAATGAAAATAAGTGAAATAAATCTTACAGAGGTTAGTTTCACATCAAGTTTAATAGAATGTATGCAATCAAAAATTCATCATGTCCATAAATTGATCATGGCTTAGAGAAGATAGATCATACCTACACTTCTAATTGGGAATACACTTGTTAAGCAGGAGCATGACCAATATGGGGATCTACTAGACCTGATTAGGGGATCACTTGTCATAATATATCATACTAGGAAGGGTTCCAAAGCCTAGAGTCTAACACAATCACATAATAACCCTAATGCAATCTTAAGGCTTAAATCATTCACTTATTCTAATAATAAAAAAGTAAGTCTAATCTAGTTCACACCAAATCTTGTGGCATAAAGTGAGGGTTAGAACTAATATAACAAATATGTATAAGGAACCTCAATTAAAGTATGTGTGAGTAACACTCAAATACATGAAATATAAAATATAGTATTATTCGAGCCAACATTTATGCTACTTTTATCTACTAAAAGAGAGGAGAACAAAGTTAGAATATACTTACCTAAATTGGAACCCGTCGATACTCAATCTCTCCCTTGGCCAAATGAGATTTGTAAGAGGTTGTTATGGTTTGTAAGGATCACTAAGAAATGTCAAAGCATCCAAAACTTATCCACAAGACTAGATTCTCTTAATAAGAAACATAAATTAAGTCTCCTCAAGTATAATGGTGGAAGAGAAGATTATGAGTAAGTGCAAGTGAATAATAACTCTTGATTGCACATATGAAATTATGACCAAAATGATCTTGTATATATAGGTAGATCTTGTCCTAAATCTTCCCAAAAACATTGTCTATATAGAGTCAACCCAATGTGTTTTTAGGGACAATTCACTAGGTTTAAGCTAACCAAAAGGCTAACAATCTAAGAAAGTGAAAAATACCCCTAAACTATATTGGGTCGACTCAATTGACCTAGTATAGTCAACTGACCAAAAGGGGTTTAAGATAATAAAAGGAGGGATGGAAAGAGGAAAAGACTAGAGGAATATTCAAGGGTAGATAAATAGTTTAAGGAATGGTTTTTGATTCTAGTTGTATTATTAATAATGTGGCAAAAAGTGATAATAATTTTGTGAAGCACCAAAGGTCTGCCCACCCCTTTCATGATATACCCCTTAGGGCATGCACTCAGAGAGATTGAGTCTCGATGGGTTCCTGTAAGATGTAAAGCATTAATTTTTGATAAAAGTTTTAAAGTATTGTGTGTATAAATATGCCCCATTCAAATCTCATCACATGTCACTAAGGTGTAACAGGGGATGGTGCTTCAAGAAAAAACATAGTAACACATAATGCTAATGCTAAAAAAAATGTTGCAGTATGTTAAATAAAAAATAACTAAAAGTAAATGGCTAAAAGGGAAACTAATCTAAAAATTAAATAACTAAAAATTAAGTGTAATTATTACATTGAATTACCTTTATCATGGTATGGTTATCTATTGTGTTCTTAGTTTTGATTATGTAGGGCATAGAGACTGCTTTCGACAAACCCAAAATAAAAAACTAAAGAGCAAAAACAAACAAATGCAAGAAAAGAAAATATAATTGGTGCTATGATGATGAGATGTACTTACAAAATTTGGAAAGCTAGGATGACAAGTGCTATGTTAGACCAAATGACCAAGTAAAAAACAAGAGTAAATTGGGTAATCAAAAATCTAAGGCTACTAAAAACCAAAAAACTCAAACAAGTTATCCTTAAGTAAGAAAGGAAAACTCACCAATTCAAACCAAGGATAAATGTCAAATAGGATGGTAAAAAAAATGGTAAAAGACTTAAACAAAAATGTAAAATAACATTGATGAGTGAGCAGTAAAAATCCACATCTCACTCAGTAATGGAAGAGGTGCATAAAAGAGAAAACAACATTGATGAGTGCAAAGTAACAAGCCAACCTCACTTAATAATGGAAAAAAAGGTATGAAATTAGGTGTCCATAACAACAAGACAATTTAATAATGACAAATGGTAAAATTAAAGTAAATTATGTCTAGAAATGTGAAATCATGGCATAAATAATAGAAGAATCCATAGTTTCTCAAACATGTTGTTTCACTCTAAGGATAGATAAAACTAAAACAAAGTTGTGTTATCATGTTTTTAAGAGATGAAGAAGAAGGAATTAAAGAAGATGTAAAATATATTTGGAATCACAATTTGTATATCAAGGGGGAAATGAAATGGGTGGATGGGAAAATGAATGAAAAACCAAGGTACAAGAACTTTTTATCGAAGTCAAGACACTCAAAACAAGTTTGTCAAAATAAGAGGACTTTCAACCTTAAATACTATAATAAATTATCTTAGATACACAAATATTAAGTTAAAAAATGGATTATATAGATCATCCCATGAAGGATAGATGCATGAAAATTAAAATTGACCTATCTCCCCACAATGTGTTCCCCATTATTCAAGACCCCTTAATGAATTGTCAATCTACTATGAAGATTAGGTACTTGCATGAGAAAGCAGGTAGAACCATAAAGTTTTTTGAATTTCCCTATTCCAATCTACTAACATACTACACCCCAAAGGAACTCAACTCTATGTGAGGCCAACTATGGAGTTTGAGCTTCAATTGGAGATAGGAGATATGATTTTAATCACATCTTTTGGTGTGAATTTGAATTTTAAGATTTATATTTTTCCTTTTATATATCATTACCTTTTGATTCAAATGATTTGGCTTTTAACTTTCTTCATGGATTTTTCTATTCCTCCTCCATATGGATTTGGAAGACCAAACATGGGTGTTAAATATGAATTTCATTTGAATACTTGGGAAAAGGTTGTTAAGATAGATAACTTCAAAGATCATGAGGTCTAAGAGTCTCATAAATCTAGGTGAAATAAAAGTTTTATCTTGACTTTGACCTTTTTTAATTCAATGTAGAGTGAAAGAAAGGGGAAATCAAGAGGAATAACACATGAAACAATTTGAATTGCTTCAAATCACAAAAATTGTGATAAAGGGTAAAAAGGGGTTACAATGACAGTAAAGTGTGATTCCTTATCATAATAATTAGGGAAATGTAGGAAAACATGCTAACATAGATTGTTGTAAAAATTCCATCTAGTAAAAGAAGCAAAATATAAAGTTGAGAACAAGGATCAAGAACATGAAAAGATGATAATTTTATAAGGAGGTTCAGGTCCCATCCATGATCTTACACTAAAATTTCATAAAGTAAAAACCCAAGGGGTGCCATCAAGTAAGATGAAAAATAAAGTGAGATAAGCAAAAAGATGGTAATTTTGTGAGGGATGGTGGGTCCTATCCGTGGTCTTAAAAAAACAAATCACAAAATAAAAACCCAAGGGATGTCAAAACAACATTGGCAAGTAGAAAGTATGTGAGAAAAAGAAGTAAAATATGGTGGTTTTATGAGTAATGTCAGTTCCTATCCACGGTCTTACAAATAAACTCATAAAATATAAAATTCAAGAAGATAAAGAAGGCTATGGTACATCAAGAAACCAAAAGACCAAATGGGAGGACTAAAGGTTTGTGAAAAAGAGAGAACTACTATAGAGGGAAATACCCATGCTTAAGTAACCTAAAAATGTGCTAGATATATATAGATATAAATCATGAAAATAAGGAAATGTTTATGCAAAGTAATTTTTGAGGAATTGTGCATTGGTGGGATCTTTGAAAACATGGCCTTCATTGGTTTGAAGATGGTATGTTCTTGGACCAAGAATATATTTAATTAAATATGGGCCCAACCATTTTTTGGAGTATTTACCATCTTTGTCATGGGTGTAGTCTGATTTAAGGATAAGATCACCAAAATTAAAAGTGTAGACTTTAACACATTTGTTATGTTTTTTGGCAATGTGAGCCTTGTATTGGCAATTATGTTGCAAAGTGGAAAGATGATGTTCAACAAGAAAATCAAGGGCATGAAGGTGAGATTCATGTAATTATTCATTAGTAATAATTCTATGAAGATATATATGTTGAGAGGGAAGCTCAAATTCTAAAGGAAGAACTGACTCAGAACCATAGACTAGAGAGAATGGATCTTCCCTAGTGGTATCATGTATGCTAGTCTGATAAGCCCAAATTGTAAGGTAAAGATGAATATGCCAATCCATGCAGGTTTCATGAATTGTCTTTTGAATAATTTGTATAATAATTTTATTGGTGGCCTCAACTTGACCATTACATTATAGATGATAAGGTGTGGAAACAAATTTATTGATCTTGAATTTGTTACAAAGTTGTCTAAGATGTTTGTTTTTGAAATTACCACCATTATTTAAAATGATGGTATGGGGAACACGAAAGTGGAAAATAATTTTATTAAGAATAAATTTGGAAATGGTAGGACCAGTGACATTAACAAAGGGAATGGCTTTAACCTACTTGGTAAAATATTTGGTAACATTGATGATAAAAACATGCCCATCATGGGAGAAAGGAAGTTTACCAATGATATTGAATCCGCATGTGGAAAATGGCCAAGGAGATTTTATACTTTGAATCTCGACTAGAGGTGAATTTATTAGATCATCATGAAGCTAACAAGGAGTACACTTTTTAGCATATTCTATTGCATCCTTTTCAAGATTAGGCCAAAATTAACCCATACATAGGCATTTTCATGATGTAGCATGTTCACTATAGTGACCATTCAAAATGCCCCCATTTGTTTATTCAAGAACAGGTGGGACCTCATCTTGCATAACACAATGGATAAATGTACCTTCAACATTGCTATAGTAAAGGATGTTGTGTCAAAATACATACTTGAAGGCTTGTTTATGAATGCATGTCTTTTCATGAGAGTCTAAATTATGAGGATAAGTTTGATGTTTCAAGAATTGAATTGAGGATAAGTCTAAATTAGCAAGAAAAGAGAGGGAAAAATGGACATCCCATATAGTATCTAAATGGAATCAAAATATCCAAGAAGATTCTTATAGGAGACTTCATTCTGACTGAAAATATATGAACATAATACAAAATTAGAAAGATAAGGAACTAGATTGATGAACATAGAAATCAAAAGATAGTATAGGGTCGAAGGGGTTAACCAAGCACAAAAAATATGACCTAAAAAATAGACAGGGTCGACTAGGTCAATCCAATATAGTCAATAGAGGCAAAAAAAGAGGAAAAAGGAGATGCAACATATACAAGGTCAACTTGGTTGATCCATTACAGTGAACAGGGGCTAAAAAAGGTATAGGGTTGACTGGGTCAACCTAGTATAGTAGATAGGGGAAATAAAAAGATGATAATAAGTTATGAGTCAAAACAAGACAATTTTTGTAACTAATCTAGGAAAGAGTTGAAGGAAAATAAACAATCAATTGGATCAATACTAGCTAATCCAATTGAGACACACAAAACAAACCCTTGCACTAATGCTAGCTAATGAAAGTGTTGCACACAATTAAGCAAAGGGAAAGAAATCAACTTTAAAAGTAAAGAGCTAACTAATTGGTCAACCTAAAATATTTATTATATTATTAAGAAATGATTTTAAATGTGATTAAAATGTGGCTATAAGGAACTAAACAGTAATCTAAGGATGGTTTCAGGTAGTTTGGGTTGAAAGGGAATGTAGTGGAAATGATAAATGCTTGGTATTTAGGCCTACCCCCTTACTTCAAACACTATAGTGATAAGGGTGTTAGGTTCTAATCCAAAATATACCATTAACCATGCTTTTACTTGACCATACCATCAAGGTGACTTCTCCTTGGTGATGAAATCCAAGTAGGTTGGCCTTTGGTAGACAAAAATTTCAAGTGCTTGTTTATGTTTTTTTGATTTGGTCATGTGTGCATAAAATAGAAATAGTGAAACTATGATTAATTAAAAAAACCCTAATAAAACTATGTGAGTTATTCTAAGCATGCAAGAAATAGAAAAAATGTGTGAGTTAATTACTAAAAGATATGAAGTTAATTCCAACTTAAAAATAAGGTCTAGTATTGACACTATATGCACAAAACACATAATAGGCTTGATAGGGTCGAACCTATACTAGGGAAGCAAGGTCTAAAAATGTATAGGGTCAACCTAGTTATTTCAAACAACACAAAGAACATAGAACTAGGTCGGTAGTGTCAATCAAGTTGACTGTGCAAGGCCAGTTTTAAATATTACAAATTATGAAAGGAAAAATAGAAAATAAATAAAAATAAAGGTAGAAATGAACCTTGGTTTATTATAGATGAAATGAAATAATATTATTGATGAGGAACCTTTGAGTATGCTTGAGAAACCTACAAACTAGGTCAATAGAATAGATCAGTGCTAGAACCTACTGTAGAGTGTTGAAAATGTATAGGGTTAATTAGGTCAACCTAGTAGGTTGAACTGGATGTATAAAAGGATAGAAACTTGTACTAGGTTGAGTGGGTTGATCCAGTTGCCTATTCCTATAAACCTGCACACATAATTCAAAAAACTAGGTTGACAAAGTTGATCTAGTATGATAAAATAATGAATAAAAGAATGAAAATAAATTAAATAAATCCTACAAGGGTTAGTTTTACTTTAGGTTTATCAAAATGTATGCAATAAAAAATGCATCTCTATAAATCAATCCTATCTCGGAGAAGATAGAGCATACCTATACTTCTGATTGGAAATACACTTGTTAAGTGGGAGCATGACCAATATGGGTATCTGCTAGACCTGATTAGGGGACCGCTTGTCATAACATATCATTATAGGAATGGATCTAAAGATTATAGTCTAACATAATAAAATAACAATCCTAATGGATTCTTAGGGTTTAAAGCATTCACTTATTCTAATAACAAGAATGTAAATCTAGTCTAGTGCACACCAAAGCTTATGACACAAAGTTGGGGTTAGAATTAATATGAAAAATATGTATAGGGAACCTCAATTAAAGTATGTATGAGTAATACCATAATACATGAAATATGAAAGATAGTATTTTTTTAGCCAACATTTATGTTACTTCTATCTACTAAAAGAGAGAGAACAGAGTTAGAATATGCTTACCTAAATGTGAACCCATCAAGACTCAATATCTTCCTTAGCCAAAGGGGATTTGAAAGAGGTTGTTGTGGTTTTTAAGGATCACTAAAAAAGGCCAAATCATCCAAGACTTATCCACACTACTAGATTCTCTAAATAATAAACCTACGCTAAGTCTCCTCAAGTAGAATGGTAGAAGAGAAGATTATGAAGAAGCATGAGTGAATAATAACTATTGATTACACATATGAAATAATAACCAAAATAATAATATATATAGTAGATATTTCCCTAAATCATCCCAAAAACATCAGCTGTATAGGGTCAACCTAGTTGACCAGTGTGTTTTCAAGGATAATTCACTAGGTCTAAGCTAGGTCGGCTGAAAGTCTATTAAGATAAGAAAGTGAAAAATACCCCTAAACTATACTAGGTTTACCAAGTTGACCTAGTACAATTAATTTACCAAAATGTGTTTAAGATGAGAAAAGGAGAGATGGAATGAGGAAAACATTAGAGGAATATTCAAAGGAGGAGAAATAGCTTAGGGAATGGTTTTGGGAGTTGATTGGATTAGTAATAATGTGGAAAAAAGGAACAATAATCTTAAAAATCACAAAATGTCTACCCACCCCTTTTTTAGTTCACCCCTTAGGGTGTGCACTTAGAAATATTGAGTCTCGATAGGTTCCTACAAGATGTAAAGCATCAGTGTTTGATAAAAGTTTAAAAATATTATGTGTATATATAAGTGAGGTTTATTCATCATGATTAGGTCTCTAAGTCTTTTATAATATTTTATTACCTTGAATTGGTGTTCAAACAACTCCATTCTCTTACCAATAACCATGAATCCATCTTTACTTCATACCAATACCACTATTTAAGCCTAAAAAAGGATGGCTATGAGTAAGCATTTAGGGTTAAGGACTGTCACTTTGCATTACAAGATTATCTCAAGATGTCTTCAAACATTTTAAATTATTCATTATGTCTTGAGAGAGTAGAGGATAATTTTAAGCATTAATTCTACCTTGAATCCTCATTGACAACTAGCTCTAGTGATTCAAGTGACAAATAAGGTAGTTGTAGGTGTTGATCATTCTAATAGATGTAGGTGAGTATTTTTGACCTAGGCCTAGAATAGGTTTAAGAAGACTCCCACAACTATTTGATATACTTCACACTATTCAATTAACTCTATTTTCATAACATCAACATGCTATCCTTTCCTAAATAATACCAAACTAGTTCTACTTCATGTGTTTTTTTAGTGTAGCTATAAATGGTCATTTGACTGAGTTTAAACCTTGAGAGGGAGAAAATGAGACTAGTCATCTAACTATTTTCAAATCTTTCATCACTTATGTTTTTTTCAATTCCAATTAAATCATTAATATTTGTTATAAACTTTATCAGCCATCCAACAATCTTGATTATCTTTAATTGTCATTTGAATATTGTAGGTAAATATTTAGTTTCCATTTAAGGTGAAATGTCCAACATATAGTAACTTGACTTTGGGATGAACTAGTGTTTCAGTATCTTTTAATCATTAAATTTTCTTCAAGACTCCACAAAACTTCTTAATCCATTGAAAACCTATGGAGACCAACTTCACTTTCAATGTTGTGATTGAGCCACATGGGGATAACTTTAGGTTAAGGTTTTACACTATGTACAGAATGATGGAAAAGGGAAAGTTGGATTCAAGAATAAAAAATTATTATAATATTCTCCTCAAACCTCTTAATGTCCACATTTTATTTTAGGAACACCACTTTTACATGAATAAGTTTTAGAATTCATGGAAATAAAAAACAACAAATACCTTTTTCAACTCAAAATTACCTTAAAATCTATTAATAAGGGGAACCTCAATGTTGTTCCTTTCATAAACTAGCTTCTCATGCTAAGTTTTATCCTTGGTTTCCATTTTATCCTATATTAGTTAATGATAAATCAACTAGTGTTCTTGTAACCTCATGTTGGTTCCTCAAAACACATCAAGACCATCCTCAGACCTTTGTTCTCAATGATTGTTACTATAGATTACTATTTACTTTGGCATGAGATATCAGTTTAATGAGGTGAATGGGTAAGTTGGTAAAGCCTTCATCTTGAAACCTTGATCATCCATTATAAAATAATAAATTATTCATCCTACACAATACCAAGACCTTGATGCTCAATCTCATAAATTTAGTCATTATGCAGCTTGGTTCTCTACTATACAAAATGATGGTGGATGGGAAATTGATCTTAAAAGGGAAAAAGTTGCTCTAGGATATTTATTAAACTCTTAATAAAGTACTCATTATTTCCATGAAATATGTCTATCATCATTCCCACTCTTCACTCTAACCCTAACTTGATACCACTTACCTCATGTTAGTTTTAAGTCAAACTATGGCTATAGGTGCTCATTATAACTTCATGATCTAAACCTAAAGGTTTGGCCATCCATTTAAGCATAATAGGACTTTGGGTATTTTTAATAGTGTCTTTATCCATCTATATAATCCTAAAGATTTCAATTAGTAGTCTTAAAACCTCAAACTTGTGTCACCATTTCATTCAAACAATTCACCAAACTCTAAAACTTATTTACTACATATGTACCTTTTGAAAGAGAGTAATTCATTCAAAACATCCCAAGGAGACTATGATTAAACTAAAGACTTGTGAATCTTTTATTGGATTAGTTAATAATTAAGTGGCTTAATCATTGAACCTAAAGATGAATTCACTTACTTGATAACCCAGGTCCTACTCCAAAACTGATCAAAAGGATTGTTCATAAGGACAACATAGGAAATAGGTTTTATGCCATAAGTAAATTATAATAAAGAGTTACCTAATAAAAAAATGGAATAGGTCTTATTTTACCCTGAAATAACAACCCTAAAACCATTCTTCTTCATTTAATTTTGAAGTGAATAAATAGAAGAAAAATTGGACCCTATCAAAATGAATAGGCCATCTACACACCCTTACACTATTAGTAATTATTCATAAAGATGGGGAGATGATCCAGATAAACAATTCCAAAAATTGGAACATCACTAGGGTCACTATCACTACCCAAAATACTTTGACCCAACTCTCTCTTATGATTCTAATGAGTGAAAACCGAAGGCTCTCCTAGAGCTGTCCAAGACTGCCCAAAATGGTTTTTCCTTAGCATGAGGAACCAAAAGCTTATATATGAAATAAAACACTTGGAAAATATTTTATATGATTTAAATTACCTTTCCTTCCTTATAAAAAACCTTATAAAGTGTTTATACATCCATTAATGGTAGAAAACCTATTTCATGCCTAGTTTACAATGAATAGGCTTTCCTTATCTCTGCTAGTTCTTGTGTTTGGATCTAATTTTAGAGGCCTAAGAGAGTATATTAGGGACACCATGGATGATCTAATGAGATATATCAGCTCTTTTATTAATCAAAACATTCAAAAATCTATTTACCCAAAGCTCTAAAAGGCTCAAAATGCATCTTTTTACTCCCAAACTCCTCTCATCCAAGCCAAATGACTTGAAATGGCCTTGAAGATGTCTAAATATGGAAAAACACGTCATAAGGAGGTGGAAGGAAGTAAAAACCAAGTTTACTTCTCCAAAATTCACTTTTTCACTTAAGAATTTCTATTTAGAAGCTCATCAAATCATTTAATGCATTGTTAGGGGTCTTTTGGGCAAATTAGCTTATCTAGACATCATTTTTGACTCATTAGAATCTATGACACCTTGTACAAACCTTCTTCATGCCCTTAAATGATTAAACACCATGGAAACTAGCTAGATCCTTTACTTGCAATTCAAGACCCATTTCTAAGCCTTTTCCTTAAAATCTCCAAGTTTACCTTAAAACTTGTTTAAAGTGTTTCAAAAGATTGAAAGGGACATGAGGTAGGGCCATAAAAAATTTCTTACCTTTCCACCATTGGATCATCCACTACACTAGAACCCTGCACAGCTCCTCACACCACACCAAGATATTCTAGGATATTATACTACATCATCAAGTTAGGATTAGAAAGAGGCTAGTCATGGAGGCAAAAGGTCATTGAGTGGTCTAAGAGAGTGGTGTAATCCATCTAAGAAAATTTTTTATATGTAGGCCAATTTTGGCCAAAATTTATAGCAACCTCCTAGGATTACATACCTATCTCTATAAAAGACTACTTGCCTTAGTATTTCCATTGGACTTAAAGGGTTATAAAAGTCTTTCTCAAATTGATTTTCAACTAATCACAAGGATTCAAAAATTTTGATTAAGACTTTCAAAATATCAAGGACAACCCAAAACAAAATAATGATGTGCTCAAAGCACTTAGAGAAGGGAAACACACAACAAAAGGGAAAATGTGCACAAGTCACTTAAAGGAAAGTATAACTATATAATTCATACAACTAAAACTCACATATACTTTCATATTGGATCAAATGGGAAGATTTTAGCATCATTCAATTGTAGTGGACAAGGACAAGAGGCACCCTGTTTTTTTGAGCTCATGCTAGGTAAACTAAGATGCTTAATTTTTGACTCCTTTGGCTTGATCCCTAATGGATGGAGAGGGTAAAACATGTCTCCAATGTAGACAAAATACCTTATTGGTTCAATACCTACTTCATTTTTTTCATCACTTTTGAGAAAGTCTTGTAAAGGACTTCATTCAAATTCTTGGGAGCAATTATATTTTGTTCACTTGGTAGCTCAAAAAGACCATATTCTTCCACCTTTTTATTGTGTAAATTAGAATTGATCATTCTTAGATTATCATGTTCATATTTTTATATAATTATGTGTCTCTTAGCCTCCTCAAACTCTAGAGTTATGGCATTGAACCTCTACCACAACTCTTCAATCTTTTCACTAGTATCTTTTTCAAACTATATCATTTGAGCACTTGGGATGTCTCCTTCATCAACTTCACTCAAGATTTAATCTTATTTTTAAAATACAAATAAGGGTTGATTTGACCAACTAAGGTCTAAAACATCACACTTTTTTTTCTCAAGGTCTGATTTACCTTCCTCTAGCTCCAACATATCAGGGCTATCTTCAATTAACACTTCATTTTGAAGTATACCAACCTCTAGTACCTAGTTTTGATCCTATTTTTAATTATGTAGAATAGACATTCAGTAGTCTATTAAAGGTTTGTCCCATATTCAGCTCTAGGATTGTCATGTTCATGCTTTAATTCATTAGTGTTAAAGCCATGACAAAAATTTTGGTTCAAACCTAATTTTTCCTCCTTTAAATGAAATGGGTTCCCTATCATTATCTCTTCATCATAAACACTTATATTTCCATCTTGTGGCTTACCTCTGACTACAAGTTCCTCCTCTATCCTTGGTAAAACAAGTTTTCTCTCCAAGAGGGAGATGGTGGGAGGGTGAAGAGGTTCACCTTGCTTACAACTTAGGAGAGTACTACTCCAACTACAGATCTTGAGAGGTGTCTTTGGTGGATTTTGAGGAGGGGAAAGAGAGTCTTGGAACTCTTGTAAAGAAATCTCATTGATTTGAGATATGCATAAACCACTTTCCTTTTTAACCAAAACTTTATCCTTCTCTAAGACTGATTATTGGGTTACCATAACTAGTGCCTCCTCCTTTATCTAATGCCTTCCTTAACTTATTTCCATGAGGGAAATATATAGGGTACAAACACCTTGTTGTCTTGTTGTCCTTCAATAGGCCTAAGAGAGAGAGTGCTTTCACTAGTGAGGGCATGGTATAACTGGGATGATTGTCATAAGAAGAGATCCATGGTGGGATGGCTTCATGATCTTGAAGGACAGTGTGTGTAGGGGTATGAGAGAGTGGTCTAATTTTTTTTGGTTTTTTATGTTCTCCCTCCTAATGTTTAACACCTCTTCAATAGATAATACCCACCCTTTTATCCCTAGATTTTCAACATGTAGATAGTCACCTTATTCAATAGATGCCCACACACTCTAAAAATCATGCAAGAAGATTTTTATACCCTCCATAGCATGAATAGGTAATTCTTGTCCAAGTATAAGCTCCTTATTGATTTTCATGATTGCTCTCCCTTGGTCCAGTATTGCTTATCTATGTCTTGACAAGGTTGGATATAGGGTTGATTTAAATCTCTTAGAGGTTGAGCTTGAGGCTCATAGAGGGGAGAGGACATGTATACTTAATTTAAATGATCTTAATGATCTTAATAATATATCAACACATTATCTAAGCTTTAGACCATGCTTCTCAAACATACTTTATTCTCCCTCTCACAAACTCCCCATTGTTTACCCTCAAAAACTAACCACCTATCCTTGACCAACTAAAGATAAATCCTTTCCTATTGTATAAAATGGATATGTATGAATGAAAAAAGTTATAAATCCCTACCAATCTTCCTTATCAACTCCATATAATTTGATAATGCTTGCTTCAATCTTGACAAGTATGTAATAGGATAAACATAGTCTTGAAAAGGGGAATTAGATGACTAATTTAAATTCCAATGAGGATAATTTTAGTCATACATAGGGGTGGGAGGGAGGCAAAGGCCATGATATGTCTGATAGATTTCTTGAGATCCACTTGGCTAGAACACATAAATTTTATTAGCTTGATATGAGTGATGCTAAGGTAGGGAATAATCATGTTGATCAAAAGAGGGTTGAGTATAGATACCAAGGTTCTAATTTTGGGAACTTAGGTTACTTTATCAAATGATGTTTGTATTGGATTCAGCATTTATGTTTGCAAACATGCCTCTAAAGGCTAATTGCACTGAAGAGCAACACCAAGAACCCTTCAGTGAATTGAAGAACATAGTAGTCCCACTAATAATGCAAAAAACTTTTATAGCATAGAATTTCACCCTCATGAGAGAGTTATTCATGGTATCTCACTCCTAAATACAAAATGGTATCAACCCTAGGTTTTGGGTATCTTCTAATGGGGTTGAACCTCCATAGAAGGCTGGTTCTTCTTGGTAGCTCACCTAAACTATTGATTCTAATTAGAAAAAGGATAAAAGGGGTTCAAGGGATGACTAAAAACATAAAAAAAAAAGATGTACCAAAATTAAATACACTCCAAATTACATGAAACTAAAACTAAGGTATTTTAAAGACAACCCTCACTAACACAATATCTCAAACTAGCCATTTTGCATTAATATTTCTAAATCTAGGACCATTAGGTAAGAGGTAAATTATGGAATAATATAAAACTCACACTATACCTTCACTAATGACCAAAAAATCACAAGTTTAGGCCTACAAAAATGGTGGAATACCTATAAAAAGGCAAGAAATAAGGATAATTACCAAGGAAGAATACCTTTCCATAAAGCAATCATACATAAAATAACTAGAGCACTAAATGCAAGCAAGAGACAGGAAACATAAGTTATATTTTTACTTAAAAAGGATGTTTTACAAAGTTTTGATTAGGTTTTTCCTTTTAAAATGAGATTATTTCTTACAAATGGGGAAGAAAAGGGATATATAGGAGAAAAGGGAAGAGAGAGGAGAAGAAATCTTTTAGAATTTAATAAATGTCACTCAACCACCTTTCATGGAGTTTCAACAAGATTTAAATTAATTAATAATTGATCCTCTCTTATAAAATTAAGCTTCAAATGTCAAAAGGGTCTTCAAGCTCTCCCATTGGCCTAAAAAGGCACTAGAAGACAAAAAGCTTTGAGGAAGATGACACCACACTCCACTAACATGAGGTAAGTTTCCAAAGATATATAAGTCTGATTTAATGCTCCAACTTGCTCTCAACTCACCAAATCCCCTCCCACTTGACCTCTACTCCCCATTAACTTATCTTTTAGAAGCCACTTGACATTATGGTTAGTGATCTAGCATTTGATGCCTGCAACTAACCCTGAAGGTTATCTTTGAGTGTTTACTTCTTGATTTTTATTTTGTTCTCAACTCAAATTTTCTCATCAAACCTACAAAATACACCATTAAACCTAAAAATTCCTTGGACTCCATTGATGGAGGTCTTCAATCTTGAGCCACCTTTAACTAGTTACCTTAGAACCTATTCGCAAGGCCATTTTTCACCATGAGGTCCACTTTTGGACCTACAAAAGGCTTCCATACATATATATTGTTCTTTTAAGGGATAAAATCAATATTTATAGCACCTTAAAAACCTTCAACAATGGTGAAAATCTCCATTAAACCTACAACATTCCACAAATTATCAAAAACTAAGGTTTTTAAACTTTCAGCTCAGTAAGGCACCCTATAAATCCATGGTAAGGGCTCAAAGTTCCATATAGTTGTTATTAAGGTCCCATTATGCCTCTTCCATACATTTATACCATTTCTCTCTTTGAAGACCTATAAAAATAAGCATTTCTTGGTCATTTTGGTCCTTTTAAGCACCTATATGTGCCAATATCTTATGAAAAATAGGTTAAACCTAAGACTAAGAGAGTCCCCTAAATTTTTTAGGTTATTTCCAAGTGATTTTAGGTCATTTCATGTACTATGAGTTCAAAAAATCAAAACTTGTCAAAATAGGGTCTTTGGCAGCTCAAACAAGCCTACCTTCTTAATGATTATTCATAAAATATAGACCTCCATTATATAACTTATTTCCATGAATCTTTATCCTACATACCCCCTTAAATTTCTTGAAAATCCTGGTCTCCCATGTAAAAGGTGTACAAAGATACATATGTAAAACATTTTCTTGTTGGGTTTTACATGCAGTTTAGACTTACTTGTATCCTTAATGATATTTAATAAACCTTATACCCTTAACCAACCCCATTACATCATGTATTTATGTTAAATATGGGTACTCAAAACATACTAAAATATTTTGTCCTTATTCTTTATGTGGTGAAAGATATGAGCATCTAAAGAGGGGCTTGAACTGGATGGCTTAGACTTGAAAAGTTTAAATTTCTACATGAGAGTTAAATTGACAATAAAATTTAACTTTAATTGATTTAAAACACATTTTGGGACATGAAACACCTCAATTAATTAATGATACTTCAAAAAACTTTTAAATAAGCAAAAAGTTTTAGACTTATGCACACAGGCCTATGTTTTACATCCTTTACCTAGCCCTCAAGGGCATCCTTGTATGAAACCAAGAGTTTTTACACTATAATAAGGTGTGTTAATAATTATAAAAATCTTATAATACCTTAATAAACTCCCAAAAATTCAAAAAACTTATGTCACACCTGTACTTTTCAAAAACCTTCTAAGCTCTAATGGTGGTTGTCAATAAATAAACACATGGCTACAACAAAAAAATGGAAAATTACACTATGTATGTGTCATAAATAATATTATTTATGATTATAACCACTCATTAACATCATTCTTACCAATTTTCATAGTTGGATCTCACCTGTAGAGAATTATAAATTATTTTTTCTCAAAATTTGATAGTGGGTTGCCTACATGCATGACTGATTATGACTGTATGAGGTCTATAACAAAACATTGGATTATTACCTTATTATATAGGACAAATATATGTATTTTAAACCTAACCTATGTCATAATTACCCTATATAAAAAAATTTAAGGTTATATCACCTCTCTAGCATCTTCAAACCTTTAATTTCTCCAAACCAGACCCCAAGCTTAGGATTGCGTGTTGACATTGAATATTCATACTTTAATATTTTATGACACTTTTCTCAAATTTTTAAAGTTATTTAAAATAAAATTTAATGGAAAATAATTATAAATAACCTTATAAGGTGTAATAACTATCTCTTTATCATGACACAAACCATGATGAGAAACTTGAACAAGCTAGTTGTATGTCTTCATCTTGATTGTGTATTTGAGAGAAGTGAGGTTTCTTCATCATGATTAGTTATATGATTATTTTTTCATATTTTATTACCTTTAATTTGTGTTCATATAACTCCATTATATTACCAATAATCTTGAATCCATCTTGACTTCATACCAATACCATTGTCTGAGCCCCCAAAAAGATGGTTGTGAGTAAGCATTTGGGGTTAAGGACTGTTACTTTACAATGCAAGATTATCTCAAGATGTATTAAAAACTTTTGAATTAATCCTTATTTCTTGAGATATTATAGTATAATTTTAACCATTAAATCTTCCTTTAAGCCTCATTGACAACTAGCTCTAGTGATTGAAGTGACAAACAAGATAGCTGTAGGTGTTGATCATTCTCATAGTTTTAGGTGAATATTTTTTACTTAGGCATAGAATAGGTTTAAGAAGCCTCCCATAAATATTTTATATAATTTTCACTATTTAATTAAATCTATTTTCATAACATAAAAATTCTACCCTTTTCTAAATAATACCAAACTAGCTATACTTCATGTGCTTTGTTTGGTGTAGTTGTAGATGGTCATTTCACTGAGTTTAAACGTTTAGAGGGAGAAGGTGAGAGTAATCATATGAATATTTTAAATTATTTCATCACTTGTTTTTTTTTCAATTCCAATGATCTCATTCGGATTTTTTGTAAACTTTATCACCCATCAAACAAGATTTATTATCTTTAACTTGTCATCTGATTGTTGTAGATAAATATTTAGTCTTCATTTAAGGTGAAATGTCCAACATATAATCACTTTTGGGATGAACTGGTGTTTAATTATCTTTGATTCATTAAATTTTCTTCAAGACTCCAAAAACCTTTCTAAACAATTGAACACCTATGGATACCGACTTCACTTTCAATTTTGTTCTTGAGCCACATGGGGATAGATGTAGGTGAAGGTTTTACACTATGTATGGAATGATGGCAAAGGGAAAGTTGGATTCAAGAATAAAAAATTGTTTTACAATTCTACTCAAACCTCTTAACATCCAAATTTTATTGGAGTAATACCAAATTTTCCATGAATAAGGTTTATAAGTCATAGAAACAAAATACAACAAATACTTTGATCAACTCAAAATTACCTTAATCTCTACTAATAAGGGGAACCTCAATGTTGTTCCTTCCATCAACTAGATTCTCATGCTGATTTATATCCTTGGTTTCCATGTTCTCATGCATTTGCTAATTATAAATCAACTATATTTCCTATATCCTCATGTTTTTTACTTAAAACACATCAAGACCATCCTCAATCCTTTATTCTCCATGACTGTTATTGTAGATTACTATTTACTTTGGCATGAGACAACGGTTTGATGAGGTTAAAGAGTAAGTTGGTAAAGCCTTAATATTTAAACCTTGATCATAAATTATAAATCATTACATTATTCATCCTACATAATACCAAGCCCTTGATTCTCAATCTCAAAAATTTAGTCATTATGAAGCTTGGTTTTCTATTGTACAGAATGATGGTGGGTGGGAAATTAATCTTAAGAGGGTAAAAATTGCTCTAGAATCCTCATTAAACTCTTAAGAAATTAATTATGATTTACATGGAAGATGTTTATCATAATTCCCATTCTTAACTCTAACCCTCACTTCATACCACTTACCTCATGTTAGTTTTAAGTCAAACTATGGCTACAGGTGCTCATTATAACTTCATGACCTGAATCTGAAGGTTTGACCATCCATTTAAGCATAATAGGTTTTTGGGGCTTTTTTAATAGTTTCCTTAGCCATCTCAAGACTCATAAAGAGTGAAATTATTATTCTTAAAACCTTCAAACTTATGTCACCATTTCACTCAAACCATTCAACAATCTCTAAAATCTATTTACTACAAATGTACCTTATTAAAGAGAGTAACTCATTCAAAACATCCCAAGGAGACTATACTTAAAATAAATAATTGTGAATATTTTATTAGATTAATTAATCATGAATTGGATTAATCATTGACACTTAATATTAATTCACTTTCTTTATAACCCAAGTCTTGCTCTAAAATTGATCAAATGGATTGTTCACAAGGGCAACATAGGAAATAGGTTTTATGACATAAGTACCTTCTTGGAAAGAGTTACTTGATAAAAAAATGTAATAGGTTTTATTTGACCCTGAAATAACTCCCCTAAAACCATTATTCTTCATTTAATTTTAAAGTGAAGAAACATAAGAAAACCTAGACCTTATCTATATGAATAGGCCATCTAGACACCCCTACACTATTAACAATTGTTCATAAATATTGGGAGGTAAAATAGACAACCAATGACACAAATTTAAATTCTACATTGTTCCTTATCACTTCCCAAAATATTCTGACCCAACTCTCTCTCTCTTCTTACCATATCGAGTGAAAACCTAAGGCTCTCCTAGAGCTGTCCAAGACTGCCCAAAATGGTTTTTCCTTAGCATGAGGAACCAAATTATTGTATATGAAATAAAACACTTGGAAAATATTTTTTGTGATTTAAATTACCTTTCTTCCTTATATAAACCTTCTAAAGTTCTTGGACCTCCATTAATGGTAGAAAGCCTATTTCATACCTAGTTTGTAGCTAATAGGTTTTCCTTACCTTTACTAGTTTTTGTTCTTGCATATTATTTTATATGCCTAATATATGATATTAGGGACACCATGGATTCCTACATGTGATATATTATCTCTTTTATTAAGAAAAACCCTTGAAAACCTATTCATCCAAAGCTCCAAAAGGCTCAAAATGCATCTTTTTGTTCCCAAACTCCTCTCCCCCACTCTAAATGAATTGAAATTTCATTGAACATATCTAAATAGGTAAAACATGCCATAAGGAGGTGTAAATAAGTTAAAACCAATTTTAATTCTCTAAAAGTCACTTTTTTCACTCAATAATTTCTATGTAGAAGTTTGTCAAGTCATCTAATGCACTTTTAGGGGTCTTTTGGGAAAATTAGCTTCTATAGACATCATTTTTGACTCATTATAATATATTAAATTTTTTAAAAACCTCCTTCATGACCTTGAATTATCAAACACCTTGAAAACTAGCTAGATCCTTCACTTGCAGTTTAAGACCCAATTTTAGGCCTTTTCCTTAAAATCTCCAAATTCACCTTAAATTTTTCTTAAAGTGTTTCAAAATCTTGAAAGGGACATGAGTATGTCCATGAAGTTTTTATTCCCTTTCCACCATTGGATTTTCCACTACACTAGGACCCTGCATAGCTCCTCACACCACACCAAGACCTTCCAAAATACTATACTACATCATTAAGTCAAGATTATAAAGAGGTGAGTCATGGAGGCAAAAGGTCACTGAGTGTTCTAAGAAAGTGACATGATCCATCTAGGAAAAAAAATTATGTAGGCCAATTTTTCCCAATAATTACACCCATATTATTCTTCATCATCACTTTTCATATCCATCACCCTTCTTGCAAACTGACCCTTTTTCTATTTATCCATACATTCCACCCCTTATTTCTCTTTTTATTGTCTATATGTCTTGTTCCTCCCCATATGACCCCTCAAGGGGACATCACCTATCCTAAATTAATAAATCACACAACTATTTTCTTATTTGAAATGTTATTACTTCTTATCACAATGCCGTTTCAAAAAGGGGAAAAATGTATACATCTAAAATTGATCGCTTCATCACTCACTATTAATTATGTCCTCATTACATTCTAATTCTACTTATTAATTTATTTTATTTTATTATCCATATTTTATTATAATATACTACCCTAATACTCTCTTTTATATTCATGCATCACACACTAAACTTAAAACACCATTTATCAGAGTCATTTTTCTTATTAAAACTTCATTCATATGTAATATCTTCTTACATAATGTTTAAGGAATTTTAAATCCTTCCCACCTACCTCCACTATGTATTCTAAAAATTATTTCTCTAATCATCATTTACTTATCTTAGTGGATTTTATAAAATTTTAAGCTTCCTAGAGCCCCTCACCAAGATTCCTCTAGAATTATCTAGGAATTATTAATTCCTAGAAAATTCCCACACCCTAGATATTCATCCTCCATGGATTAATTATAACCATTGATATTTCCCATCAAATACTCTTTAAATAACTACACCCCCATGAGAATTCTATTTGTTGAATCCTTGAAAAATATTTCCACCACTTTGTCTCTATCATCAGCAATAAAACATCAATTACTCACATTTTGATACAATATTAAGCATCATGAGAGTAATCCAATAAGTCAAGCATCAAACATTCAAGTACTTGGATTCATCCACAACATCAAGAGTAAGTTTATTGCATGTAAATTTGAGGTATGAACATTTTTATTTGTTTCATTTAGTTTGTATTTTATTTAACTTCTCTTTTGCTCCAATCAGTGGTTGTTTAGTTTGGCTAGGGAGATATTATGTCTAGAATGTTCATGGTTTTTTATTTAATCCCCTAGAATCTAAGTTAAGAATATTGTCTAACCTTAAAAGTAGATAATGGGATATCTAGAGTTAAGATGTATTATATTAACTTTTACATGAGGATGATGAAATAACTTAATGAACAAGCTCTCATATAAATAATACTCTAAATTTATGCAATTGAGATTGCTAAAAATAGTAAAGTACATCTATTGATGGATATTAAAATAAATATGGATCAATAATACTTAGTTGGTTTACAGTGCTCATGCATGGCTAATCTGGAGTAGGTTATAAGTGGACTAGAATATGATTCTAAAATAATCATTAGATATGAGAATATTCTTTATGTGGCCTCATACACTTGCATTAGCTCTATATAGTTGCATTAGTGTAGGTGTCTAACTTTGACATGGGTGTCTTGTATAAAATACTAACTATATCTATATGTGACAAACTAGAGACTTCTGGGTTTTCTATCACATTTATTTTTATGTCTTCAAATCTCATGCACAATCTATTGCTCTTTATCAAATGATAAAATAATAGATTCCTCTCTCGTAGAGTGATTATGGGGAAAATACATTAGTGGGATCATAGTTTTGAGCTTCCCAAAAAAACCTCTCTATCAATGGGCATTACCTACATAGCTAGTACTCTGAAGAGAGCCTCAAACTTATGTAGTTCTCCCCTACATGTTGGCTTATGTGTGTAAAAAGATGCAATGTGTGATAAACGTAGGTATGTAATGACCTAGATTATAACTTGGAAAATATTACTCATGGGATACTTTTTGAATGATTTAGACCTATAGAAGTACTACTCTTATGACTGATATGGAAATAGGGATGAATATGGTAGGTATTCTCACTTGAATGCTTGATTAAGTGTTTCTTATTATATTTCCTTGTGATTTATATGTGATCTCTAGGTGAGGAATGAATGATGATTAATATTGTATATATACCAATCCATTTTGAAAATATCTCATACTAAATCACTTAGGCCAACCTTTATATATGATTCATTTTCAAATTGGATGACTTTTGGGCACTGGACACTTTGTATGAAAAGGTGGACACTTGTGTTACCGTAGATGTCTATCTAGGAAACAAGTGACTAGGAAGAAAAAAAATATGTACATAGCTAAAATGGTAATGAAGGATAATGATCAAGTTTAGATATATTTTCAAAGTATAGAAGGCCTAGTCATTAGGATAAAAAATTTTGACTAAGAGATAAGTAATTTAGGCATAAAGAGATAGTGAATGTGACCCTTTTAGTAGGGGGTAGGTATATAATTGAAAGGTAAAACCATGATGTATATTTACCAAGTGTTCAATACTGATTTACTACATAAATCATATTTTATTATCTATATCCTCCCCCTTTAATATATTAATGAAATTTTTGGTTTAAAGGAAACAATTACATACCTAGGTGTGTATAACACACATTGTCTTTACATGAGTCTAACTTGGGTGCTTCCTTGGTGACTAACCTATAACCAAGATAATTTTAAAATATAAAATAAATTTATATAATCTAAAACTTAAATAATTTTAAATTTTTTAACTTATAAATATTAAGTTTAGGATTACACCTATGTGTTGATGCAACCATCTTGCCTTCTAGAAATTTGATTTTGAAGGATGCCTCATTGTGAAGAATTGAATCTAAGATTAGGATAAATTTGAACCTAAAAGTGCATATATATGGATATTGGACGACACATTTCCAAAATATTGATGTAAATGTGAGTTTAAACACATCCATTGATTTTATTTCATCTCAATCATGAAACCCAAATATGTGCATGATCTGATCCGAATGAGTGATTTAATAATCTCACAATATATATCTAGTAAGGGTGGATGATTTAATCAAATATAACCTATAATAATGGTAAATTTAGATGATTTAATCATGTCTAACTATAATCTTTTAATATTTATTGATGTAATAAATTCAACCTTCCAAAATTGAACCAACTATTATAGTAGATTGGCTCAATAATAGTCCATAAGAGTCCAATTTGGGTATAATAATAGTCCATGATAGTATTTTAAATATATAAATTATTTTATTTTACAAATTTAGGTGAATTTTTCATGTCATTCACCTCATATATGTCTTAATATTGAATTTAGGTATACTAACAGTATCAATGTATATAATGTTGACACAAATGTCTATCTAAATGATATACAATGAAATATGGTACTATGAAATTAGTGCAAGTGTGGACAACATGTTCTCATAACATTCCCTCACTATAATATGTAGAATATAAGTATTTTTTTAAATGTGTAAAATCTAATAAATAGTTTAAATGTGGATAACATGTTTCCATTGCATGCCCCCACAATAATCTAAAGAATTTGAGAACTGGTGTAAATGTGGAAAATCTAAGAACTATTTTAAATGTGAAAATCATGTTTCCATAACATGTCCCCTGTATAATTTTTATAATATTTGAAATTTTTGATTCCATTATTCTATGACACACCCCCACTTATATTCCTCCCCCTCCTCTGACATTTTCAGCTGAGGGGAAGTAGAATATGGTAGTTACCTTACCTTAAAAGGATAAGATAATTATATAAGTTGTGTATAGATCATGTAACATATAATATTAACATGTTTAAGTAGATATATTAGTTAGTAACATAATTATGTGATCATATCAAATCTTAGTATGCATGATGTAGATAATGGAAACATCTAGAGAGTGATAGTACAAGATTAGCAAGTAATCAAGCACACACACAAGAGCACTCAAAATCAAAACAACAAGAAATGGTCCAATTTGACCTCATATAAGTGGCATGTTCAAATTCCACACAATTTAAGGGACATGAATTATTAAAATGTCCACAAATCATATAATGAAATATTCAAATATACACATACAAGAAATAATGTCATTTTTAAATGTCAAGATAGGAAAGCATAGGCATGGAGGCCATAATTAATGGAGCATATTTAATATAATACAAGACTACATAAAGCAAGGAAAAATAGGAAACCAACATGAACTATCATACTAGTTACTAAATAAATGTGTTTTCAATAAATGTTAAGCACATAACATATCAAGTACACTATGAAAGGTATAACTATGGATATAGGCATGTGTAATTATATATAAGCTCAAACATGATAATGAAAAGTGATCATAAAATTATGTAACTTCTATGTATTATGATCAAAGAATCAAATTACCCCAACATACTTAATACATGAGTGTAGGTAAATCCCAACATATGTGTGTGAATATATCATGTGCCTGGGTATGCTTGTATCAAACTCAAATGAAGCTTGAAACATGTGTATATATAAAGGAATGATATGTTATCTAATAACAAGGAGAAGACAAAATAAGTATAATAAATATTACAACTAGGATCATGTTGAAATTTTTTAGTATTTTTGAATTATTTGAATGTTTTTGTATTTTTGGAATATCTATTTTTTTTAAATTTAAAAAGGTAAATTCTAGTCATTTATCCCATCTAAGTGATGATCATTACAAGTGATATGAACACTATATATGGTATATCAAACTATTGGTACTACCAAGGAACATTTATATGTGTAATATATGTCATTGTAAGCTCTATAATGCTCATCATATGTATTATATGACTTTCTGGTATTGAAGATATAATAGGAGTAGGGGTTTGTGTAACTCATAATTTTATGCCATGTAGTGTATTTGAAGTATAAATAATAGGAATATGTTTATGTGTTATAGATAACTGAGTATGTTTCATATTATTATATGAGGATTCCATGGAATCCATTATGTATCTTTAATGTAATGGGTTCTCGAGTATGGGTTGCCTAGGAAATGGGATTCCCTGTTGCTTACCCTTTCATGGAGGATTAACTTTGGTAATTTTTATAATTTATTTATCCTAGAATTAAATTATCTTGTTAAATTGGATGTTCATATGGAATTATATGAGAGGTAACTACTATGTTCTGTATTAATGTATTTAATAACCCATGCACTATGGAAGGTACTATGTAGAATTTATGTGTAATATTTCAAATAATTTACTTTTTTCCATGTAATATGTTTGAAATGGAATATTTTATAATGTGGTAAAGTATAGATATTTGTTCATTTAGTTTTATTTGGTGATAACTAATGTAATTTTCATATACAATAGAATCTAGCTAGGAATAAAAATGCTTGACTATAATGATCATGTTGTAACTAGGTTTTTTTATTTTAGTTCTAACACTATAATTGATGTATCTATGGGAGCATCATGTGTATTTGTTTGATTTGTATTTTTACCTATGGTTTTACTACCCAATTAAATTGTGTATACTTGTAATTAGTCTCTATCAACTTTGGATCAATGCCCTTTGAACATATCCCCTCTAGTGAGAGATCTACCAACCAAGGAAAGATTGGTCATTATATAGGGTACACTAGGATAAATACTTATTCAACTGGTTGACTTATATGAATGTTGATGGACCATATGTTATTAAAAATTAGTGGAATGGAATTTATTGACCCTCTTATAATGTTTTATAGAATAATTTGGGGAAAGAGACTTGGTTATCTCTTTGTTAAATATAATAATCCTTTGTCTACAAGTTGTGTATACTTTTTCATTTGAGCAAAAAAATAATTATATTGATGCGCACTAATAATATGATAAGTGGGAAAGTATTATCCTTTTACCTTTTCAAATCTATGTGGTGGATGGTAATAATTAGGAGGTAGATTTATCATCCATTTATCCAATAGTGAATGCAATATATCATGTGGTCTATCTTGTAACCAATCAAACTAAAGTGATTGAATTTTATTATAGGCATATGGTATGACTATAAGAAGTACTCAATAGGTGTAATATTTTCCTTTGTGTAAAACTTTTATTGTTTTTTCTTTGGTATATATTTTTTTTTTAATCAAGTTGTTCAAGCATTTCTTGATTCTTCTTGGTTTTTTATTTTGATTTGGTAAAAAAAATTGTAACATGTTTTCATTTTAATAGAGAAATAAGTAATTATGTTTTGGTATTTTTCAAATCATCTACATATTTATGCACATCCCAATATAGATTATCAAATTAATCAAACAAATTATTTAATGCTCTTTCTTTAGGTGGAGAAAGAATAACCCTACTAAATATGAATTATACTTCCAAATTTGAGGTGGTGTAATGTAAGGAATACAAGATATCTTTAAATATAATGGTATAGTCTTGAAAAGGTGCATCCTCATTTTTATTTAAGGGTTTTAAATGTTCTAATGGTAGTTTGGGTAATGTGTGATTATGAAAATTAAATAATAATACATCCTCAAGTTTTTAAAAAGTTTTCAAGGAACCATTTGGAAGTGTATAAAACAAATCAAGAGCATATTGAGCTAAACTTTTGTGGAATTTTTTTGATAAAAAGCATTCATATTTATCCCAATGTTAAAAAGAGTGTATTTATTGTTTGAAATGATTTGTAGGATATTTTTTGCCATCAAAGGAAGAGAAAATAGGCATGACAAAGGTGGAAGAGTATGTATGATCAAAAACATCTCTTGTAATGGGTTGATCCTCTAAGATATTATTATTAAAATTAGTCTCATGGGAAGGAAACTTACAAATTAAGAATATTCATTTTTTTAATTATCACCCTTGATAGTCATGAGAGAAAGCATATCAATAGGAGGTAGTAGTAAAAAGGTCAAATAATTGATTATAGGTTTTAATGTTCCATCCATATGGAACATAGGAATAATAGGATCTTTACTACCTTCATTTTATTTTAGTATAGTGTCATCATGTGAGTTGGAAAAAATAAGTAGAGGAGCATTCATTTCTAAATAAAAATTTATATCATGTTGGATACTATGAAGGTTAATAGCACTCTCTTAGGTATTTGGAATTTTTATACATAAGAGATGATTAAGATATGTGGTTTCACTTTATTTATCTAAATTTGAAACATTATTTTGAGTATAAAATGTAAATGAGGGAGGAGGAAGAACATTTTCTAATTGATTTGTAATAAAAGGAAAAATGTAAGCCTCGATGTCATTTTTGAGTTCAAATAGAGGTAGAGGGAATAAAATTCTATTTTATATTTTGGGTACATCATGATTAATTCAAAAAGATAAATGTGATGCAACATTATCATTTTTTTCATTCAATGTACTTTTGAATTTATTTTTCCTATATTTTACATGTTTTTAATGAGTTGTAGCAAATGTATTTGATAATGTAGATGCATCAAGCATTGAATTTTTGATGAATGGTTTAGAATAATTTTCATTTCCACTTTCATATTTAAAATCAAGGTAGGGGAATAATTAATGCATGCATGTTGATAATTATAAGATAGAGAAGAGAATAATTTTCATCATTTGAATTTGAGTGATCTAAATAAGGAAAAAAATTCAATGTTATCATTACTTTGGAAAGAAGGAACACATTCACTTTATTCACCATTTGTTTCATTTGAAAGGGAAGAAAGGAATTCAATTTTTGGTTCTTGTTGACAAAATTTGACTTCTAGTCAAATTGGGTCAACCCTACTATTTTTGAACTTTTGAATAAGGTTTCATGTCCTATATGGGTCTCATAATGGTCTAAACATCTTACCTATCTCTATTTAGCCTTGGTCTAAGCCCAGTCTCCTTGTACTAGTCTAGTCAAACAAAGTCAAAGTTGGTCAACCAAGGTCAAACTTAGTAAAATGTTAACATTTTGTTATAATATTATAATATGGTCATTTAGGTGTCATAAGGAGTTTATAATTCATATATTTATCTTTTACCATGCTTTATATGCAAGATATGCCTTTTGGCCACATTTTTAGCCTATTAATGACTTGTATAGATGGTGGAGTTAAAATAATTGTCACCAAGGTGGATATTAACATTGAGAATGTCATATTATGTTAGGATCAATTATATGGTAGTTAAAAAGTTAGTTATATGTAGGAAATAGTAGTTTCTCCTTAAAAATAGGCCCCTTTAGGCACTTGTAAAGACTTATTTATTTCACTTGCAAATAAAAACGTAGGTAGAGTGACTCTTTACCTTCCCACACCCATTTTTTTCAAATATAATATAAAAAAGTCCATCTGGAACTTATTTTCTTCCATTTTCTCTTGGCAAGCTAAGGAAGGTCAAAATCAAGCACTTGGTATGGGTCGTACAATTAGAGTTGGGAGGAAAAATTTTGGAGGTGGATATTACTATAATAATATTTAAAATACATAATAATAACTCTAAAATTGGTGGATCCTCCTTCATGAATAATCATTTACACCTTGGACAGCTTTTTATGTACTTGCATTCAAGAGGGGTATAGGTTTGCATCAGTTTCTTATTTTCACAAATATATGGAGCTATATTATTTTTATGTAGTGTTTTAAATTTGTAATAGGCCTTATCCATTATTTTTTTATCACCAAAAACTCCCTCTCTTAATGTCCTTAAGGGAGATTTCCCAAAGTATGATTTTTTCTCAAGTTTACAGTCATAGATGCGTAACTTGTGTTATTGCAACATGGAAGGGTCTCAATGGAGATGTTAGTGTTATTATATTAATTTTATCAAGTGTTTTAATTGAATGACCTTGTGAGAGATCAGATCAACACCCTTTCAAATCAAATTATCCCTTTTCTTGTTCACTACCTTGTCAACAGAATAACACTCACAGTTACCTTATACATGAGCTTTAAGAGGTTTATACAGAGGTGTGAATGGTGAAACACATGATGGAATTAATTTTGAGGCTATAACATACCAAATGGGTCATTTCATACATGTTATGAAGGCTATAATTCTATGTAAATTATAGTTTTCCTTCAAATGATGATTAGACTGTATTGAACTCAGTCCCTAAATGGACAAAATAGAGCTCCTAAGTGTTTTGGTGGTTCTCATGTAATGAAACTATGATGGTTTTGAAGGATAATCATATGATAAATTTATATACCTATCAAAATAAAATGATAATTCCAATTTTGAGGGGAAAAAGGTGAAATAAATATCAGTGCTAAGACTCTAACATTGTGCCTAGGAACATTGAATCATGTCAATAACATCTACAAGAAATTGACTCAAAGGGACCACTCTTCAACCAAAGTTTCATTATAAAGTCATGTTTAATGTTTTTATGACCTTTAATATGGAAAAGGAATAATTTAAGGATCAAAGACAATCCAAAATGTATAGTTTACCCAACTTTGGTTCATGATCAAACTCCCTTGTCCATACATAAGCCTGGGAAGGATCACCTACAACAAGCTTTAGTAAGTTTTTATCTCAATTGGGAAGATAATGACCAAATTGAGGGTTTAGGGTGAAAATGGATACTTTTATAGAACTATTAATAAATTATAAATTATTCCTATCAACCACATGACCTAAAAGAGCTCAAACACACCTATAGGCTAGTGAATTGGCACCTACAACAGTGTTGGTAAGACAGTGAGTTAGAAATAGGTTTTACTTATACAAAATGAGATTATATTGGTAGATTTTGGATTATAAAAATAAAAATTTACCTTATGGATCTCATGGAAAACCTAAATACACATAATGTAAGGGTGTATAAAATCTAAATCCACCTTCAGGCAAAGTTAACAAGCCCTTTTCTCAGTCAAAGGGCAACAAGCAAAATAGTGGTGTCTTAATGGTTGATTGAGCACAAAGAGGAGGTTTCAGGTATGAAAAGACTTATATGGTCTTAATTATTAAAAAATTTACTCTAATTTAATCACCATCCATTAACCAAATCTTAGATTAGACCTTCAAATAGGGTCTTAAGGGTGTCTCACTCTAAATAAGCAGATGACCTAGTCTTGGGAATGAGAGATACATTAGTGTAAGGGATTGATATTATCCTTGTAAAAATGGTGGATTATAACTCATATGATCTATTATACATCATAATATGTTTTTATTGTGTTCTTAAAGCCCAAACCAAGCTCAAATAATCTATAGGTAAACGTAAACAATGGTCTCATTCTAGGTAGTCATAGACCTAGTCTATGTTTCCAAAAGCATAGAAAGTGTTTGAGAGAAAAATAGGATATAATATGGTTTGAATAAATCATGTTAGGAATTAATTATCCACACATTTCATGAAAAATCTCAAAAAATCCCATAAAACCTCCAAACACGGCTTGCCTTCTTCATAAGTCTGCCTAGCAAATGTCAAGAGTTAGAAGGTAAAATGGGTGATTTATAAGCTAAATTTAGGTAAAAATAATCATTTTTACCAATTATACACTCTAAAATATTTTCATTTTATGATAATATGAGGTAAACCCTCTCTATTTTGTCTCGAAGGAGGGACAATTTTCCCATGCATGAAGAGATAGTTTTAAAGGAAAAGTGATGAGTAGGTGACCAAAATAAAGGGGAAGATAAAATAATGGTTGTAGAATATGTATCACACACAAAAAAAGATTAAAAACACTTTATAGGATATTTTAAATCAAAAAGGGTGACCTAAGCTACAAAGGTTACAGTCATGTGTGAAGGAAACCCTTAGGCCTGGAAGCCAAGTTGAGGGTCATATGAATTTTTAACCTTGTCAAATCTTTCCAATTGAATAAGTCATGATTGAATAGGTATATTAGAAGTTTTTTATCCATAATAAGGTAGGGTAAACCATTTTGGAGTCATATTAAGCCTAAGTTGTAAGCAAATCCTTTGTAGAAGACTTATGCTTAGTTTATAAACAAAGGTCATTTCTATTCCTAGCTCTTGATGAGATATTCCAATGACTGAAGCATGTTTTAGGTATGTATATAAAGGTTTTTAAACATTTATTGGATAAGATAATCATTATAAAATTGAGTACACTTAAAATCCTCATGAAATGCATGAAAAAGTCTCAAATGCCAACTTCAGATGCTTGAAACTTTGATGAGCTTATGCATGGGACATTGAGGTGTTTAGGGAAGTTATAAAGGGTCCATAATGAATCCTAAATGTAATTTATAGATGATTATAATGTTTATCATTTATGAACAAGGTCTAAGAGTCCAAGTTACCTCAAAACCCTTGGAAACCCTATTTTGCGACTCGATGGAAGAAATGAGGCTCAAATTACATTAAAATGAATGAATTTGAACCTAAGGGATAAAGACAAGTTATTGAAAACTTCATGAGGATAAAATCCATGGATATATGTTGTATGTAATCCATATAGTTTAGGAAAAAGTAGGTCTATTTGAAAATTTATTATGTTTTATAAGTCTTAAAGATGATCTTGGGAACCAATCACTTAGGAGGGTAGCTTGGGACTTGAACCAACTCCCCATGCCATTTTTAGAGCCTAGATATGCTCGCAAGTGTCCCTAATAGGTCTCTCACTTTAGCTAGTCTCTAAAGTGACATAGTGAAAAGCATGGTAACCTAAAGTTGGATACTTTTTATGATGTGTCTAATGGTGACAAGTGTATGAAGTATCCAACCATGTGTCATGAGACCCCTAGTATGGATTAGTTAGGTAAGATAAGAAGATTCTAATGCTAATTATCAATAAATTTCCATTCAAGAGTGATCATGGTTACAAATTATGATTATGCTTGTGTAAGAGAATATCAATGATTAAGAAAACTCCTAATATAGGTGGAGGCATTTTTGTAACTTCCTCTCCTTAGTGCACATGAGACACTTGTTCCTAATCTATTTTGGAATGCTCAAGGAAACCCATGATGAAGGAAATTTCTAAGAGAGAATGATTGAGGAGTTTCAATGCCACATGTGAGGAAGGTGCTCAGTTTGGGATGGACACATGTTCACATCAATTCTTGATCTCTCTTCCACATCATTTCCTTGCATTATAACTAATTTTTAAAATTAGACAATTATCCTTGTGCCTCTTGAACTTTTATTTTCTCTCTTCTTCTGAGTTCTATAAATGCAAACCATTTTGGCTATTGAAAGGAGACCACAACTAGTATGGAAAATTCTTACTAGTATGACATTACATTTTGTCTTTGAACATTGAATACAAGTCTAATTCTAAGTTATAAATAGTTTATCTAAGTGTGTGAGTGATTAATAGTGGATCTAAGTTTTAGTATCATGCTTACTTCCCTTAATCCTTTATGTTTAAGAAAGAGTTATGATTTTAACAAGTCATGTGAAGTGTATTAATTATACTAGACCTTTTTTAAGAAAGCAATTATCTCTATGGTGTGAAATCTACCCCTAAATCAGTTATCTTGTTGATTGTCCTATGTATGCTACCTTCATATTGAATAAATTATGTTAGAGTCATTCAATTCCTAGAATTAGTCTTGGAAAAATTTGTTGCTTAGTAGGAGTGTGATAGTCTATGGGATATGTTTTGGTGTATCACCTCTTTAGTATAGTTTCTATTTCATGCAAAACTTCTAACCCTTTTCCATGAACAATCATTATATTAGGTGATAGGCATATTAAATAAGAATATAGGGAGCTAGCCCTTTCAATCCTAGAGATTCATCTCTCTTACAAGTTCCCCACAATTAGAAAGATGATTCAGTGTTGCATCAAATTTTAGGAGCTGAATAAGGTGTCCTAGGGTGCATAATTTGATGCCAACAATTCCTCTTACAAATTTTTATATGAAACATTTCTATTTTCAACATCATAAGTTTTGATTTATTGTACATCATTGTATCATATTTATGTCATGCACTAACAAAATTGATCATTTTTTTTAAGGCCTTTAATCACTAGAAATAGAAGAAATGTTATAACTAGACTCATCATATCTACATTAAATAGGGATATAATCACACTCATAACCATATCAACACATATTATGAGTATCCACATATTCATAGAGAATTACATTTTTATAATGAGTTTTTTCATTAGCATAGTTATAAGCAAAGGATGATAATTGAGCAATTTTTTTAGATGTCATAAGATCCTCATATAAAATACATTTTTCATAAAGAATATTAAACAAGTGATCCAAAAAATAGGGTTTTCTAGGGTTGTATTAGAAGTAAACATGTTGAGGAAGGCTACAAATTTAGATACAACCACATAAAGGAGAATAATAATGCCTAGAGATAAAATAGAATCAAGAATTACTTAAACCATGCCCATGCAATAAATCAGATTTGGAAAATAAATATAGTAATCTAAAAATGATTTTTTGTAAAAGGAGAAACAAATTTAGTGTCTATTTCAAATAAGAATACATGATGGGTTATATGGAATGTTTAACTCTAAATTTAGATAACTATGGTTGTTTAGGGTTAAGGGGTATTATATTTGTTAGATTAAGTTACTCATGTTTACTAGGCATTTTTTGTATTTTTCCTATTGTGTATTTATCTCACATTGGTTAAGATTCTTTACTCCTTGTTTATCCTTGCCTATATATGTAAGTCTTCTCATTTGAAACAACCTATAATATTTTTGGATGTATATATGATAATTGATAATTTGTTTTGAATATCAATTTGTAACCCTTTGTATTATAGATCTCTCCTTTTATGATGTTCTTTGTTTTCAACACCTAATATTATTTGGCTTGGAATGATCTAGTCATAATTCCTTTCATGGTATCAGAGTATTAGGTGTTGTAGTCATCCATTTATGAGTTTGTTGTTGTAAGAGTTTTTTCATATATCAAAATTTTTTCTTAGCATAGTGGAGGTGTTGTGTATGGATCTGTGATATGTGTTCTTTTTACCAATGACTAAGCCATATAGATTCTAGGCTATACCATGTTGTAATTATTTTTCTAGACCCATGTTTAAGTTTGTTTTTGAAGATTTTAAGGTAATTTATGTTTGAATTTTGATGGTTTTAGGTTGTACATGCATCAAAATATAAATATGAAAGCATAGTGTAATATAAATATAAGTTTCATGTCCTCTAAAGTTTTTTAGAATCACCCAAGATCAGGTCATACAACCCTTCTATTAAAAAACCTATTCGTTAGTCTATTAACATATACCTGCCACTTATATGGTTTTCTCTCATCACATGTGGTAGAAATTAGATTTTTTAGATATGAAACCTATTAAAGTTAGCTAACAATCATATATTTCATCTCATATTAGTTGGAATCATTTTGGATCATGATGTAAATCTCTTGTGGCAGCCTGAAAATCATTATAGCAATTTGTCTTCATCATATGGATAGTCATATAATTTTATTCTATTTTGAGGCCATACGATCTAAAAAATGATATATTATTCTTGGAGAGAATATTATTTTTAGTATAATTTCATCATATAATAAGAAGTACCATTATGCATCAGGTTATACCACTTTTTGGGATATTAGAATAGGGCCCATTCAACCAATTTTTTTGGATCTTGTTAAGAGTCTTTTTTATTTGATTGGGTAAAAATAGGTTTTAAAAGGACCTATAACCACCAAAGAGAAATAAAATAAAATTATCAAGCCAACAATAGGGCTGAGGAACTAAAGGACAAAAGATAATTAGACCAAACTGAGAAAAAAATAGGAAACTGGGAGCAGTAGCTATAAAGTGGGGCTCAAAGGGTAATCCCCCTTTATCAGGTCTTCATGGAGCACACTACACATAAATAGGTTCACCTAAGAGAGGAATATTTCACCATCAAGGACATCCATGTATCCATCATATGGTAGAGTTATATTTCAAGTGGTAAACTTTCCTTTGAAAATCTTGGTCTTGCAAAGCATAGTGAAAAGCCAAAAGTAGATCAAATTCAACCTTGGCACAAGGGGACCAAGGTCCCTAATCAGAAACATGAAATAGTAAAGGACCCCCATGGGTATCTAAGCTAGAAAATAACTATCCCAAAAAAATCTCAAAATAAAGAAGAAGAGAGTACATCTAATCTGAGTTCTTAAAGAATCTAGCTCGACAAAGGCCCATATTAGAAGCCACCACTTTAGAGCATATCGAGTATCCATGAGCTTTCCTGACAACTTTGTTTTGATATCTAGGAGCATGAGACCAGCCAGGTGGATGTGACTCTAATAAATTCTAAACAAGATGTTAAAAGTAAAAAAATGAAATCTTGGGGGCAAATCTTTCTAATAACCTTCCTAAAACTAGTTTTTACCCAATTTTGACAATGTGTGTCTGGTTTCTACCAAATAAATTATGAGATATATTTTTTAAATATTTTGACCATATTCATGTTCCATCTCTCACATGTTTGACTATTTATGGGTTTTTTTGTCTTTTCCTAACTTGAAAAGTGGTTTAAAAGCAAATTTTAAAAGTATTTTCTCAAACTAAGTAATACTTGAAGTGGTAAATCATTTTTTAGTGGACCATTGTCACATTGAATGTATTGGGATAAAATTAAACTAACCACATTTTAATGAAGTGTTAAATCATGTTTTGGTCCTTAGTGCATTTAATTTTTATGCATTTTTTACTTATATGACCCATTTTAATGATGGAAAACTTGTAGAAGCTATAACTTTTGAACTATGACTTGAAATCAAGATCTTTTTTTTTCAAAATTTTATGTTTTTTGATTCTCTATCTACTGGGGTATTTTATATTTTAAAACACACTCAACTATTAAGTTCCAAATTTAAGGGGACCTTACACATTTTTAGAGGTTTATTTATTCCTTATCATTCTTTGAATCAAGAATTATTATTTTTTAGGAGATCATTCTTTCTTATTCCCAATTTATTCCTTGTATTTTGATAATGGATCCCCTCAAAACCTTAAATTACACTACTTGGATAATAAAAATAAAGATACACCTTTAATTTAAAGGTTTTTGGATAATAGCACTTGAAAATTTTCCCAGCTTCATAGATGAGGAAGATATTGCCTAGATTTCATTAATGCAAGATGAGGCTCTTTGCTTGATTTGCCTTAATGTTTTAGATAGATTGTGAATTCATATTATGGATGCCATATCACTAAAATAATATTGGGTTTCTATTTAAACCTTATTTGAGGAGGATATTTAGACTTTTGGGTTTTTTGAACCCTCTCTTACTCTACCTCCTATTCCACTTCCTTCTCCTCCTATTAGCAAGGATTTATATTTTGATGGTGGCATGGATGATGCTTATCCATCTCCTTCTCCTTAGGATAATGATGTTTTCTCTTCTCATTATGTATTCTCTCCCCCTTCTATAGTTTCTTGTGATGACACATTCCTGATAGACATTTCTCTTCTTTTTATTGAGCCAATTCTATGGGATGAATTTCTACCAGACTTGGGATGTCTATTTGTAGAACTTACCTTTGTTCCTATGCAAGATGTTGAACCATCATAGATTATCTCTTTGGAGGACTCTACTAGTTCTAGTGAGATTACACTTTTTGATCATTATGCTTCACTTCCTATGGAAATTGTCTTAGTGAATGTTCTATGTATTTCTTCTCGTCAATTCACTTCCATGGAATTACATCTATTTCTTATGCACTATCTTGTTAGACCTATGCCACATGTCAAATTTGGATGTGATTAAGAGATATTTGTACCACTTCCTCCTTCATAATATATTATGGATTGGGTACACTTAAAATACACCATTCATGTTATTTATTTAGAAAATGGAAGAACCATTATTCAATGCAGATAGAGCTTCTACAATCTTCTAGCCGAAGATCTCGACATTGACACTAGTCATCTTGTAAGACTAACTTGGAGTCTCAATAGCTTAAATACTGATGATAGTTGTTCTTGGGGGGATTGCATATGAATTCCTTCCTTCCTTATTTTATATCATTTTTTTTTTTTTGGGGGGGGGGGGAGAGTTTGTTTCTTATGGGTTTTCTCTTTTTCTCCACTTCATGGATATATATTGTACATGAGTACCTCGTTAGGCCTTGTTCCTGGGACTCATACCATGGATATGCCACTTTATTTTTGCCTATTTTCAGCCCCTAGCTTCATTTGAGGGAGGTGTTAGACTAGGTTACTCATGTTTACTAGGTGTTGTTTATATTTTCTTATTATAGATTTATCCCACATTGTTTAGGATGTTTTTATCCTTGTTTGTCCTTGCCTATATATGTAAGGGTTCTCATTTTTAAAAACATATAAGATGTTTTCATGTAATATTTGATATTTTCCACTTTATTATACATATCAATTTTCAACCCTTTCTTTTATAGATCTCTCATTTTGTGATGTTCTTTGTTGTCAACACCTAAGATTATATGACTTGGAATGATCTAGTCATAATTCATTTTAATATTAATTTGTACACAAAGATGATTAACTAACCTAATGAGTAAGATAATTGATACAAAATCATATAAATAATATGCCAAAGTTATACAACTAAGATTGTTAAAAAAAAGTAATGTATATCTGTTGATAGATATTGTAACAAATAAGGAATGATGATACTTAGTTGGTTTACTATGCTCATGAAGGTCTAATTTGGAACATGTTTGAAGTGGAATGTAAGGTGATCCTATAAAAATCCTCAAATTTTAAAAATATTCTTTCTATAGCCTCAGACACTTGTGTTAGATCTAGATAGTTACATCAATGCATATGTCTAACTTTAATATAAGTATCTTATATAAAATAATAACTTGATCTAGATGTGATTAATTGGAGACTTATATGTTTTCTATCATATTTATTCTAATGTATTTAGATCATGTGCATAGGTTATCATTATCTTTTAAATGATAAAACACTAGCTTCCTCATGCTTATATTGACTATTACAAACATGGGTTAGTTGTTTCACACTATTGATCTACCCTAAGTACCCTTGTGTCAATTGGTATTGCCTACATATCAAATACTCCAAACATGGCCTTAGACTTATGTAGTTTTCTCATATGCAATGTGTGAAAATCATAGACATGCAGTGACCTATCTTGTGACTTGGAATATATGTCTCATGGATTTATCTTTGAATGATATAGACCCATGGAAATATTTCTCTTATTATTGATATGAAAATAGGGATGAATAGGGTAGGTTTTCTCACTTTAATTTATGATTAAGTGCTTCTTTATTTATTACCTTGTGATTTGTATGTGATTTACATGTGAGGAATGAATGAGAGTTGAACTTATATATATATATATATATATATATATATATATATATATATATATATATATATATATATATATATATTGGATGGCTTTTGGGCACTTGACACTTTTTAGGAAAGGTGGAAACTAGAGTCAATACAGGTTTCTATCTAAGATACAAGTATCCAAGAAGCTAAAAATAGGTACAAGTCCAAAACTAGTAGTGAAGTATAATGATGAGGTTTAGAGTTTTTTGCATAGTATAAAAGGTTTAGTCACTAGAATAACAATGGTTAGACTATGAGATAAAAAATTTAGGCATAAATATATAGTGAATGTGAGCCTTTTGATAGTGAGTAGGTCTATAATTGAAAGGTACAACTATGATGGATATTTCCAAGTGTACAAGACTAAGGTACTACATAAATCAGATTTTAGTATCTACATATACAACTAGTAATTTCATCCTTGTGCATTATTATATTAAATCAGGGTATGTAGACACTCAAATCTATATTTACATGATACTCAAGTCTTTCACACTTGAAAAATATTACTTTTAGCTATAACCTTTAGTTCTTGACTTTCCCACTACCACAAGGTTTGCATTCACTATCTCATTATGCATAAATGCTTATCTTATAGTTTAACCATCACATTGTGATTACCCATATATATATATATATATATATATATATATATATATATATATATATATATATATATATATATATCTGTGTGTGTGTGTGTATGTGTGTATATATGTATATATATATATATATATATATATATACATGTATGTGTGTATATATATATATATATATATACATGTATGTATATATATATATATATATGTATATGTATGTATATATATATATATATGTTATATATATGTATGTATGTATGTATCTATATGTGTGTGTATATATATATATATATATATATATATATATATCCTTCACTCTTATTTATATATAATCACCAATTATCTATTCTCAAAGACACTAACATTCAGATCTAGACACTAATGTCGAAGCTAATGTCCTAATTCCAACATTAGTGTTTGTACCTTATAAACACTCAAATTTTTAAATATTTTGATATATATGGGTTAGAATATTTTACTTAATTAATTCTTCATGAGATTATTCACAAAATGTGTTTTTTAAATACATGTCAAGGATCATTCATTATCATCAAGTTTTTTTCAAGCACACATCTAACACTTACCAATAAAAATGACCTCTAAATCTTACAAAATTACCCTATTCTTCCCTATTTTAATATTATTCATATGATTAGTTTTATTATATTTCTAAAGCATCAAAAAATCATCCCATGAGAGGTATTTATCAATTTTCAAGCTTGATTACTACATGCACTTGCATATAGAATATTAAACCATTGTTCACACACAAACACACACATAGGGGATACATACATATGTCTAAGGTCCTATTCAAAGTATTAGATATTTAAGTAAAATTCACTAGCATGGGGGTATTTAAGTTCAACTCAACTTCACTTAAGACCACTAAGCCCTATTTTACAAGGTGCCATGCCCTAATCGATGGATCTAGGGTTTTGAAAAAGTATTGATATTAAAAACATGTGCACGTAATTTATGTAGATAATGTGAAATGTGATAATGAACCCTAATAGGTTTAAGGGGAATTTATTAAAAATAATAAATATTTTGTATGGTATAGTAGTGGAAAAATTAGGACACTAGTGATGATGCTAGTGTCCATAGGGCAACGTAAGTATCTAGTTTGGTATAAATAAATATTCAAAATGTAGTGACTAGATCTAGATCTTCAGATAATCCATTCATGAACCTACATAATTTAGAGTTTCCTACACATCTATGTATAAGTAAATTATAATTTTTCCTTCACATTTTTATTATCAAAACATTGAATGTTATATGTTCTATATTTAGCATATTCTTAGATTCAATATATCTTATCAAAATATCGATAGAATATAAATTTATATAATTAGCTTAATTTTAAGAGTATTTTATTCCTTTATTAATTAAGATACTCTTTCATTTAATATTTGTTTCTAAAAAAATTTAAATAATAGGTAATGTTCAACCATTCAATAATAAGTGGTTGAGGTCAATCTAGCCCAAAATTATAATCCTTTTTTAAGGTCTTTTATGATCAATCAAGAACAAGTTAGGATTTTGTAAAAAGGAGATAAATGAAATGCATCATCACATAATATAAAATAGTTTACAAATATATGATCATATTGTTGTAAAACAAAAATTGCTCCCATGAGTTGTAGATACCCATAGTATATAAGGATACTACCACTAAACCCTGATAGTGTTGATTACCATAGGGATCTGACTTTGTTGAGAGTGTCTAGATAGTATAACAACTCTTTTTTAGACTTAAGCACATAATAAATCATTTACAAATATTTTAGCATCTTCAATGAGTGGAAGAACATTAAAATCAACTAAGTAACTCATCCTTATATTATCTTATCAATTCTAAATCAAGTAGTTTCAATATTTATTATGTTAATTCAATTAAAATTATTGTATTTATCACCATTATATATGTAATCTAAATTATTACATAGTTTCAATTATTTTATATCTCTTAGGTGTAATTAATTTAAAATATTTTATTTAAACTAAAATTAAATTATTACAAACATGCTTTAAAACAACTCAATACCACCATCTTATGCATAGGGTTAAATACTATTATGCTTATCATAGATTCTATGGGATTTCTAAATATAGGTCATGCTTTGAAACATAAAATTTAGGATATTTTTAATAGTGGTGACCTTACATTGGATGCATCTACTAAGGCACCACATTCCAATATTGATCAACACACCCCAATTTTTAGTTCATCTCCTAAACAATGATTAGCTAGACAAGAGAAACCTATTTCAACAAATACAAATTTACTTATACAATAAAGTTATATTATTCTAAGAATTTTTTCATCACCTATTTAAAAAACCATTTCATTTTCATACACAAAAGGGACCTATTCTAAATTTGATGTCATTTCCTACAAATGAAACTCCCATTACAAGTAATATGTAATATCCTATAAAGGAGCTATCTAAAGAAGATTTGCCTAACCAATAGAAACCTATGGAAACCATTTTTTAAACTATTACTCAACTAATTATAACTAATTATCCTCTATATATTTAATTTAAAATAAATGAAATTGGGATTTTAATATGTAAAAATTAAATTTTGTCAACAACAAAGCAAAATAATAAGAAGTAAATACAAACAAACTACTCTAGATCCCATTCCATCTTAGTTATTATCTAACCATACACGTGATATTAAAAGTGAAAAATAAATTGAAGAGTAAGGAAAATTCAATAAAAAAAATTAAAAAATATGGTAGAATTGGTTATATATACCTTAATACAAATGTCTAAAATGATATCGATTGGAATGACATGTTTCATTATTAGATAAATATGTAAATTATGTTGATGATTATGATCCATACGATGTGGGCATGACACCTATTAGTAATACAAATTTTTCATCATGGCCTACATACACATACCTTATGAACCACATGAAATAAATATATTAATTAGATAATGATATCATAACATAACATATACTTTTAATTATTTTGGATTAATGTGATCTAAATAAATTAAGACTGTAAATGTTTAGATTTGGTAAAGCATAGCAATAATACCCTAATCATATTTATAAATAGAAAGATATATATTTTAATTAAAATATTTAAACTTAAAAAATTAAATAGGGGAGATGTACTTAGATTATTTCTATATTTTATTACTCAAAAAATTCATTAATGATCCTAAAAATATTTTATGCATGATTCATCACCACTCAAATAAGTAAAATATAGCTCAACCCTTACCTAGATGATGTCTTTAATAGTGAGACCCCTATAAAAACTAATACTATCATGTCTAAATATTCATAGTTTCCTTATAGACTATGCAAGTTTATGATACCTCAAACCATTACACCTATACCAGTAGATTTTATCTATGTGTACACTCCCATTTAGTCATGTGCATTGATCTTTATTTTCTTTATCCTACCTTTGAAACCCTAATCTCATTTTTCACTATAAATCCTTGGAATAGGGGTTAGTATGTTGGGTTTGACAACCCCAACTAGTTTCCACTAAATGATTGAGCATTTCTTGAATTTCAATACTCGAAAGAGGGCTCAAATTTTGCATAGTTATCCCACTTAAATGTGTGTTTGCAACATCATGGTCAATCTAGAATATAATGCATTTTTTGGATTTTGACACTTGGTAACATGTGACTTTGGCATGCATGTGTTTTCATAAATGGATCCATGACTACTCCTTTGATGGGTTTTCTATTAGAGTAAGGTTTATTTATTTTCCCATATTTATTTATTATGATATTTTTTACCTCGCTTGGATTTTTCCTAATTTCATAGATAAGCTTACTTAGGTGTAATTGGAGTTATATTTTGAATAGATTAATAGGAAATAATTCCCTTAACTGACTATTCCAATTATAGGAGTTATTCTTCTATTCTTAGATCTTTGACTACCTTTCTTAGAGGAGTTACTCATGCAATCCTATTTGTAAATATGTCTTGGTGAGTTATTTTTCAATGAAGATTGGTTTTGGATCTTATTTTGTTTATGCAATATTTTTATGTAGCTATTGTGTTATGTACTTGATTAAATCATCCCTATCACAAACCTATAAATTGTATTGATCCCCAAATCTTGAAATCCAATCTATTATGTTATTACTATAAGATCACCATTATAGTATTCAAATGTATTTATTATATTAGTTTTATTTGTAATCATGAGTCTATTTGTAAAATAATATTGTATTCATGTTTCCTACTCTCTCCATTACTGGGATATTTTATACGTTAGTATATTATCCCTTATTTTGCATTAGATTATCCAAAGTTATATGAAATTAGTCCTTATTCTTAGTTGATGTTCCATAAATAAATGTGCATGAGAGACAATGGCCTCATCCTAATATTTTTTAAATTAGTATAGATCTATGTATAGTACCTCAAGCATTTGACTCATTATTAAATTTTTAAGGTTACATCCTAGAATTAACCTCTATCATATCCATAATGTGTTGTTTATTTTAGACTCTCTAAGTCTCCTTGATATCTCCCACAACCTGCTTAGTGGACTTAGACTTTTTCCTTATTCCATATCCTCTTATTATTCTCTTAATATGTATAAGATCTCAAACCAACCTTATTTTCTCACATGTCCATCAACCTTTAATTGATCAATTACCTTTAAGCCTCTTCATACCCTATATTCACCTATTAATGTGTTTACATACTACACATGAGTTATTTAGGTAGAAACACCAAATGTCTGGTTCAAAACCCATCTTTTCCTTTTTTATTAAAACTAGTTTTTAATAAAAGTAAATTTAAAGTTTTTGTGTGAGAACATTTAAAATGATTCATTATATTTTGTATGAGTTAAAACTTTTTTATTTTTTTATAAGAATAATATATTATGGGTGTTAAAATGAGAAGCTTTTTTATTTAATACTCTTTATATTTGTTTGTCAAAGATTAAAGGGTGAGATCTAGTTTGGTAGGTGGATAAACCCCTTATAAGTAAAATAACTTATTTATATCATTAATTTAACATATTTTATGTACTATTAGTAGATGCATTATCATTTGAGCTTGATTTCCTTTTTTTATATTGAAAATTAAATATTTTAAAAATTTGCACTGGTTGTTCTAGACATATTCTCAATTATCCCTAATGTGTTTTGAGCATGCATTATTTGTAACATTCAAGGGGTTTTCCACTTCATATTTTAGGGCATGCACTATGGTTTTTATTCACTTTCCATTCTATTTTGCACTTCTATTTCTATAATAAATAATAACTACAATTACAACCACTTCACTTTATTTATTCACAATGAATACAAGTTCAAGTAATCCTCTAACACCATTTAACTACTATGAATAGAACACTAAAATGTAAATTACATTAAGGATCAAGGGTTTGCATTGTATTATAATGGGAAATGAGACTAAACCCAATACAGAAGTAGAAACACTTAAGTGGTACAACTGTTGAGATGAAGCCTATGGGTTGTTGTGTCTTTTGGTGTATCTAGATATTCTCTTTCACTTGGAACAAGTTAAATCTCCTAATGAAGTGTGGAACATCTTAGAAAAGTTTTTTAGGAAGCTTGATGTGGTGATAGGTAATGAACTTGAAAATTATCTTATCAACACTCTTCAAAAAAAATTCACTAAGTTCAAGTCTTTAATATTGTAGTTGAAATAATGTGGAATAGAGAATAAATATGACCAATTTATTCTTTCTATACTCTCTAATATAGGCCATGATTACTTAGTCTTTGTATCTTCTTTCCATACCACTAAAAGTGCTTTAGGCACTACATGGAAAAGTTCCTCTTTAGATGCTTTCATTTTCAACTTGACTAGGGAGAAAGACAAGTTATTACATATGGGAACATTGAAGTCCTCAAAACCTCAAGCGCTAATTATTGGGAATGGGAAATAGAAGGATTCAAACAAATATAATAAGTATCAAAATAAGAAAAAAGAAAAAACCTTTGCTATAAAAACCACTAAAACTTCCTCTTCCAATGATAAACCTAATAAAGAGAATGTTAAGTGTGCCTATTTAAACAAAAATAGTCATGATGAACACAAGTGCATGAAAAAACAAATTGATCATCTAACTCATCTTCTAGAAAAGAATAACATAGGTGTTCCTGAGTCTATCAATTAAAATTCATCAAATCAAGATTATTATAAGGCAAAAGAAAAAGGTAAAGATAAATAAAATGGAAAGTATCTTGTAGTAGTTTTAGCTCCAACCTCTTCATGAGTTAATGACTCAGGTGATTCCCACTACATGGGATCTTTATAAGTTGTGTTTTCTTCCCTAGAGCCTTGTAACATATATTCTATCACTTTGGGTGATGACACTTATTTAAAATTTATAGGGATAGGTGATGTTGAAATGGATGGAAGAATATTTAATAATGTTCTAATTATTTTATCACTTTCAACTAAAATCCTTTCAGTGTACCAAATCAATCACATCATTAAGGATATTAGGGTACATTTTACACCATATTTAGTCATAATAATAAAGTTTCATAATGATTATATAGTGGTAGTGGGTAGGGTAGATAACTAAGATATGTTATACACCTCACATTTTTCACCTAATTATTCTCTGACCACATTCTTAACTCATTCAGATAGAGTTATCAAACTTTGGCATTAATGGTTTGGCCACCTGAACTACCACTACCTAGAACAACTCAGTAAAAATGACATGGTCATAAGATTACCTTGATTCCATTTATATAAGGGTATTTATGAGGGTTGCACCCTGAGGAATCATTCCAAAGGTAAATTTGATAAAGTAAAATATTAGAGGTCTTCATAGGCATTAGAGTTAATACAAAGTGATATATCTGAGCCTTTTCCCAATCTCTCTTTCACAATGGATAAGTATGTCATTACCTTTGTTGATGATTTATTGAGATACCCATGGGCATAAATTTGGGGTTTTAGACAAGATTAGATACTTAAAATTTACTATACATAAATAATTAGAGAAATCCATTAGGTTTATTCAAATAGATAATGGGGCTAAGTATTTCAATAATAGGTTTGAGTAGTTTTATACCATAGAGGGGATTGATTTTCAGCAGATAGTTCTATATAATAAATAATAAAATAGATTTGAATAACATAATAATAGGTACTTGAAAGAGATGGTTAACTATATGATTCACTCTACATCACTTGCACCATAATATTGGGCTAAAGCAATCAAATGTGCTTGCTACATTTTGAATAGGGTTCCCCACAAAGTTTTAAAAGACATAACTCCCTTTGAAGCTTGGTGTTGACCAAATTTTTCCCCAAGAAAAATTTTTGGTCACCTTCTTCCCTTGATTTTCAAAACTAGTCATTTTTGGGTTCAGCAAGTTCAACAATTCAGTTCATTACCATGGTTCTTTGGTTGGTTCAGTACTTTGGTTCAGCATCTTAGTTATTCGGCACTTGGTTCATCTTCAGGGTTCAGATAGGCTTAGTTTAGTTTTCATTCCATGCCTAGTTCATTGGTTCTCCACTTGGCCGAAGGGTAGATGCTTCAATGCTGTCAAGGAAAATATCCGAGTAAGTCAAAAATTGTCTAAGTTCAAAATGGACTAAGCCCTGAATTCCTTTAGACTTTTTGCTCGAAGGAATTCCTTTAGATAAAAAGTTTGAAGGAATTTAGGTGCGCTTTAAATCCAAGGAAAAGGCCTGGGAAAAATTTCCATGAACTTTTTGTCCATGGGAAAATGTCCACGAACAAAAGTCTGCAGAAAACACAGAGGCAAACGAAACCCGAGAAAGTTATCCATGGGGACTCGGGGAAAAGTCTGAGGTAACAAAGTACCCACTGAAGGACCCCAAAGGGTAGGTTCCCTTGCGAGGGACTTCCAACCCAAATCCAAAGGGGCGCTAAGCAAGTTAGAGGGGTGCCTAGAAAAAAATAAAGGCAAGGATGCCGAAGAAGCCAACGAAGGCCCGACTGACATTGTGATGGGGACAGTGACATCCCAGAGGATGTCAAAGTTAGCAAAGTGAAATAGCCATTCCTTTTCAAATGAGAGAGAGCTAACCAAGGGGCCAAAATGTAGTGACCCACTAAGATGTTCACCCCCAAGGGATGAATAAGCTAGATAAGACAAATGGAGAAAAGATAAAGAATGACAAGGTGCAGAAGAGACAATGTAGTCTAAGTGGCAAGGGGAAGGTGATTTATTGCCTAATAATCCCCAAATGGTACAAATAGAAAATAACATGGCCCGTGCATTTTAAAAGGGGACAAATCTTAATATGTTGGTAGAGAAGAGGCACAGTCTGTGTTTCCACTTTAATGCTCAAACACCAAAGTCAAATTCAATGATTAAATAACATGGTTCTAGCAGGCCTCTTCTAGAAACATGACATCAACCACAGTGTTTTCCTCTTCCTAATGAAGGGACGCGATAGTCCACTTGTAAAAAATGAGCACCAAATGGGCTTTCTAGTTTCTCATATATATTGTGAACTTGTCATTTGTAAATCATCTTCCACATTTTACAAGGTGCAGCCCTACTAAAATTTCCACCTAAATCAAATAAATGCAATTTTACCTCTTCTTGGATAGATATTATGTGTATTCCCTAAGTGTTAATTTGTGTCTAGTCATTGTCTTTTGATGCTCTCACAGGTTCAACACCAACACACTAGCTATCTACAAGGCACCATTTTGTAGTTGATAGGAGAAGAGCTCTTTTTTGGAAGTGTAGAATAGAGGAAGTTATTTATAGTGTGCATTTCACAGCACCTTAGTGAGTCTCTATTTCTATGTTTTCATAAGAACCTCCCTGCCATTTTCTTGTAGCCTGGTCCTTCTGCCAAGACTAAAGTGTATGTATGTTGTTTTTGTCTGATTCTGAGTGTGGATGTGAGAAGGTCAACTTATTTTGGTGCATCACCTCTTTAGAGTAGTTTGTTTTCCTACACTCTCCCTCTCTTTTCACCCCCCATTATATATATATATGTGTGTGTGTGTGTGTGTGTGTGTGTGTGTGTGTGTGTGTGTTTTGCACTTACTAAAACAAACATGATGCATCAAAGGGAGCTATCCCTTATCTAGAGACTCTCCCCTCTAGCTTCACTAGTCCCATAGGTGAGAGGGGAGTTTCCATGTTGTGAGGAGAAGATAGGAGCTCAACTTCCTATCAAAGGGTTTAATTTATTGCATCAATAGTTTTAGCACGCCTGATGGGATTTAGCTTGATAACTCAATTTTACAATGCAGTAAGGTTTCAAGATTGATGTTGGTCCTGTTATAGCAAATCAAAGTTTTTAGCATCTATTGACTCTGAGTTAAATCTTCTGGTTAAGTAGCCTAGTGCCATCAAAAATCATTTCTTTTATGTATATTTCCTTTGCTCAAAATCATCGGTCTTGTTTTCCTTCATATGAATATAATCAGGCTCCAGATATTTATGCAATCCCCTCAAGTAGCTCTCCTAATTGCCATGCAATGATAAGGTAAATGGCCTTGGAATTGAAGATTAATAGGTTGGAAGAGTAGTATAGATATTAGTAGGAGCTGATGTATAAAGAGGACTACTTGTTTGGGCAAGCACAGGCCTTACAATCCATAGAGGAGGACGTAAAAAAATGGAGAAATCCATTTATTCAAGGCAGTCAGCCTTATGCCCCCCCTCTTATTCTGAAGAAATCCCCCTCTTTTGTGCCAAATCCTTTCTATCAAATAGCACTTGCTCACTCCAGCTCATCAAATGCATTCGCTCTCAATCTCGTGCGCCTGGCTTTCCAACACCAAAAGGCATTAGAGCAACCTCTCATGGAGATGAAACTTTTAAACTCCTTAAATCATGAATTTTCCATTGGGGAGAATACCACCAACCAACACGTCCCTCTTCTAAAGACTCCTCTAGTGCACCAACAGTCTTTTCCTTGCATTCTCCAACCTCCCCAAGTTCTTCAGCATGATATGCAGATTTTGAGTTGGAGGATGGAATGCCAGGGACCAGCTCAGAGCTTTGAAGAGGATAATGCTAGTGACCTCCAAGAAAGACTCCTTCAGGATAATCTAGCCAAGCAAATTAAAGAATTAGAGGCTAGGATGAAGCTACTTCTCGAAAGAGAGTTGAAATTTCTAGACCTTGTGGAGGAGCCCTAGGACCTTGGAGAAAACAAAATTACTGCCTATTCATGGGAGCAAAATCCCAATTCCAAGATCCTGAACTGGGGGAAAATAGTAAAATCATGGGGCAAAAAGGAAGAAGAAAAGCAAGGTTTTTTTCAAAACCTTGAAGAAGCTAAGGTTGATCCTACTCATGATAATGCTGGTGACCTCTAGGAAAAGCTTTTCCAAGAAGACCTGGCCATGAGAATAGCAGAGTTGGAATCCAAAGAGAAATTCTTTATCAAATGTGTGATGGACAGTTCAGACCAAATAGCACATTCCATGTCTGAACACACCCCACTTACACATTTCCAAGAGAGTTATCAGGTCATACCTAATATTGATGAAGCACTGATTAAATGGAAGGAGGATAATCATTTGATTCTACCTCAAGGATTGCCTCCTCTTCCACATGCTTTCTCCACTTCACCTCTTCTCAAGGAAGAACCTATTATGTATGAGGTGAGTGAGGAGCATAAAATCCAAGCTACAGTTCTTCAAGAGGCTATCATGAGTGACAATGAAGAATAAATCATCATTGATGCTCCTTGTGAAGACCTTATCAGCAAATGGAGAAGACTCAGGGCATGTATATATGTAGATGTTCTAGCAATATGAGGAGTAACAAATGCACGGTAAGCTCTCTTCCCCTATGTTTTATGAACTTCCTTGCTGCTTTGATGAGGAGGATGACTACACTGAGGAGCATGAGAAAGAGGAGGATCAGGAGGATATTTTTGAAAATCTAGAGATCCTAATCAGTAGAGAGGAAAAGGAGAGTTCTATCTTCCTGGAGGAAGGCCTTGAATTAGAGAGCTTTAAATAGAGAAATGATGTTATGTGGGATGAGCAATCATTTTATGAGTCCTTCTCAGACATCACTACAGTCACACTTCTTCAAGAAGGCCAAGAGGAAGTAGAGGATGAGTCTGATAGGATTTTCAATGAGGTAGAAGGAAGCAAATCAGACCATGATACATTGTAAAGGGAATGCATAGATCAAAGGGCTTATGGTGATGAGCTAGCAACCATTGATTTCTTAGTGAGGAACACCAATATAAGGTATCAACATTCAATAGGTTTCCAAGGATAAGCAGAATACATATATGTTAGAAGCATGTTTGATTTTGATCCACTCAGATACAAGCCAACTCAAGTGGCAGGCAAGAGGAGTAGGTCACCAACTCTTTTTTTCATCTAGCTACTTGTCTAGCACCATAAGTCTTCTTGCTATGAAGGGGACTTGAGAAGTTTTCCCTTTGATCTAGGAGGGAGGTGAGAATCCTTGGTTAGCTGTATATAATAGTTTGTTTTCAGTTGTTTTTCCTATTTTCCCTAAGTGTAATTTGCATAGGTAGTGTTTTTAGCCTTGTGTGTTTCCCTTTATGTGTGGGGTAAAGCTTCATGTTTGATTCTCAAATCTTTTGGGGCTATTGCTAACTTTCATTATAGCTGCATATGACTCCATGCCCAATGGATTTGTAAGGAAATTGGTCTTTAAGCATAGCAAGCATGCTTACCCTAGGAGTCACCAATTTGTTGACCAAATTTTGCCCCAGGCAAAATTTTTTGTCACCTTCTTCCCTTGCTTTTCAAAACCAATCATTTTTGGGTTCAGCAAGTTCAACAGTTTAGTTCATTACCATGGTTCTTTGGTTGGTTTAGTACTTTGGTTCAGTGTCTTGGTTCTTCGGCACTTGGTTCATCTTTAGGGTTTGGATAGGCTCAGTTCAGTTTTGGTTCCATGTCTAGTTCATTGGTTCTCCACTTGGCCGAAGGGCAGACGCTTCAATGCTACCAAGGAAAAGATCTGGGTAAGTCAAAAATTGTCTAAGTTCAAAATGGACTAAGCCCCAAATTCCTTTAGACTTTTTGCTTGAAAGAATTCCTTCAGATAAAAAGTCTGAAGGAATTTGGGTGCACTTCAAAGCCAAGGCAAAGGTCTGGGTAGAATTTCTATAGACTTTTTATCCGTAGGAAAATGTCTATAGACAAAAGTCTACAAAAAACATAGAGGCAAACGCAACCTGGGAAAGTTATCTGTGGGGACCCAGGGAAAATTCTGAGGCAACAAAGGACCCGCCGAAGAATCTCGAAGGGTAGGTGCCCTTACAGGGGACTTTTAGCCCAAATCTAAAGGGGCACTAAGCAAGTCAGAGGGGTGCCTAGAAAAAAGCAAAGGAAAGGATTTCAAAGAAGCCAATGAAGGCTCGACTGACATTGTGATGGGGATGGTGATGTCCCAGAGGACGTCAAAGTTAGTGAAGTGAAATAGCCATTCCTTTTCAAATGAGAGAGAGCTAACCAAGGGGCCAAAATGCAGTGACCCACTAAGATGTTCACCCCCAAGGGCCGAATAAGCTAGATAAGACAAATGGAGAAAAGATAAAGAATGACAAGGTGTAGAAGAGACAATGTAGTCCAAGTGGCAAGGGGAAGGCAATTTATCACCTGATAATCCCCAAATGGTGAAAATAGAAAATAGTGTGGCCCATGCATTTTAAAAGGGGACAAATCTTAATCTACTGGTAGAGAAGAGGTGTAGTATGTCTTTCCACTTTAATGCTCAAATGCCAAAGTCAAATTTAATGATTAAAAAACATGATTCCAGCAGGCCTCTTCTAGAAAGATGACATCGACCATAGTGTTTTCCTCTTCCCAATGAAGGGACACGATAGTCCACTTGTAAAAAAGGAGTGCCAAATGGTCTTCCTAGTTTCTCATATAAATTTCAAATTTGTCATTTGTAAAGCATCTTCCACATTTTATAAGGTGTAGCCCTACTAAAATTTTCACCTGAATCAAATAAACGTAGTTTTCCCTCTTCTTAGATAGATATTTTGTGTATGCCCTGAGTGTTAATTTGTGTCTAGTCATTGTCTTTGGATGCTTTCACAGGTTCAACACCAACACACTAGCTATTTACAAGGCACCATTTTGCAGTTGATAGGAGAAGAGCTCTTTTTTGGAAGTGTAGAACAGAGGAAGTTATTTACAGCGTGCATTTCATAGCACCATGGTGAGTCTCTATTTTTGTGTTTTCATAAGAACCTCCCTGCCATTTTCTTGTAGCCTGGTCCTTCTGCCAAGACTGAAGTGTATGTATGTTGTTTTTGTTTGATTCTGAGTGTGGATGTGAGAAGGTTGACTTATTTTGGTGCATTACCTCTTTAGAGTTGTTTGTTTTCCTGCACTCTCTCTCTCTTTTCACCCCCCCATTATATCTATCTATATATATGTGTTTTGCACTTGCTAAAATAGACATGATGCATCAAAGGGAGCTAGCCCTTATCTAGAAACTCTCCCCTCCAACTTCACCAGTCCCATAGGCAAGAGGGGACTTTCCATGTTGCAAGGAGAAGACAGGATCTCGACTTCCTATCAAAGGGTGAAATTTCCTACATCAACACTTGGTACAATAGTAAATTGATAGTTGAGCATTTCAAAGTCTTAATATCTATATCTATGTCATACATACCAAAGAATAAACTCAAGGCTATGGAACCTTAGAGTATCATTTGTATCTTTATAGGTTATATAGATGGTGTTAGTGGGTACCACCTTATTCATCTTAAAACACATGAGTTGTTCATTGAGATAAGTGTTCACTTTTAAGAGAGTCCCTCATACTTAACACTTGACACATCTCCCACTTTGTTGGACTCACTTGGATTTGATTTAGATGATTCAAATTAACTTGAGTATATTCCATAGGTTGAGGACACTTCTTCCAGTTCTGATAGCAAGCATAGTGATGGGGACTCATCTTCATCCACATCTAGCCACACTTTAGAGGATGATGTTTATACACCTAAATCATCCACTTCTTGTACTCTTTAGGATGGTAGACACTATATATCACAAGTAAATAGGTTGGGGATCTTTTAGATGACATGTAGACATGTTCAAAGTTTCAAAGTGGGCACCACATGATTTGTATCCCTCTACATGAAATACATAGAATTTTTGGGAGGCACCATGTATTCCTAGGTGAGATTCTACCATGCATGAGGAGTATAGCCCATTAATCAGGAATCACACTTGGGATTTGAAACTTATTCCTAAGGTAAGAAATATGGTTTGATAATGATAGATATATTAGACTAAGTATGCAACAGATGGGTCCATTAAAAAGTTTAAGGCATGGTTGGTTGAAAAGGGTTTCTCATAGGTGCATGGCATTGAATACTTAAATACCTTTACACCAGTCCCCAAGATGAACTTTGTTAGACTCACAATTTTTATTTTTGCAACTAATCATAGGGATGTTCACTAGATGGACATGAAGAGTTCATTCCTTCATAATGATCTTGATGAGGGTATTTACACAAAGTAGACTATGAGTTTTGTTGAGGTTTATTCCCTTGTATATAGAATTTATAAATCCATCTATGGCCTTAAATAGGCCCCTTAAACTTGGAATGCCAAGATGGGTTCATTATTTATTTTAATAGGATTCACTATATGCCATTTAGATTCGAACATATATATCTTGCAGTAGGATGATTCACTTTTAATTTTGGTTCTTTATGTTGATGATGTTTTTATCAATGGTAGCTCTTATTTATAGATTATAGTGGTGAAAAAGGCTCTTCAAGATAGATTTTCCATCATAAACTTAGGCCTTTTACATTAATTAATTGGGATTCATTTTTATTATTCTAAATCAGGGATCACTCTTTCATAGCCTAAGTATACTCTTAATCTACTTTCTTAGTTTCACATGGTTTATTATAAGATAACTTTGACTCCCTTTCTATCTAGTGTAAATCTTTTGTCAAATTGTACTTCACCTTTGGTTGATGCTACTACTGACCAAATTTGACCCAAAATTAAATGGGTAACCTCCTATAAATTCAAACTTGTCATGGTCTTGTGATGTGGACATGGCATACCCTATAAGGTCCCTAGAGTCTTCATTTAACCTTGTTAGCATGGTTTAAGGTTAGTTTATAGAAGTTAAAGTAAAATCATATTGTTGTCATATAGTGATTTGGCATGTTATGAGTAAATAATTAATGGTAAATTTGTATCATAGGTGATTAGGGTTTTATTAATGTAATTTTATGTCCTAAATAACTTGTCCCAACATTTCATAAAGTTTTGTAAATTTTAAGGTTCACTTGTTAGCTTGAAGGTGGTGAAAATGAGTGAAAAAGGTAATTTTGGATAATATTTGTGTTTGTAAAAGTTCCATAACTTCAAAATCCATAAAATACCCCTTCCAAGGATTTTTGATTAGTTACTCAACTATCACACCTGTCAAGATGTCAGAGAAAGGTCAGATCCTTGGATTTTAATGTCATATTAAAGAGTTAGAGGAAGTTATATGAACTTTTTAAATTCATGTGCAAGTGAAATTTTGAAAAGGTGTCCTTTAATTTCTTATGGGTCAAAACAAATTTGTAAGGAAGTTTCAAATACAAAATCTTCAAAAATCACTACTCTCTTCCATTGTTCCATTCATAAGCTAGTGAAGGCAGAATTAAAATAGATGCTACAAGTTGTACAGGTAGTGTTGGGGCTAATATTTTAAAAAAATATTGGGACACATATGGAATTATAATTTTCAACATTTATTTTTTCTATTGGTTATCTTAGATTTATTAATAATCACTAAGATCCTAGACTACTTTTTGAGAGCTCAAAACCCCATAGGCTAAGTTTAGAGCAACTCCAAAACAAATTGTGAATTATTGGATACATAAAAATATTTTTATTATATTCTAATAATTTTTTATATTCCTTAGACACATTCACTCATTTTCTTGGCATGTGTGGATGTCATTTTGGCATGAAAGGTCTCTCTTGTGATCAATTTAGAGTGATTGGTAGCTTTTCTATGTTGTATAATTTATCCAAGTGGTATGATACACTTGAAAGGTTTTTATGGCCCTATAATATCTCCTCAATCCTTAATTATTCTCTTTATTAGTCAGATATTCTATACAAGTTCAAACTAGTCACATACTTTCATTCAGATGGTGGACTGTGTTTTGCCTGCATTGTAAGTTTAGTTATTTTGATGAATTTGAATATGTTTTTATAGGAATTTGGAGTTTTATTTCTTGATTAAATTATTTTATGCAATGGATTAAATGATCTTTATTCACTAATAGTGATAATTTCCCTTTTTCAAGTTCTAACACATAAGTTACAGTCTCCATCACCTGCATGCCTATAGGTTTGATAATTCAAAGAGTTTCATGTTTTTAATGTAATGAAGGATGAAAATAATGATATTAAGGTAATATATTTAAATTAAAATGTTAGTGGACTAATAAGAGGTTTCCAGGCACCTAAAATAACATAGGTTGAAGACTAAGCTAAGATGCCTAACAATAGAGACCTACAGGACTATATGTAGGAAAATAGTGAATATAAAGGTTGTCAAAGGACCTAAGGAGGCTAATAGATGTGTAATGACTTGAAAAGAAACCAATAATGACTATAATTCACTATAACATTTTATAGTGTAATGAGAAAAGGCCTACTCAAGCTTCATAGTCAAGTTTTCTAGATAGTCATCTACAAGACTTTAAGAGAAATGGTGATGATAGAGGTATGATAAACAACTTTAGGATTCCATATGGAGATTGAAGGAAATAATGACTCTCTTGATATATGATTGACATTGTAATATATCATGATGTATTTTAAATAAAGCTAACTCCAAACCATATGCTCAAAATGACTTAAATAGGTACCTACAGTTAGTTTTAGTCTCTAAGGACACCAATAACAACATGAAAAAGGGTCCTTGGAATTGTTTAGGATTTGTTTTGAAGGTCTAAGAAGTTATAACATAGTCAACTTCCATAAATATCCACCTACATATAGTTAATAAGTCTATCTTGAACAAGTAACAAGCTTGACAAAAATATAGAGTTTTAAGGTTTTGAGAAGGTGCTCAGTTGATCAATGACATGACATTAGTTTGAGGTTACATTTCTATAGGTAGATTTCCTTCAAACATCAGGTTGATAGACCTAATTCTAAATACCTATGTATATCCAAGTAATTTCTTGTAGGTCTATTTGTATAAATTATGGTATTTAAAACTTGAGATTATGGTTTATGAATTACTTGAAGGATATAAATTGAACTTAAAAGGGTTCTCAGATCATATAGAGAAAATAGGGGTTATAGGTTAGGCCCTAAAGCTCCACATATAGTCCTACCTAAGACTCATAAGATTAGTTGATTTTTGTACTATAGAGTTTTTTTAGAATAAGGAAGAGTGAAACATGTGAAAAATGTTTCACAAGGTTTATAAAGCCTCACACAACTCTTTAAATCACTTGAAGGTAGAATAAGTTCAAATCCTACTTGCTAGTCATATAGAGTCTTGCATACTTTCTTGATAAGCATGTCTGAAGTGTATAAAGAACTATATAAGGATTGAGAGAGAAATTTATATATTTTAAACTATCTTCTTTAAGTAATGAAACCACATTTTACCTTTATACCTATGGATAAACACTAGGTATCCTACATACTCAACTAATGCATGAAACTTACAATCTTCCTACTCTTGAGAGGTCTAATTTTGCTTGAAGGGAGAATAAAAATATATATGAGGGAAATAAATATGTTAAAATGGTAAAAATTGATTAAATTTTGGCATCATTCCATCATCCACCTCAGACTCAAGAAATAATAATGAAAATGTAGACCCCTATTCAGTCAAGTACAATCCAAGCTGTAAACATAGACCTTGAGGAATGGATAATCAATCCTATTAAATGGATTTTTGGAGTAATTTTATACTTATATAACCTTAATAGATGTTATAAACATATAAAAAAAATAATCCATGGGTTAAAAACCATCTAACAAAGAGAGAAACAAGGCACATACAATCCATTAGGGTTTCTTAGGTAGTTTGGCCCAAGAACCCTAGGCTTAGAGCAAATAAAGGACAGAGAAGTTTGATGGAAGAATGAAAATGGAAATATATTTAAATATGTTAGGGGAGGTTTCTTGGACCTCACTGAGGTGTTTTATTTTCAAATAAAACTTAGGAAATGCACCTGCAGACCTCATTTTTGCTCAGACCTCATAGAATGCCCCGTACTAGCCTAAGAGGTTAGTTTCTCTTACTTGGTATGGAACATACATGTTGCATGAGACCTTGATCTCTTATATAAATATGGATACCATAATTAAATTCCATTTTATGGAAATTTTTTGAGTATTCATGTGTCCAACTTAATGAATCAAACTTAAGAACCCAAGCCACTTTCAGGTTGCATAGGAGAGCCATAAAGACCCGATGAGAGAGAAATGAATATTTATTCCTCTATATCAAACAAGAAAACTTAAAAACAACTCAAAACATATTAAATAATCCCATGATCATCTTGCCATGACAATGGTTGGTACATTATTTTAACTTCAATGTTTGGTACATTATTGTATGGTACTATATGAATTAGGGATAAAAATACTATTTTTTACTATTTTATAGGTCCATACAATGAGTTAGGACTTAAAATTTTACATGGATATAAAGGAGTATGTTTTATAATTGAATCACACACGTTTTTATGGTTTTTCATGTGTGGGGAGGTTGTATAAACATTTTTCACTCTCTTGGTAAGGAGGTCTAATTGAGGCCTTATTAGGAGAGAGAAAGAGAAAAAAGGACATATCCACTCATTATCAGAGCATGAAATTTAAATTTTAATTGTGAGGCCTTATTTTATACTTTAGTATTCCTTTATATTATCAACACCTTATTTTCTTTTCTCCACACAAGGAGGTTTGCATCATTTTAGGGCTATAAGAAATGAGGCATAATTGGGGTTTTGTTAGAGAACAGCTTGTTAGAGCTAGTTTGAGGCCTCAAAATGGATTTTTTAAGGTCAAATATGGTATTAATAGTACACCCATGAAGTTTTTATTAGTTTAATAAGACAAATCCAAGTTATGATACTTGTGTGCAAAATAGGCCTAAGGAGATGAAGAGTCCTCTAGACACCTTGCAAGAGAAAGAGGTGATGTGTCAAGGGGAGCATATTGGTATAAGTTAATAGGTGTAAAAATTAGATAAAATAGGTATAATAAACTTAAATAAAAATTAATAAGTCCACTATTCCTTCAACATTTCAAGAACAAGAGATGTTTTAATAAGCTAGTCAAGGTTTCAAACAAGCTTTTCAATTCCCACGCCACTTGGAGAGTTGGAGAAAATATAGAGGAGATACACATTAATTTGAAAGTATATTATCACTATTACCTAACTCTTATTTATTTTTTAACTTACATGACACTTGTCTACGTTATCTCTCCTACGTCTTTCTCTTGTCTCTCACATATTCTATATATTGAGCCACTTTTAGCTAAGTTTATATCCTCCACCTGAGTATGGTGAATCCCTGATCATTTGAATCCTTTAATAAATAAATAATGATCTGGTTTAAATTAGCCATGATTTTTTTCTATGTGTTTGTTAACTAGTTGATCTTGCTAAGTGATAGATTTTATTCCTTAATATGTTATCTTTACATGAATTCATATTCATCTTTGAAAGTTTGTTGTAGGTCTCTTGAAATGTTATAATGTACTTTTCATGAGTTTATTAAGTTGTATCTTCATGAGTTTAAATTCATGACATTGTGTTTATTCCTTTTAAATTAATTTTTCTTCACAAACCTCCATGAGAAATACTAATGCAAGGGATTGATTTAGATTAGTGTATGTGCAGATTAGGCTTATGATTGAAGTTTACTTATAGTTGGTTGGTAGTGGTTAGGCTAAAATTGGTGTATTGCATTGTTAGGATATATTTAATTTATGTTCTCTCTCCTTTTTCATCTAAATGAGCTAGTAGTATAGGTGATGAGCTTCAATAGACAAACTAAGGGAGCTAGCCCTTTAATCTAGAGGTTTACCTCTACTATAGGAAACCCACAGGCCTAGAGGCAATCCCACTTGAACTAACTCTCTAAGGGTGAAAAATTGAGTAAAAATAATTCTAGAACACCTAGGGGGATTAAATTTCAAGAAATTAGAATAATCATTGGTGTGTTCTTCTACCTATCAACCTTTAGAAACATTTAACAAACACCAATGGTGACTCTAAATGTAATTGGATAGTTATAATCAACCTAAGTACTGATTATGAAAAAAATTGATCATATCTTGTGTTCTCATTTTAATAATGAAGTTGGCATGGCTGGATATGATGAAAGCTTCTATTATACAACTCCCTATCAGCCTTGTCATGATCCTAATTATGTTCTCAATAGCCCTATCAAGATTGTTATCGACCCTTTGAGTCATGGTAGTCTTATGGTAATCTTACTTCCCCTTAATATAACCATAATGTTATTTATCATCCCTATGAATAATCCTATGAGGAAGGATATCATGAAGAGTAATAATAAGTGTCTCCTTATCAGCCTCAATATGATCCATATTAGCTTCAACATGATTTCTATCAGCCTTATCCTGAGGAACTAGATGATACCATCGATTGGGAAGTAAAATATTAGGAAACAAGATTTATGGCCTTAGAAGCTCAAATCAGGCAACTAAATCAACAAGTTGAATCTCATTAAAACCCCCACTATTACCCTCCTCCTCCTACTTGAATTCCACCTCAAGCCAAATCCTTATTATCACTCATGCCAAATGTGTTAAAATTAGAAAAAGTGATGAGAAAATGGGATAAGGAACTTGATGTGATCCTTATTCATCTCATAGAGAAGTTGATAAATTTGGTTCAATTCTTTATGGATTAGTGGAGAATAGTTGAAGAGGAATCCAACTATGTCATCAATGATTATTTTCATGAAATGAGATGCTATATCCAATGGTGGGTAGATAGATTAGAGAGGTGGGAAAGTCAATAGATTAAGGATCAACTTAAAAATATTGAAGAGCCTCAAGAAGGATATTAAAAAATTAAATATCTTATTGAATAACATATCTCTCCCAATGACCAATCCAATTTGTCATCTCCCCATTTGTTCATTCAAGAAACCTCCATTCCCGATCCCATTTCATGATCCATCCATCACACCTCATACTCCCTCTCCAACCCATGAACTTACTCACTACCCTCCCACCTCATCCCTTCTTGAAGGAGAACCCATCATATAAGATATAAGTGAATAATATCAAGCCAAAGTTGCATATACTCATAAAGAGGCTGATAAATACATGGAAGAAGAAGATTTGGAGAAAAACATCACATTGACTTAGTTTTTTGAGTCTTGTAAGCATGATTAAGGGGTTGAATCTAAAAAAACAATAGATGATGAAGTTATTATTGGTCAAGTTAAATACACTCTTTAAGATGCTTCACCTCTTGAGGGTTTGTTTGAAAATTAATATGCTATGTCATCTAAACTTGATGAATTTTTAACCAACCTTGAATTTGAAGACACTTCAAGCAAGAAAGTTGAAGTTGACCAAGTGCACAATGGCCAAGAAGATAAATCCCAAGAAGTTATGGTTATTGAATATAACGAAGGAAAAAATGATTGGCAGTAGCATATTGAACTTATTTAAGAGCTTAAATACCTTTTCAAGGTTAAATATCATGTGCACAAGGAGATTTAACAAGATATCTTCATTTGAGGATAATGATGTAGATTAGATGAAGTGTGAAAAGTTCCTTGAATAACTTGACGAGCTAGTATTTGATAAGAAGTATGAATATGTTCTTGAAGATGCTTTGCTTCTTTAAGGATAGCATGACAATATTCAAACTACCAAGATAGACGTTTCCCTTATAATTCAATAAGTTATCTTGATTTAGACAAGCACAAACATCAATAAAGTTTATGAGAAGTCTATTGAACTACAAGAAGAGTTTACCTTCATATTTTACATGTTTATAGCTATCATCATTGCATTTGAAGACATGCCAAAAAGATCTTTGAGAATGAAGGATTTGAAGACACCAATAATAAGTTTCAAGAGATAACTTGTTGCATGCCTTCCCTTATCTCATTGAGTGAAAGATGGTGCAAGCTTCCCCTTTGATCCAGGAAGAAGAGTTTATTTTCATGTTTTTTTGTATATAGTTTAGTTTGTTTAAGTTCTTGTTGTGTTCCATAAGTAACATATGTGTGTGTTTTATTTTATTTGTGTCTTGTTTTCTTTGTTTTTGTGTTGTGAAGGCAACTAGTTTGTTGAATCATGTTCAAAGTCTTTTCAAGTTTGAAACTAAGTAATGGAGACTTTATTTCCCAATGGAAATGCAAGGCTACTGATCTTATTAGCATTGTAGGCATGTTACCCCTATGAATCACTAAAAATGTTGACCAAATTTGACCCCAAGTAAAATTGGTCACCCCCTTATAAATTTAAACTTGTCATGGTCTTGTGATTTGGTCATGGCATACCATATATGGTCCTTAGAGTCTTCATTTAACCTTGTTAGCATGGTTTAAGGTTAGTTTAGAGATGTTAAGGTAAAATCATGTTGTGGTCATATAGTGATTTAGGCATGTCATGAGGAAATAATTTTGATCAAGTTGTGTCGTAGATTATTAGGGGTTAATTATTGTCATTTTATGTCCTAAACACTTTATCCCAATATTTCATGAAGTTTAAGAAAGTTTAAGGTTCACTTTCTAGCTTAAAGGTGGTGAAAATGAGTGAAAAAGGTGATTTTGGATAATATTTGTGTTTATAAAAGTTACCTAACTTAAAAATACATACAAGACCCCTTCTAAGGATATTGGAGTAGTTACTCAACTATCATACCTATCATCATGTCAGAGAAAGGTTAAATTCTTGGATTTCAACACCATATTGAAGGGTTAGAGGAAGTTTTATGGACTTGTTGAAGTCATGTACAAGTGAAAAGTTGTAAAGGTTTCCTTTCATATATTACAGGTTATAAAAAATCTTTGAAGGAAGTTGTAGATTAAAAAATTTCATAAAATCAATTTTCTCCTCAATTGCTCTATTCACAAGCTAGTGAAGGTAGAATTCAAATAGATGGTACAAGCCGTATAGGTAGATTTGCGGGATGATATTTTTTCCAAAATTTTTTACCTCTATGGTATTAAAATTTATATCATTGGTTTTTGGATTGGTGTCTTATATTTATGAATAATTAATAAGATCCTATAGTAATTTTTAAGAGCTAAAAACCCTATAGGCTAAGTTTAAAGCAACCCCAGATCAAATTATGAATTCTTGGCTACATAAAACCAATTAGAGTAACTTATCAAATGTTTGTATATGCCTCACACACATTCACTCATCTTATTAGCACATGTGGATCTACTTTTGGTATGAAAGGTCTCTCTTATGAGTAGTTTGGAGTGACTGGTAACTTTTCTATGTTACAGAGGTTCTCTAAGTGGTTTGACTCACTTTAATTTATGGTCCTCTACTCTCTCCTTAATCCGTAATTAATTGTATTGATTTACATCTATGTCAAGGATGTAATGATTATAGTAGAGTAATATATCTTAATTTATTATGCAGGTCTTAGAATACCTTAGGGCTTAATTTAGTTTTGTTGGAGTGATCATGTGACTACCACCTTTTAAACTACAATCAGACCTTATTGTAGGGATAGCAAGAACTCAGTAGTGACACAATCTATCTAAATTTTCTTCTCATTGTTAACATGTAAATTGATTTGTATTTTGATAATTATTTCCCAAACACAAATAAATGAATGAATATTTATAGTGAGTAATAACCTAAGGTGATACATGTTTAAAAAAATCAAAAAGGAAGAAGTTTAAAGCATAAAAGAAGGTTTGACTTACAATAACAAAGACCAATGGATTTCTTTTAGTTATTTTTGATAATAGTGAAAATAAAACTAAAATTCATGAGATTCTAGTATTAAACTCAAAATACCATAAATGAAGTAGGGATTCTAGAGTAAATAAAATTCATATATCTAAAAAGTACACTTTAAAAGGGATAGCTACAACAAATTAATTTTAACACACTTATTTGCAGTGTAGAAGGAAATAGAGCATATATAGACAAATGTTGTTAGCATAGTAGAAAACACAAACTAACAACATGCATTTAAAACACTATTATCATATTTAACCATTAGATAAATGAAATCCTCTATCATTTACAAAACTTGATAAACAAGAAAATATGAAAACAATGAAATAGTGAATAAATTACTAATTCACAAATATTTATTTTGGGCATCTTATTGGTTGGGGTTCATTGTTGTTATTATTATTGGACTGGTTGAAAGGTTTGGTGTACTTTTAGAATGTGTAATTTATATTAGAAACTTCACTCATCTTTCCCATTTGCCTTTGAAAATATAAAAATTAACTACCTAATTTTTAGACCATCCTCTAAATTACTTCTAGATCTCCCTTTGAGTAGTCAGGCTAAGTGTTTTAGACTGGGATCTAGACAACGCTTTGGGTATTAGAGTTGTTAATAGGGACCAAAGCTTGACTATTGTTTGGGGATAAGACCCAGTGTTGGACTAATTAAATAATCCTATTTTTTAAACTATAGTTGTATGGATTAATGTTAATTTATTAACGCTAGGTATTTGATTTAATGCAGGCACATTCTGATTTGTTCTTAGAACTAGATTCAGAGCAGGCAAAGCTAGGTTGATGTTTGGGGAAAAAAAAATTAGGATTCCCTTATGGATGCATTTTTTCATCAATATGTATAGCTTCTACACATGTGAGTAGTAGTGTATTGATTTTCATGGCCTTGCATAGAAAGATAACAATCATTAGGTCTAGAGCATTCTTATAAATTTCAAGTGATTGTTCATGTGCAAGTAGATAGGGAACTATGGTGAGGCTATATATCTTATGGAATTTAGCATTAAAGGTTTTTATGAGCTCATTTGGGTCTCATTTAGGATAATGAATTATTGGTAGATGATCCTAGGGCTAATAACCATTCTAAATTACATGATGAAGGTATCATTAAATTAGTTCCACCCTATGATGGAGTCCTCTAGTAAATTGAAGAACTAGTCATAGGTTGCTTCCTTGAAGTTAAAGAGGAGAGTGTACAAGCTACGTCTTCATGGATGACATTCAAGAGCCTATGATCTACCTTAAATGAATTGATATTCTCTTCACCAATTATGGCCCCAGATGGATTGAAGAGAGGGAGGCATTTTTTAGGGTTCTTAAGTAGATCATGCACAAGTTCAGACACATTTAAGGAAGATCCTCCTAACCATGCCATGACTGGTCAGATGTAAAATAGAGCATGTGGATGTTGGTTTACTAGAGAGGTAGGGTGATACTTAGAATTCCTATATCTCCCTTTATTGACTCTATCTTTATAATTGGTTTCTAAATATCCAAGGGGAACTCTAGTTTTATATTAGGATCTGGTCTATATCCTAGGTAACTCAAGGATGCTATGTAAAGGATATATTCTATAAATCCAAAATATAGCAAAGTTTTATCAAATATTGCTAAAGAATGTAAAGATTGGCTTAGTCAAGATAAAATAACCCCATAGAAGGGTCTATAATCAAGTAGAGTGGTCTTATTTTACCTTCATCGATCCAAATCCTTCAAAGCTTCAAATCCTACACAGACTCTTGTCAGAAACTTGGTCTATCATACAAAGATCAACATTAAACAAGATGATTCAATCAAACCTTTAGTGTATTATGCTTATTTAAACATCTCAAAGCATAATATTATAAATAAAACCTTAATGCTATGTGAACATACTCAATTTATATTTCTACAGACTTGGCTCAGCAACCTTTCATAAATAATCAACTAGACACTAATATTTACACTTATTTACTATAGATCTGAAGTTCTTAGTTGAAATCATGCATAACTTTATAGATATAGATAAAAAAAATCCTATTTTATTCAAAGAATTCAGTGACATGCTTATTTTTATGTTTTAGATGAAATTTAAATGGATTAGAGGGGCAAATCCAAAATATATTTAGTCTTGAGCCAATATTTCAAGGATCTTTTGGAATACACACATTTTCACAAAAATATTTCAAAAGTTGCAAAGATCCTATAGAAGATGAAAAGAGACTGCAATGTTTACACCAATATTTTGTAATTAAATAAATTATTCTATATTTTAACTAAAATACACTACAATTTTACTCAAAACAAATAAAGAAGGCCCTCCTTCTAGCACCATCTTTTCTAATGTTGATGTACATCTTTGTCAAGGCTATAATGCTTACAATAGATTAATATATCTTAGTTTATTATGTAGGTACTAGAAGACCTTAGGGCTTAATTTAGTTTTGTTGGAGTGATCATATGACTACCACCTTTTAGTCTAAAATTAGACCCTAATGTAGGGACAATAAGAACTCAATAGTGACACAATCTATTTAAAATTTCTTCTCATTGTTATGATGTAAATTACTTTGTATTTTTCTAATTTTTTCCCAAACTTAAAAAAATAAATGAATATTTATAGTGAACATTAATCTAAAGTGATCTATGTTTAAAAAAAAATAAAAAGGAATAAGGGTAAATCATAAAAGAAGGCTTGCCTTTCAACAACAAATATTGATAGATTTCCTTTAATTATTTCTGATAATAGTGCAAATAAAACTAACATTCATGAGATTCTAGTGCTATACTCAAAATACCATAAATTCATAGGGTATTTTGGGGTAAATAAAATGCATATATCTAAAAAGTATGCTTTAAAATGTCTACCTATAACAAATTGCTTTAAACACACTTATTTTGAGAGTAGAAGGAAACAAATCATACATAGACAAATCTTGTTAGCATAGTAGAAAACACAAACTAATTGTATGCATTTAAACACTATTATCAAATTTAATGATTACAAAAATGAAATCCTTTATCATTTACAAAACTTAAGAAATAATAAAATATGAAAACAATGATACAATGAGCAAATTACTAGAATTTTTCTTTTTATTTGCATCAATTTCAAAAAAAAATATTATGAAGTATAATTGAGGGGGAAAACCCCTATATATAGGCCTCTTTCATGCCTAATATGGTTACATTAGCTACAAAGTACTAGATAAAAGATAAATGTCAAATAGATAAAAGTTTCTCATGTTATAAAGAAAACTAAAGCATATTCCTTATTCAAAGAGGGGCTCTTTTTAAAAATATACTGAGCGGGACTTAGAACATGAATTTCACTAAAGAAAAGAAGCTTGACAAATGGCTATCTCACTCATGAGGTGCTAAGCTAAGATCCTGCTAATGTGGATGATGATGAAGCTTCTAATGTAGAATAAAATGAAAGTGAACCCATAGTAGTTGAATAAAGAGTACTTCTTAGTGTAGCTGAAGAAGAAGAAGAAATCCCAAGAGGGGTCGAAGAGGAAGAAGCTCCTATGATGACCATGTGTGGCCTACTACTTACCTATTTCTTAACTTATATTTATCCTCTCCATGAATCAAAGAATTTATTATAATCACTATTGATCAACTTCAAATATATAATGGGATCCTTTAACAATTTAATGGTGAGATCTAACATTACATCATGTCTAGCTAAGAGGGGGATCATGACCTCATTGATTACCACTACTTTTCTATTATTTGGTTGTCTATGATACCATGTCTACCATTTATTACCCATAATTCACTCCTTGAGCTGGATATTTCTTCCTAAAATTGATGATGAATTTTTATACTTGGTCTCTAAAATCATCTTTGATTATGATAAAACCATCTTTGTTAGCAAGGTGTGTGATTTTAGCCTTTTTAAGTAGAGTTATAACTATATCACCCAACTAGGTGAGAGACTAGCCTAAGGATCTCATGTCATCAATACACAAGTTTAAAGTTTCCCTTATTCAAATTATATAGGATTGAGCATAGCTCAAATCCTCCAATGGCATCAAGTTCAAGTTTTCAAATTTCTTCATTCTCATCAACTTGACCAAGTGGATTACCTTGTTGTTATACATCCCATAGGTGACCTTTGCATTAATAATTATATTTTATACTTCATCCCCTTTTACTTTGTACTAATATAAAGTATTAAGTATATCAAACATGACATCCACTACCCATTCTACCTTTATAATAGTCACCTCTATCAATGTAACTTTATGTTGTTGCTCTATCTTGGTTATTCTTTGTCACATTCCTTTCACCAACTCTGTGGCTACTTCACCATATGCCTTTACAGATGAGAGGGGGTCCTCTTAATACTAGTTCTACTATCCAATATTATCTCTTTTCTTCTTGGTCAATTCAAATAGGGTTTCTTCAGACTCATATATAATTGTTTGATCTTGATGAGTTACCTTCTTTTTGGTCATCCTCTTCTTTTCCCCAGACTTATCAAATTCTAATGAGACTTGTGGTGGGTCCACTATGACCAAATCCTATCTTTCCATTATGGCCAATCTCATTTATTTTATCCAAGATTTAACTAAACTACTACTTTGGGGCTGAGTGTATGGAGGCAATTAATGATTTGGTATCAATCCTTAGAAGACAGATGTCTTAGAAGTAACTATGGAGGTGACTAGGACAAAGCTAGATTTGGAATATGAGGTGGGAAGTGTTAATTTAGAGGATGAATAAAAACTAGTGCTAGCTAGATCACTTGTTGGGAATAAGGGAACTTGGGGTATGAAAATGGTAGGCCTTTTCTTTGGTAATTGGGGACCTAGTCTAGGCATGGGCCTAGGTAGGATTGTGGGTATATTGGCCATCACAAAGACCTTAAAGGTTGATGAAACAATAAAAAAGTTGATAGTAGGTAGGGGAATAGTCATGAGCCTAATCACAAGTCTAGTGAGGGGCATTTAGAGTAAGAGGCTCATGTGGTTTGGTGTTTTGGGTTCACAAAAAATACCCAAGGGTTGAATACCTAGAAATAAAGGAGGCAAATAGACACATTCATGATTAGTAGTACCTTGTTCCTCCTTAATGAGAATGTAGGGGAGGAAACTCTAGTGATAGATTTGTTGGTGTTGAAGTGGGTGGTGTTATTTCCTCCATTGAAAATGAATGAGGCACCGTTGATGGTTCTACTTATGTTGAAGTAACACTTTACACCTGAGATGGGGTGTTGGATATTGTTTATAAAGTAGGAACCTACTCAGTATGCTTCCTAGTCTCATCCCTTTCCTTTCTAAAAGTGGGATACAATATTTTTAATATATTTTGACTAAGTTTGGGGTCAATTAGTCTTTCCTCTTCAACATTAGTACCCTATCTTGTTGACTTGGATGCTTTTACCTAAGCACCTTTAGGTTTTAAAAGTTCACAAAAACTTGCATATTTTAATCTACCCTTAACAAGAGGAATGTTATCTTCCTTCAAACTATGATTCACCTCTTGGTCATTAGAGGCATTGATGTAAAAACTATCTTCATCTTCTAGCTCATGATGGTAGGTAATGTTTTAGGTTGCCCTGTACTTTATGCAATGTTTGAAATTTATATGCTCAAGGTCCCATTTCCTATTGGAATCTCCTTCCAAGTTGAAGGTGGACCTTTACTTAGTAATGGCAATGATTGAGTTCCTATTCTCTATCTTAACTTATCCAATGTTAGATAGCTAAGGATGAACTGATCCTCTCTTCTTATTTTTGCATAATTCATCCACCCCTGTGAACAAATAAAATGTGATTTATTGATCAACCAATTTTTCTAACACTATAATGTGAAACTTGAGGGAGGTTATCTTGATTCCAACTATCCTTAATACTATTCAATGTAGGTAGTACCAATAGGTTCCTAAGGTGCTAAGTATTTCTCAAGTTTCCTCTGATAGTCTAGGTATGGGCCTTTCATGGATGCCCTTGTATACTATAGGATATAAGTGTTCAGATATTGCCCTCATCTCTTACTTTTACTTCTACGCTTTGACCTTAGATAAGGTATGAGGCACATTCCATTTCAATTTGGGGTCCCAATTGATAAACTATGGGAACTTTTAGTTATCACAAATGGCATCCACCAGATAAGACATCATTTAGAAATGATCCCCCTAGTTAGCCATGACCTTTATCATTTATGATGCCAAGTTGTAGGATATAATTTATCCCAAAGTGAGAGTCTTTGCATCATATATTATCATGGATAGAAGGGGAACCCATTTCTCATCCACATAGCCTATGTCTTCAGCCCCATGTAACTAATTCAGCATAGCCATTGACATTCTTAATCCTTTTTTGAATTAGGTAATGGGGATTTGGCTAATTTTGGTTTTGCATATAAATGTTCCCTTGTTCCTAGCCTTGTCTCTCAAAACTTCTCTAATATCATAGGTTCAAATCCATTGGGTCATAGTTTCTTGATTGTATACAATCTCTAGTTTAGGCAAGTCATAGTATCCCTGAAAGGCTATCCCAACTAAGAAATCAATGTCTTGACCCAAATTCAAAGATTTAATCATGTTATTAACACACCTAGACTAAAAAACATGTGGTAGACTAAGTATATATAGGGGAATACCTCTAGATTAGATTTTTCCTTATGCAATCCTATAGATTTAAACACTAGAATGTCTAATTTATCCTCTGCATCATTAGAGCCTTCATCATAATTTTATTTGTCCATAATCTTTTATACATGGTATAAAAAGTTTTTATAGTGTTTATATTTGATGGCCAATGCAATAGAATTGAAATTGGTGTCCCAAAAGATGATGTTTGTCCCATAAAAGTAAAGTAATGGGGCTTTTTCTTATTTGTTAGTTTTAGATGTCTAAGCTTTGACCATTATTTTAAATTTTATGACTAATGAGCATGAAGATTGATTTAATGGTAGAGGAATGCACAGAAGTCTTTAGGAAAATCACATAATGCTTTATAATTCTTAATAGATAAAAACTAAATGTGAATCTAATGATTAGAAATGGCAAGTTAAAATTTAAATTCATAATTTAAACTTAATGATATGAGTCATAAATGGGAAGTATCTTAACTTGATTTGATTTAAATCCTGGGTAGTTATTTAATTTTATTGTAATGGCTTTGAAGAATTAGCTAATCACTACCTTTACTTTATCCATGTGTCTCACTATCATAGGCTTGACTTTTTTAGTGAAGTTACTTAGCTTTATATACACAGAAATAGGCCCCATTAGCATTTAATTTGTGCCTATAACTAGTGCTTTGTAGATAGTTATGTGCCACCTAAGTGCTATAATTGACATGTACTCAACACTTGGTGACTTTTTGGGCATTTTAGCCTTATATTTTAAATGTTGAAACACCTAGGTAGATTACATGACACTTTGAAAAGTGTCATCTTTTGATTGGATTTCTCTTCTTTAATAATTGTGTGGCTTAATCCTTTTCATCCTTTAGCTGATGTGTCCTCAGAACCTCTACTAGTTTGACAAGTGGTAAGATGTCATTAGATCACACTGTCATGAGGCTTTTTTAGATTTTAATGGACCCAATATGTGTGACACTTTGACAAGGGTCATATTTTGATTTGATTGCATAGTCACTAGGTTTCATTTCCTTTATTGATTACATTATTTCCATGAGACATGGGTCCACGTGTCCTCAACCTATTACTCCCAATTTTTATGTGGATTCTACATTATATCTTAGTATTCAATATTAAATGACTAAATTCCAAGTGTCATTTTATCATGTAATCATAGAATTTTTGAAATTAAACATTACACCTTAGCTATGGGGGCATGAACAAGTGCCAAGTGGCATGATGTCATAGGATCACATTATTTTGGGTCTATAGAAAATAATTAGGATCCTTAGAAGGCCATGACAGGGCACCACATGGCATGTTTTGATTGATTTGTAACTTCTTTATGAACTAAAATTTTAGTAACTAGTGCCAAGTGGTAGGTTGTGATTGGGTCGCGATACTTTAGAACTACTCCTTTTACTTGAAATACCATGACTAATTTCCAAGTGGTATTATATTATTGGGTTGTTAGGTTTCAAGACTTTAGAAAACAATAGGATCCTTGGAATGCCATGATTGCATGCCACATGGCATTTTTTTATTGATTTGTAACTTATTTATAAACTTAAATGCTAAGAATGAGTGCCAAGTGGCATACAATAATTGGTTCATTAGGTCATGAACTTTATGACTTATTTGTGAACTTGAAACACCATGACTAGTTTCTAAATGGTAGGTTGTGATTAGGTCATTAGTTTTTAAACTTTTTTAAAGGCTAAAAGGTTTGAAACAAAGTCCAAAACTTAATGTGGTCAAGTGACCAACACATGTGACACTACCATGTGTCAAATGAAGCTAAGTTGGCATTGGGTTCCTTAGATCTTTGAATGTAACCCCTCGTAAGATCAATTTAAATAAATCCAATCATTCTAAACCTTAATAAACTAGATACTAATGGAATATTTAAAAAATTACCTATTTAATACATGTCATGGAATAATATGGATTTTAAATCTTTCAAGTCATATAAAAGTGGGGTTTAGTCATGTGATACCAATGGTAAGATATATTCTAAGGTGAATGATCCAAATTTTTCATTAGGTTCCCATTTTTAGGAAATGTGGTGTGTTGATCTCAACAAATGACAACCTCTATGATAAACATAGCAATATGTTAGAATTTAGATATCCTAGTTTAGAATATAATCATCAAACATTAAATCCTTAGTAGATGTAATAGATATTAAAATTGATTATTTAGAACTAACAAATTTACACTTGATGGATTAAATCCTAAAAATCTAAAAACCATTCATATTCTGTGTGTGCTTTTAAATTTGTTGACCAGCATGCCTTTGGGTTTCTGAATCAGTGACTTTAAACTTTATGGATTTGAACATAAGTTCTATGTAAGGAATTTTAGATATATATAATTATGCTTAGATTTTAATTAAATGCTTTGGCATTACTCTACTACCATCCAAGCATCTATAGACTTGATAGAGATACCATTGTCTCCACTCTAGGCCTTGGTCCACTACCATCCAAGCATCCATAACCCTAACAGAGGTTACTTGAATCACATTCAAAGGAGTGCAATTTATAGTGTCAAGTCTATTTCAACTTGATACACATGTATTTTTCCCCTTTTTTCAAACCCTTGGAGGTTGGGAACTATTTTTTTGTCTAAGTTTTAAGGGATTTTATAACTTTTGCTCAATAACATTCACTTTTAGTGATTGAGTTATGCCTAAGAAATCTTGTGATGTGAGATTAAGTGTTAATATGCATAGACATTTAAAATTTTAAGACCCTCATTTAGCCAAATGCATGCTTGTTAGAACTAGATTACAATCATAATAAAATAATGGATTCTATGAAATAGAAACTTCAAAATTAGATTCTTCCAATTTTCTAAACCAACACATAGTCTAATCTCATACTTTGGGAAACTAGCTATTAAGATGTACATGGGTTTTAACACTTCAACTCTTTAGATTTCATAACTTGGGTAAAATCTAAGAGAAAATTAGGACCTTATCCAGAGGGCTTATTTCTAAACTATAACACACAATGAGTAATCTAAGGAAAGAAAAGAACTAAAAAAAAACACATAATAAAAAAACAATGCAAAAAGGAAAATAATCTACCCCTACCTATTACTACACTAAACCAACTCAAATTCCTTTGGTGGGGGTGAAAGGGGCAGCCAAGAAGTAGTGATTCAAGTACTGTACATTCAATGGTAGAACTAAGGCATTCCCTTGTAAGTCTTTCAATCTAAATGCATTATCACCAAGTATCTCTACAAATTTGATACTCCCTGATCTAAAGGGGCATGAATTTTTCATGCTAGCCTTTTTTCATGTGGTTTTTATCCCACAGTAAGACTAAGTCTAAATTTTGAAAACTCTTGATTTTAGTCCGTTTGTCAAACCACCTTTTGATTACATCCTAGTGTTTGCTAAAATTGTTGAGGGCTTCATCTCTAACATCTTCCATCTAGATAATATTCAGTATTCTTGATTGAATTATTTCATCATTTTCCATATATTTAGTCATGAAATCATAAGTAGATAGCTGCAATGTGATTGAAAATATTGGTTGTTTCCCATATACTAGTAAGAATGGAGATGACTTCAAATCTTGCTTATATCTGGTTCAATCTACTAGAGAGCATATTTCAATATTGACTACCATTCTTTTGGTTTTTTATTTGCTTATTTATTTATTTATTTATATCTGGTTCTTATTTTCTAATTTTAAAACACCATTCCCTTGTGTATAATGTTTCAAGTAAAACTTGAAAACAATCTTGTTTTCATAGGCCCACTCTACAAATTTTGTAGATTAGAAATATGAACCATTATCACACACTAGAGATAAGGGGGTCCCAAATCTGGTTATAATATTTTCCTCTAATAATTTGATGACATCAATTTCCTTATAATTCTTAGTGGTAATTACTTCAGTCCACCTAGTGCAATATTTAGTGGCTATCAACATGAATTTTTGGCCTACTAAAGCATTGAGATTGATGACTACAATGAAATCCAATCTTCATTGGGAAAATGGCCTTATTTTAGTCACTGATTGTAAAACCATGGCTACCCTTATCTATTATCAAACACTTTACATTGATGACACACTTGAATGTGAGAATGTGGATCCTTGAATATGTAGGCTAATAATAGCATGCTCTGAGTATTTTGTGGATATTGGATCTACGTGAGGGGTGTTTGCTTCGCAATTTCTCATGGAAATTATTGAGTATGCCTATAACTTCCATTATTGAGATGCACCTCAAGTAGATCCCTTCATAGTTTTTTCTATAGAGCACTCCTCTTTTGATCATGAAGTATAAAATTTTGAGCTTGAGTGCTTTCCTCTATTCTTTTTTCAACTCTTGGGTTAAATTACCATTTAATAGGTAAAATATAATGTCTTTGTACCAATCTTCACTTGAGACCAATTTTTGTTCCACCTGTAAAACATCAATCTAAGGATCAATCTTAGTAATCAACTAAATAAAACCTTGGCCCCATACCATCTTGGCTGACTTGACCTCTATGTCATATTCTTGGAGTTTGGTCATACACTTCCATTTTATTTACCCTAACTCATTCTATCTAAGCATAATATTAATGATAGGTTCAGGTACAATGGCATGAATCTTGTTTCCGAGGATGTAATGTCTAAAGTTCGTTATGGAGTTCACCAAGGCATAAACTTATTTGTCTAGGAGTTGATATCTCAATTCAACATCCTTTAGGTTTGTACTCATGAAGGCAATGTATTGTTCTTTGTCATCTATTTTTTTCATTAAAATAGTAGTAATCATGTGATAAAAAAAAAAGGAATAAAGGTATAAATTTTTACTAAAATCTGGGTTAATTAACATGGGTGCCTATATTATGTCTTCCTTGATGTCTTGGAAATATTTTTTAGCCTTGAACGTCTAATCAATTTTTATGTCCTTTTTAAACATAGAATTTAGGGGTCTAAATTTTTTGGAAAAACCAAAATGAATTTGTGTAAAAAGTTAATTTTTTTAAAAATGATTTTAACTCTTTTCTAATATTATGAAAATCAACCTTAAATATAACATTAATTTTACTAGGTTCAATGGCCATACCATATTTTATGATTACATTCCCCAATATCTTACCTTTGGTTACACAAAAATATACTTTTATTTGGGTTAAGGGAGATACCAAAGGTCCTACATTTCTATAGAACTTATTAAAGGTGCATCATGTGATCTTTCCTATTCTTAGAGAAAATGGTTAAGTTATCTATGTAAATAATAATTCACTTATCAATTATCCCTTATAATTAATAATCCATGGCATGTTGAAAGGTATCCCCAACATTGATGATTATAAAATTCATCCTTTTGTATGTGAACATTCCCCACTTGGTCATGAAGGTAGTTATCATCCTATCTTCTTTGTTGACTAGCACTTGGTTATAGCTAGAGAATCTATCTAGAAAGGATATCATTTAATATCCATAACCATTTGAATTACCTCATCCAAAGAGGTAAATGGGTAGTTATCCTTTTATGAATATATATTGAGGTTCTAAAAAACTATGTAGAGCCTCATTTCACCATTCTTCTTTTTAAATGGGACCAAGTTGGCCACCCATGTCAAGTGTCTGATCAAGAAGCTAATTCTTATGTCTAGAAACTTATTCACTTATTTAAAAATAAGAGGCTCCATAATGGGTTCTATGGGTCTCTATCTTTTCCTAAAATTTTTACATACTTATTTAAAAGGGATCATGTGAGTGATGACTCAGGTGTCAAATACCCTAAGGTCTTCATAAGACCACACAAGGATGTCCTTGAATTGGGACAATATTTTAGTAGATTTAGTCAACTCTTCCTTAGTATAGACCAACCTGATGTTGATGTTTTGGGATTTCTCAATGAACCTAGATTAATTTTCCTGTAGTCTTTTCCACTCACTTTGGATACCCTAGTGTCACTTGTAGACTTATCTTGATCAAATATCCTTTTTAGAGAGACCATGACCTTAGGAATTCTATTTCTCTTAAGTTGGATCATGCCATCTTCTCTAGTTTGAACCTACTTTATAGAATCTTCTTCCTATTCATCAATTATGTGTGACTTAAAGACTTTAGATCTAGTCATGAAATCAATGATTTGTTTATCATTTTCAAACACTTGGAAGTAATTGGTGTTGTCAATCATGGAAGGGCATGATATCATTTTGACTATAAACTTCTATAATTTGATATCCTTGAGTAGGGATAGATTTACTATTGTAGAGGATAACACATCCACCAATTGATTTTGATCCCTAGGTATAAAGACAATGTTAAATGATTAAAAACTCTCAATCAAATCCCATGCTCTAAATTTATATTATTTGAATAATAAATATTTCATTGATGCTAATTATGTACCTATTTAATGACTATTTTTGAATCACCATGGACCAATAATTTTCTTACCTTATGTTTTATGGTGAATTGAATTCCTAAGATCAAGGCCTCATACTCTACAAGGTTATTAGTGCGTGGAAACTAAATTATATATGAATCCAAATATGTTTTCCCAACTAGATTTGTTAATATGATACCTACCTTTGAGCCTTGTTTAGCTCTCACACCATTAAAGTACATCATCTAGAATATTTCATCATTTTCCACTGGGTTGCTTTCCCTTGAATCATTAGTATCGAGATCATATACACCTAAGTCTATGTATTGTAAATTTACCTTCTCATTCTTGGCATTATATTTTTTAATCATGAACTTCATTCTTAGCTCTCACTTGATTTAGATTTGATTGGGCACACCTCTCAAAGTTAGCCACATATGTGAGTAATTTATCAACATGTACCTATTCAGGGATTTTATCTAGTCTCTACTCAACAACATTCCACATGCCTCTAGGATTTATACAGCTTGAATGTTAATGAACTAATGAATCTAGGGTTCATGAGCTAGTTGTATATGAATGTTCAACAATTCTCCTACCACTTTGAACTTTGACTTGTCCAATTGGATAACCAATCAGTTAAAATTTGTTGGACTTAGTCCCACATTTTTATAAGTACCTATGGGTAATATGTTAGCAGATGTCCCTGAATTGAGTAAAAACTTATGCACATTCTTCCTAAATATTCTAACGGTTAATATAAATGGAGGGACCTTAGCCTTAATTTTATACATTACCATATTTGTGTTCATATATTAGGCTAATGGATTTATCTAATTTCTTAGTCAATGATTTCAATAGCAAATCATGTTGCTCAATGATTTGAGAAAGATCATGCAAATTAATGTTGGCTTTAATCTTCTTCATATCTTCCACAAAGTTGTTTCCACCTTTAGATTTATAGCCAATTATATAGTTGATCCAATTATATAGTTGGTTTAGTATCCTTCACTATGGGGGCAGGAGGTTTGCTATTGGTTCTATGATTTGGGGGAGTGTCCACTTTGTTGGGTGGTGTGGAAGTTTTCATAGGTTCCATTTGAGCTCTATTCCTCAAGGCATAATTACTCTTTTGGAATTGTTGAAAATCATGGAACTCATTCATGTTACTTTTAGGCTCATTTTCTTCTTGGTCTTGAAACTCGTAAGTTTCAAGCATAAGGGCCATTTTTATAGCTTTAGACCCATTATCCAGTGCCCTTATATTTTCAAAATTGTTAGAATTGCCTTGATTATTTTGGATAATGTCTTAACTTTCCATCTCACCTTGAAACATTTCAAATCATTGAGAAATTATATATAATCTAACTCTCCATGTTGGGTTGTGTTATGGACCCTACACTAATTGGGTAAGGCTAATTCATAAATATTTATTTTGGGCATCTTATTGGTTGGGTTTCATTATTCTTGTTATTATTGTTAGACTAATTGAAAGGTCTATTGTACTTTTGAAATGTGTAATTAATATTAGAACCTTCCCCCATCTTTCCCATTTTCCTTTTTAAATTCAAAAAATCATTACCTAATTTTTAAACCATCCTCTAAATTGTTTCTAAATCTCCCTTTAAGGAGTCAGGCTTAGTGTTCTAGACTGGGCTCTAGACAATGCTTTGGGTATTAGAATTTTTAATAGGGACCAAGGTTTTATTATTATTTTGGGGATGAGACCCAGTGTTGGACTAATTAGAGAATGTTATTTGTTGACCTAGAGTTACATGGCTTAATGAAAATTATCTAAGGCCATGTGTTTGATTTAAAGCAGGCATATTCTAATTTACTCTTGGAATTAGATTAAGAGTAGGCAAAGCTAGGTAGATGTTTGGGATAACAAAGGTAAGATGCCCTTGAGGGTACATTTGATCATCAATGTGTATAGTTTCTACATATGTAATTAGTAAGATATATATATATATATATATATATATATATATATATATATATATATTCAAGGCCCTGCATAGAAAGATAGTAGTCATTAGGTCTAGGGAATTTTTATAAATTTCAAGTGCCAAATCATCTACAAGTTGATAGGGAGTTGTGGTGAGGATATACATCTTCTATAATTTAGCATTGATGGTTATTATGGGATCTTTCAGGTCTCATTTTAGGCTATTAAATTATTGGTAGATGATCCCAAGGCTAATGACCCTTCCAAATTTCATGATGAAAGTATCTTTAAATTGGTTCCACCCTGTGATGGAATCCTCTGGTAAATTAAGGAACCACTCATAGGTTACTTCCTTGAAGATAAATGGGAAGAGTCTACAGGATACATATTCATGGATGACATTCAAGAGCCTAAGATCTACCTTATATGAATTGATATGCTCTTTAAAAATTGTGCCCCTAAATGAATTGAAGAGGGGGAGGAATATTTCAAGGTTCTTGGGCAAATCATGCATAGGGTTAGGCACATTTATAAAAGATCTTCCTAACCATGCCATGACTAGTTGGATATAAAATATAGGATGAAAATGTTTATTAGAGAGGTAGGGTGAGACTTGGACTTCCTACATCTCCCTTTCTCAGCTCTAGATTTGTGATGGGTTTCTAAATATTCAAGGGAAACTCTAGTTTTAGAGTAGGATTTAGTCTAGATCCTACGTAACTCTAGGATGCTATGCAAAGGATCTATGCTAGAAATCCAAAATACAACAAAAGTTTATCAAATATTGATAAACAAGGTAAAGATTGGCTTAGTCAAGATAAAGGAAACCCACATAAGGGTCCATAATCAAGTAGAGTGGTATTATTTTACCTTCATTGATTTGAATCCTTTAAATCTTTGAATCCTACACAAAATATTGTCATAAACTTGGTCTATCCTACAAAGATAAACATTAGCCAAGATAATTCAAGCAAACCTTTAGTGTATTAAGCTTATAAAAACATCTCAGATAAAAATCTTGCAAACAAATCCTTAATGCTATGTGAACATACTCAATTTATATTTCTAAGGACTTGGCTTAGTGACCTTTCAAAAATAATCAACTAGACACTAATATGTACACTTATTTGCTATAAATCTAAATTTCTTAGTTCAAATCATGCAAACCTTTGAAAATATAGATGAAATAGACCCTAATCTATTCAAATAATTCAATGACATGACTATTTTGATGTTTGAAATGAAATTTAGATGGATCAAAGGGGAAATTCCAAAATATCTTCAAACTTGAGCCAATATTTCAAGGATATTTTGAAATAAACACATTTTGACAAAAATATTTCAAAAGTTACAAAGATCCTATAGAATATAAAAAGAGAGTGTAGTGTTTACACTAATATTTGTGCATTTAAAGAAATTATTCTATATTTCAATTGAAATACACTATAATTTTACTCAAAACAAACAAAGAAGACCCTCCTTATATCACCATATGTTCTCCTATTGATGTGTATCTGTGTCAAGGATGTAATGATTATAATAAAGTAATATATTTTAGTTTATTATGTAGGTACTAGAAGACCATAGGGATTAATTTGATTTTGATGGAATGATCATATGAATACCACCATTTAGTCAACAAGAAGACCTTGTTGTAGGGATAATAGGAACTCAATAGTGCCATAATCTATCTGAAATTTCTTCTCATTATTATGATGTAAATTACTTTACATTTTACCAATTTTTTTTAAAAATGAAATAAACAAATGAATATTTATAGTAATTACTAATCTAAGGTGATTCATTTTTTTTAAAATAAAAAATGAATAAGGGTAAATCATAAAATAAGGTTTGCCTTGAAATGATAAAGATCGATAGATTTCCTTTAGTTTTTTTAATAATAGTGCAAATAAAACTAACATTCATGATATTTTGTTGGCATGTTGTTTTCATTGATGTTAAAAGGGTGCATCATGCAAAGTCATAATATTCATTGATGTCAAATATCCTTTGATCATGGTAGTAACCTATTGAGAGTGTGTTCTCAATTAGTAGCATGATGTTGTCAAAGGTGATGAGTGATTAAGATTGATATTGTCATAAATGTTGTGATCATGGAAGGTATAGGTCATGAGATATGTTTGAAGGAACTAATGTCTTATGTCTATATTAAGTTAGAGGTCAAGGTGTCAAAGGTGGTTAGGTGCATGAAAGAGAGATGTCAAGTCATATGATGTTGGGTCATGTGGTTTTAGTTTTGTATGAGGTTGTGTAAAATTTTTGTCATCAAAAAGATAATGGTGTAATGATATGAGTGAGGTGTAATGTCTTATATCTAATTTTTTAATGATTTTTTGAGGTCATGACATGGAATGACAAGTCAAGGCATTAAGTTCTTAAGTAGCCTAAACCTAGTCATGGCATGAAGAGACCTTATGACAAGGGTTGATCATGGTGGTTTAGTGAGATGAGTGCACACAAAAATGATTGGTTGTATAAGGTTTATTGATCATGTATGTGAGGAATTATAACACTCAAGATAGTTTTAAGATGAGCTTACATGGGTAGGACCTTTAGTCTAGGTTTACTTATAGACCTCTCTTAAACCCTACTTAGCCTAATGAGGTATAAAGATTTTTTTTCAAGGCATGTGAAATATGTATGGAAGTATTTAATCATGAGAGAGGTTTTATGGCATGAGAGTGATATGTTAAGCATTATAGTGAGGTGTTTATAGCATGGAAAGAGGCATGAAGGTTAGTTTAAGGCCTAGTAAGGTATGAAGACTATAGTGTGAAGAGAGAGAGAGAGAGAGAGAGAGAGAGAGAGAGAGAGAGAGTATCCTAATGGGGTATCAAGATAAGTTTAAAATTAAAGTGTTAGTAGGTGAATATTTAATAAGGTTATTCAAGTTTTTTTAGGCATGTTCATGAATTTTAATGTTTTAGTTTAAAGTACAAGGCATGAAATGTTGTTTGGAAGTCTCTCAAGTGCTCAGAATGAAGGGTTCTCAACTCGAGAAGGATTTTATTGTGCTCATTAGCTTGTAAAAACTTTACATGGGAACCTAATTAGTTAATGGTTGATGGGGAAGGGTCATAGATCAAAATTCCATGTATTGTTTTTTGGATTGAGGGGCTATGATTTATAAATGATCATTAAGAGTGAAAATTGGTTTAAACCCTCTTAGAACCCTAATAAAGACCTGATGTTAAAGATGTTTCTCAAAAGTGATCAAAATGGATTGGATTTATCAAGTTAAGATACTATATATTTTATTTTAATCTTCTAGGTACCTCTATGTGATATTAGTTAGAGAGAGAAAAGAGAGGAAATGTTGAGTTAAAGGCTTATTTTTGAAGAAGTTATTGTAAAAATCAAACGTTGCATTGAACATAGTAACAAAATGGATGGAAGAAGAAGTTAGAGACTAATTTTTAAGTCCATGAATGTTTCTAGATATTTTATTGTCCTCAAGTGTGCTAAACCAGTCATCCAAGTTAGCCAGTCACTAATAGGCCTAATGGTGCAAATAGTGAAAAACCTAGGCCATAATAAGAAAATTGATTAGAATTTGTTGTCATGATATAATGGTGAAACCAAGTAAATTTATATGTTTTTTTTTAATTTTAAGATATATGAATTCTTATAAAAATATTTTTAGGTCATGTGTGTGGTGAAAAAGTTGCTCACAAGTTGACATGTCTAGTTCAGATAAGATAGTAAGATATAAGGTCATGAGATTGGTCTGTAAGACCAATATTTTCCATTTGACCATATGATATTTATATCTTAAAATGGTCTAATTATCTGATAGGATCATCTAAATTCATAAAAAATCATTTAAAATGTCTATATAAGTGTCGGAACTCTAAGTCACCATGATTGTGTTTTGAGGTAATCTGGTAGTTCTAAATGAGTGAGTTGTAGAGGTGTTCTTGAAGCCTTATCTTATGAGTGAAAGTGTATAATGAATTTGGTGATGAACCTAAGTTTATTTAGACTCTATATTTATACTTATTTTATCTTATTTGATTATCTTAATTATTTTTTATATTCATTCTTGTAAGATAGTTTTTGAGGCACATAGGCCTAATAGGGTAATTTATCCTAAAGAAGGTTTCAAGGTATGAATGAAAGACACAAGTCTAAAAAATAATAGAGTTGGTAAGTATAGGTATATTTATGAGTTTTTAAATGGTTTTAAATTGTTGGATAAATCCATCTAGGCCCAAGAGAATCAAGTTTTGGCATTAAGAGATAGACCTAATGCAAATAGGTCTCCATAAGACCTAAAAGAGAAATGAGGCCTAATTAAGTCATGAGAGACCAAAAGGGACTCAAGTCTCATTTGATTCATGTCCAAAATACATCCTAATAATTATTAAATGGCTTAACTAATAGGTTAATGGTATATGGCCAATTAAGTGGTATATGAACAAGGAATGTTATATATATATAAGGTAGCTTTAGGCCTATTTAAGAAAGCTAAGTTTATGAAAATGAAATAGCACATTTTTGAGTAGAAGGAGGTATTATATACCATCATATGAGTGTATAGGATATTTAATTAATATTTTAAAGTGTTTATGCATATGAATATCAAGGTCATATGACCTAATCAATCTTGAAAAGACCTAGTTGAATGAAGAGGCCTAGAAGGCAATTTGAGAGGGATAAGAGTGTGAAGAGTTGAAGAGGTGGTCATAATATATTGTTTGAGAAACATAGTGTTCTAAAGGTGATCAAAAAAATTAGGTGGATTAGTTTATTTTGATTCATCTAGGGGGTTGGTGCCTCTTAGCAAGTAGGTGTTTTCTAAATCATAGTCAAGTGGGTACTTGGTTAGTTGGGGTTGGTGCTCCATGTGGAGTTGATGTTTCACTAAATTTGGTTTTTGTATTATAGGACTATATTCCATTTGCATAAACCAGTAGGTTTTCTTCCCCTTGAGGCTTTCCCACATATGTGATGTGTTCTTATGTTTCATACTTATGTGGGTAGTTTTTTATGCTTGTTAGATCTATATGGTTATTTGAATGGTTCATGATTGCTTAAGTGTAATTAAATGAAAGGTTTTGAAGACTGATTCACCCCCCCTAGTCATTATGCTTCCAATATATTCTAGTGTTGAACTCAAAATACCATAAATGTAGTGGGGATTTTAGAGAAAATAAAATGCAAATATCTAAAAAGTATGCTTTAAAATGGCTATCTATAAAAAATTGCTTTAAACACATTTATTTTTAGATTAGAAGGAAAAAAATCATACATATAATTTTTTTGTTAGCATAGTAGAAAGCACAAACTAAAAATATGTATTTAAAACACTATTATCAAATTTAACCATTTGAGAAATTAAGTTCTCTATAATTTGCAAAACTTGAGAAATAATAAAATATGAAATTAATGAAATAATGAACAAATTACTAGAATTTCTCTTTCTATTTGTATCAATTTCACAAAGTTCTATTTTGAAGTACAATCAAGAGGGAAAACCCCTATTTATAGGCCTCTTTCATGCCTAATATTGTTACATTGGTTATAAAGGACTGAATATAAGACAAATGTCAATTAGATAGAAGTTTATCATGTTATAAATAAAACTAAAGCATATTCCCTATTCAAAGAGGGAATATTTGTTACAATATACTAAGCAGGACTTAGAACATGAAATTCACTAAAGAAAACAAGCCTAACAAATTGCTATCTTGATCCTAAGGTTCTAGGCTAGGATCCTATTAATGTGGATGATGATGAACCTCATAGTATAGGAGAAGATCAAAGTGAACCCATAACAGCTAAAGTAGGATTAGTTCCTAGTGTAGTTGAAGAAGAAGAAACCCCAAGAGGGGTCAAAGAGGAAAAAACTCCTATAGTGACCATGTGTGGCCTACTAAATTCATGTTTAACAGCTTCTATATATCCTTTCCATGCCATAAATAATTTATTATAATCACTATCAATCAAATTTAAAGCTATAATGGGATATTTTAACAATTTTATGGTGATATCTAACATTGCATCATGTCTATGTAAGAGGGGGCCGATGGACTTATTGACTACCACTATTTTTTCTATTATTTGGTTTGCCTATGTTTCCAAGTCTACCATTTCTTTCCCAAAAGTCACTCCCTGAGCTAGAGACTGCTTCTTTAAATTGATGATGAAGTTTTGTATCTACTCTCTAAAACCATCTTTTTTGATGATGGAGCCATCCTTGTTAGCAAGGTGTGTGATTTCAATGTCTTTAAATAGAGTTATAACTCTATCACCCAGTTGGGTAAGAGACTAGCTATCATCAATCCACAAGTTCAAAAATTTTCTTTTTCTAATTATATAGGATTGAGAAATGCTAAAATCCTCCAATGGGATCAAGTTTAGGTCTTCAAATTTCTTCATTCTGATCAACATGACCAAGTTAATTACCTTTCTTTCATACATCCCTTAGGTGCCCTCTACCTTAATAATTTTATTGTAGACTTCATCCCCTTTTACTTTATACTGAGCCAAAGTATTCATTTTATCAAACATGACCTCTACTACCCATTTTACCTTTGTAATAGTCTCCTATGAAAATGTGACTTTGTGTTGCTACTCTAGCTTGGTTGTTCTTTATTGCATTCCTTTCAACAACTCTTTGGATACTTCACCATATGCCTTTAGATATAAAAGGGGGTCCTCTTTATATTATTACTAATGACCAAGATTAACTCTTTTCTTCTTGGTTAATTCAAATAGGGTTTCTTTAGACTCATCTATAACTATCTGATCTATATGAGTTACCTTCCTTTTAGTCAGTGCTTGATTGCCCCAGATTTCTTGTCAAATTCTAGTGAGACCTATGTAGGGTCCACTATGACCAAATAATTTCTTTCCATTATGGCCAATTGCATTTCTTTTATCTAATATTTATTTGAATTAACACTCTGAGTTTGAGTGGATGGAGGTAATTGATGATCTGGTGTCAATCCTTGGAAGGTATATGTCTAAGAAGTAACTATGGAGGTGACTAGGACAGAGGTAGAACTAGGGGATGAGGTGGGAAGTTTTACTTTAGAGGATGAAGAAGAACTAATTCTAACTAAATCATTTTTTGGGAAGAGAGGAACTTGGGGTATGAAAATGGTAAGCATCATTGATGGTTATGCTAATGTTAAAGTAACACTTTGCACCCATGTTAGGGTGATGGAGATTATTTCTAAAATAGAAACCTGCTTAGTATGCTTCCTGATCTTAGCCCTTTCCTTTTCCAAAGTGGGAGACAATTCTCTTAATATCCTTTGACTAAGTTGGGGGTCAGTTGGGATTTCCTCTTTAGCATCAATACCATGTCTTGTTGATATGGATGTTTTTTCCTAAACACCCTCAGACTTGAAAACTTCATAAAAATATGTATTTTTTAATCTTCCCTTAACAAAGTAATGTTAACATCCTTCAATCTCTTCACCTCTTGGTCATTAGAGGTGTTTATGTAGAAACTATCTTCATCTTCTAGTTCATGATGGTAGGTGACTCTTAGGGCTGCCCTATACTTGATGCAATGTTTGAAAGTTATATGTTCAGGGTCTCATTGCCTATTAGCATCTCTTTCCAAGTCAAAGGTGGGACTTTTATTGGCAACAACAATGATTGAGTTATAATTCTCTATCTTGAATTAGCCAATATTAAATAGTTGAGGATGAACCAATCCTCTTTTCTTGAATTAGCCAATATTAGAAACTAAAATGCAATTTCTTTCTCATTCATCTTGTCTAGCACTATAATGGGAAACTTGAAGGAGGTTGTCTTGATTCCAACTATCCTTACTACTAGGAAATTTGAGTAGTACCAATAGGCTCCTAGGGTGTTTAGTGTTTCTCAAATTTCCTCTAATATTCTAGGCATGGGCCTTTCCTAGATGGCCCTATATACTATAGGATAGAAGTGCCCAATTATTTCCCTCATCTCTTGCTTGTAATTTTACACCTAACCTTGAAGAATGTATGAGGCATATTCCATTTTAGTTTGGGGTCTTAATTGGTGAACTATGAGAACTTTTAGGTGGCATAGATGGCATTTACTAGGTAGGACATCATGAAGAAATGATCCCCTTAGTTATCCATGGCCTTTTTGATTTGTGATTCAATGTTGCACAATATAATTTCTCTCAAAGGAGGATTATTTGCATCATCTATTAACAAGGATAGAAGTAGAACCCATTTCTCATCCACATGGCCTATGTATTTGGTCCCATGTAATTGGTCATCATAACCATCCCCATTATTTCTCCTTTTATGGATTGGGTGATGGGGATTTGGCTGATTTTCGTTTTTCATACAAAGTTTCCCTTATTTTCATCCTAGTCTCTCAAAACTTCCCTAATATCATGGGTTAAAATCCATTCAATCACATTTTATTTATTTTATGCAATCTCTAGTTTGGGCAAGTCATATTAATCCTGAAAGGCTACCCTAGTTATGAAAGTAATGTCTTGACCCAAATTCAAAGATTTAATCATGTTATTAACACACCTAGATTGAAGAATCATGTGGTAGACTAAGTATACGTAGGGGAGTACCTTTCGATTAAATTTTGCCTTGTGAAAGCCTATAGATTTAAGTATCAAAATGTCTAATCTATCTTCTACATCATTGGAACCTTTTTCATCATCACTGTCTTAGTCCACAATATTTTATACATGGTAGAACAAGTTATTATATTGTTAATATTTGGTGGCCAATGCAATTAAGGTTAAATTTGTGTCCTATAATATGATGTTTATCCCATAAGATTAAAAAAATGGGAATTGTTCTTTCTTATTAGTTCTGGATGTTTTAGCTTCAGCCATTATTTTAAATTATGTGATTTATGATCTTGTGGATTGCTTTAATGGTTGAATAATGCATATAAGTCTTTAGGAAAATCACATAATTCTTTAGAATTATTAGTAGATAATAATTGAATGTGAACCTAATTCTTAGAGATGGCAAGATTTAAAATCTAAATTTAGAATTTAAACTAAATAATATAAGTAATAAATATAAAGTATCTTAACTTGATTTAATTAAATTTCTAGGTGGTTCTTTAATACTATTTTAATGGCTTCAAAAATCCACTTTCAGAAATCAACCAATCATTGCCTTCACTTTGTCCATGTGGCTCATTATCATAGGTTTAATTTTTTTAGTGAAGTGACTTGGATTTATATCCACCAAAATAAGCCCCATTATCATTTAATTTGTGACTATAGTTGTCATTTTGTGTATATCTATGTTCCACTTAACTATTTTACTTGAGACATTCTCAACACTTGGCACCTTTTTAGAAATGTTAGCCTTCTATTTTTAATGTTGAACCACTTGGGTAGATTGCATGACACTTTGCCAAGAGTCTTCCATTGATTTGATTTCTCTTCTCAAACTATTCTGTGGCTTAATACTTTTCATCCTTTAGCTAATGAGACCTTGGAACCTCTACTAGTTTTCCAAGTGTTAAGCTCTTATTGGCTCATATTATCATGGGGTTTTGCTATATGAAACTTTTATTGAACCCAATATGCATGACACTTTTCCAAGTATTTCATTTTGATTTGATTTCATGGTTATTGGGTTTCATGGCATTTTTTGATCTCATTATTTCCATGAGACATGAGTCCATGTGTCTTTAACCTATTGTTCCTAATTTCTAGGTGGCTTCCATGTCATATCTTGTTATTAGGATTGAATGACTAAATTCCAAGTTTCATCCTATCATGCAATTTTAGTATTTTTGAAAGTGAACATAACACCTTAGCTATGGGGGAAATGAATGAGTGCCATGTGGCATGTTGTGATAAAGTTGCATTATTATGGGTCTTTAAGAAATAATTAGGATCTTTGGAAGGCCACAACTAGGATCCACATGGCATGTTTGAATTGAGTTATGTGATTAAGAAATCCAAGGAGGGTGTTTAGATCATATGTTAGTTCAAAATTAAATCAAATCAAAATGACTCCAAGTGAAAACTAGCACACTAACAAGCAGACACTACCTTACCTAGATCAAAGAGGGGAGCATAGTGAACAAACAACAAATGACAAAATCTCAACAAAAATGCAATAAAACATATATTCTTACCTTCCTTGAATTATCTAAGAGGCTTGTTTGATTATATTTCTTAGATTATGCTTGAGAGGTCTTAATTAATGGAGTGTGGCTACCTTCATCTCCTCTTAGAACCATATTCAATGCTTAGCTTGGATTGATGACTCAATGACTTGGATCAATTTTGAAATTATAACTTTATACATTTTCTTCATGAATGAAATCATGAATTATAACATTACTTTGATTGCACTCCCAAATGAAGAGCTATATGCTTGTATTTATAGGCTTGAAATCATCTTGGATTGGGTTAAATTTACCTTGGTTGAGTTTATTAACCTTGGTTGATTTTTAAAGGTGTCTAAATGGTCATGATTATGTTTGGATAAGTGTCCTTTGAGATATTTTCCATTTGGGACAACTCACAAAGGTGATGATTAGCTTATATTCTTTGATATTTGAATTTTCCTTTTTGATAATTGATTTATTAGCTCATTTGCTCAAGGATGAATTTAATTAGGATTTGATCAAGATTTTTAGTTTAATTAATCCTATTTAGTCATTTTGTCATTTGTTATAAGATTTTAATTTAAATGATTTGCATTTGCCTTATTTAATTGATTTATTACATGGTTGTGAAGCCAATTTTGAGACACTTAGAAATTCTTGGGTTAAGTATTCAATGGTTGGAAATAATTGGTCTAAATTCAGGTATGAATCCATTGGTGTCTTATTTTAGATGTCTTTAGTTTTCCCTTATTTGGGAAGGTTTTTCAAGTTGTAATCATAGTAACATCTTCTCAAATAATAAAAATGTTTTATGTGCTTATGACTTCAATGGTGATGGATAAACTATAGGGTGCCCCCTCGAGGGATTAGTTAGAAAAAGAAGTGGAAAATGATCCATAAAAATAAATAATAAAGATAAGGGAACCAAATAAATGATGATGATGGGGCGAGAACACAATTATTTGCCCAAAGTTAGGTAGAATCATTAAGAATTCAAGTGGGATGGTGTACAATGGTTTGCCCAAAGGTGATTATAAGTATTGTACCCCAATTATGACAATGTGATATGATAACATAATGATTTGATATAAGGAATTTATAATCATTGAGAAGATGGAGTTACCCCAGTTAGGTTAGATAAACAAGATAATAACATGCCCCAATCAGGAAGAAGAAAGTAAATTATTAGGATTGGTGACAACACAATCATTTACCCAAAGGCAGTTATAATCATTAAGAATGCAAGTGGGATGGTGTTAAATGATTTACCCATAGGTAGTTATAATAATTGGACCCTAATTATGGAAAACATGATTGATAGTTGATGATTGAAAATATGATGATGACAGCTTAATATAGAGGATAAATATGAATTAGGATAACCTGCTATTAGGAAGATGCTCATTTGAATTAATAAAGGTTGAAATTATTTCATTATTTAATTAATCTGTATGGGATATGATTGGGATTATTGTTGGTGATAGTGTTTAGGAGATGTTGATAGTGATATTTATGGTATAGACCTCTCAAAGATGATTTTTGTTGTATCACTTAAAGGTAGGCATCATGAAAGAACATCATGAGGACTTAGCAAAAATATCCATAAGGACTGACTCTTGATCTAATACTCAAATGAAAATAATGCACCAATGATAAAAACCATGATGATAATGTTGACATATAAATATGGATGGATTCAAGAATAAGTGCACAAGGAATCACCCAATGAACACACATAGACTTAAATCAAGTCAACAGTAATTAAAGCAAACAAATAGGCACACAAACAAATAAAAAAATAAACAAAGAAATAAACAATAGTTAGTCCCTATGTTAGTATAAATAACATGACACAAACAATGTGATGAACATTTTCCCTAGAAAATAGGTGACAACTTAACAAACAAACATGATGGGGTAAGGGAAGAAAAGGAAGGGGGTGGCCAAGTTATCTCCATATGCACTAGGCAAGTGAACACTGCCTATATAGTTTCATGGATGATATATCCAACAAAAACTTCAGGGTGAATGTACTTCTCCTAAGAAATGGGAAGAAAATGATGATGATTAAAAAATATGATTGATATGATAAAAAATAGGAATAGTCTTTAAAAATGGCAAGTGCATGGGATAAAAAGGCCAAAAATGATGGGGAAACTAAGTGACAAGTGATATCTTGTGATTTAGTAAGGGTTCCCATAAGCCTTAAGGCAAAAAAGTGGTCAATGATTTTTTTTGTTCTAACTGATTTTCAATTTTTTTGGAATTTTCTAGGTGTCTTAACTTAATTTGAAATGACAAGACACTACATGATCTAAGCTCACAAAATAGTGAGACTATGGTAACTTAAATGGATGCTTGCAAAATGGTGGGAGTGTGATGACAAGGGGGACTAGGCTGACCTCAACATGAATCAAACATGACCCACATAATCCCAAAATGGCCTTAGTTCATAGTAGTTCCACCTTATAATGGATGAATCTAAGTAGTGTAGTAGCTAATTCAAATAAAATAGGCATAGTTGGTATGATGGCATAGTATGACATAGGAATGACTAGTTGGTATGTCAAGGCACAATAAACACATATTGCCACTAGTTTACCCATAGGTGGTTATAACTAGGATACAACTAATTAGATTAATTATACTAATTTGCCCATAGGGGGTTATAATTAGTAACAAGACTAGTGAAACACTAATTTGCCCTAGTAGATGATATAATTAGGCTCACATAAACAAACATGATAATAAGGGAACAAGAAATGAAATATGCAATTGCCAAAACTTCTATCTTATTGATTCAAAATACTACCTCTATTTGGAATGCTTGAAACAACTATTAAAACTGATTTGATTCTTCATGTTAAATGTGAAACTAATGGATAAACCAAGTTCAAATAGGCTATGATAAGATGGATCAAAACATGCTTTGGTTGATAGAATGGAATGGTAGGATGGATAAGTGATAGGATAATGATAGGCTAGTAGGATGAGAGGCAGAGAAGATGACAAAATTCTATGGTACAAAGAATATTCATAACTTGGTACAACTTGAAATGGTTCTCATAGACAAGATATCATGTTACTAAAGTGTAGTACCACTTTAGGTGTATAATGGTCATAGGCTCATCAATTTCATTATCATTTGGTGTGGCAAGATTATATACTCCTATGTCATAGTCTACAGTAATGATGAAAATACCAAACCAATTGGGTTTGAACTTTCCTTTATGCTTCTTTTTTACCATAGTATTTTTTTGGTTTTCTTTGAGGATAAGCTCACTAAGTTCAAATTATTTATGTTTCACGTGTCAATTGTATTTTCCATAGAGTCAATTCTGATATGCCTATAGATTGTTCACTAAATCCAGCATTTCTCATCAAGCAAATCTAGCTCTTGTAGGTGAGCTACTTGGTAGTCATTGTCATCCAAAACATGTTTGAAAGATATGTATAATGATGGTAACTTGACCATAATGGTAATAATGGATTTAGTATCATAAACAAGTGAGTATGGAGTGGCTCCTATTGGGGTGAAATGATTGGTATGATATTCCCAAAGGGTGTAAAATATTTGAAGGTGCCAATCATAACTGGCATCATTGATAATGTTGACAATGGTCTTGTTTGATATCTGGCATGGCCATTACCTTGAGGGTAATATACCATAGATAAATGTTGTGTGATGTTATATAAGACACATATATTTTTAACATCCTTATTCTTGAATGATCTTCCATTATCAAATATAATGTTATAAGGGATATCATAGTGGCATATGAGATGATTGAAAATGAATTTGCAAATTTGTTTTCCAGTCACACAAGTGATATAGCTTTAACCCACTTAATGAAATATTATGTGGTAGTGAGGCTATGTTTATGGTTATTTGATGAGGTGGGGTTTATCTTCCAATGAGATTGAGGCCCCATGTAGCAAATGTTTATGGTGTCAACATTGGTTTCATAGCCTTGGTTGGGACATAAATTAGATTAGCATGTCATTAACATTTATTGCATATCTTGACATATGCAACTACATCTGCATCCATCATTAGCCAATAATAACTAATATGTAGGAGATTTTACATAGGAATTCCCTAATAGTGTGGACCCCACATACCCCTTTGTGAACTTCCCATAACACTAGTAAAGATTTTTTCAAAGGTAAACAATGAAATAGAATTCCATGAAAAATACGGCAATATAGGGTTGGTCCAAGTAAGGTATAACATTGGGCATTGTGGATGAAGGATTTGGTTTTTTTTAGGATAAGTTAGGTGGTAAAACATGGTCATGAAGATAGGCATATAGGCTGAAATACAAAGTAGAGGCATATAGGTTGAAATACAAAGTAGAGTTAGGACCAACAATATCATAGATCATTATGATAGTTGAAGGTTCATGAGCTAGTGCTATTAGATTTTCAATAAGAAATTGGTAGTTTTTTAACATTTATATATGTTGAATGAGTGACCCAATGGTCATCATTGCATCTATTTTTATATTGTTTTCCCTTGGTATATGTTCAAACTAGATGTTGATAATTTGATGTTTGAGAGTGTGGATCATAGCTTTGTAAGGAACCAACTTATCATCTTTGGTCTGAAAGTGGTTTGTAACATGATTGAGGATTAACTATTAATCACTATAAACCTTTACATGATGTATGTTCCATTTTACTACCTATCAAAGCCCTACCATAAGTGCTTCATATTTTTCCATGTTGTTGGTATAAGGAAATTTGATTCTAAATGACTTAGGGATTAGATCCCCCTATGGAGTGATTAAAAAAAGGCTTGCCCTCAATCCATGCATTGTGAATGATCCATAAAAGTATAACTTAAAATTTTTATCCTCAAGAGGTGTGTCAATAATGGTCATTATCAATTCATCAAAAAATTTAAATTTGAGTGGTCTATGTCTATAAGGGGGCTTTAGCAAGTTGATCAACAAATACTTGCCCCTTGATAGCTTTATGTTTCATAGATTTGATCTCAACTCACTAAGAAGAATGATATATTTGGCCATGCAACCTTGTAAATCTATTTTAGATAGTAGATACTTTAGGGGATCTACTTTTTAAATGACCATGGTCTTATTGTTCAACATGTAATGACATAGTTTATAAATTATGAATACCATAGCAAGACAATATTTTTCAATGGGTTTATAAATGTGCTCATATGTTACCAGTGTATTTCTTAGATAGTACACTACATTCTCTTCTCTATTGTCATTGTGTTTAGCTAGAAGTGCCTATTGAGGCTAACATACCCCTAATTATGAAAATTGGGGCCCTTGAGATGTTTTAAACCTTGTTATTGCCAATTTTACCTCACTCCTAGGTTTTATTAGAATTTGAATATCATCCATTATAATAAAGTGACATTTATGAATTTGAATCCTACTGTACTAAATGCTTCTAACATTTTAATTGGTTTTGTGAGCAATACAGGTTTTAAGGAAAATACTAGTTTTTACTAGGAAAAGATTCACCAAAGTTTTGCTAGCAGTGGTTTGCTAAATCTTAACATTGGTCCCTTCCTAAGAAACCCTAAGTTTAAAACCTAAGGTGTGGAACCCTCAAAGTTTGATTTTAAATTTTGGTAGGAATCATTTGGTGGGGATATTCAAAATAATATTTTTGACCTAAGCTTAATTTTGTATTAAGGCTTAGTCTCTTTTATTAACATTACTAAACCTTAATATGAAATTAATAATAAGTATTTCAATATTATTTTGAATATCTTCACTTTGTCCTAACCACCTTGTGGAGTCTCTCGATAAAGCCCCTTTATAATTTCCTAAGATGAGCCCTTTCAATTAAAATCTAGCCTAAGTCTTTATCCTAAGACCCCCTTCATATTTATTAATACTAATGGGGCCTTATAATAAATGCTTAGCATTAATTTTAATAACCAAAGGTCCTAATGTAAACATCATGCATCTTGTAAGATCCAATATCCCATGCTTGATCATGTAAATTGATCCAATGATGCATGACTAAGGGAGATCTGATGGTCTATGCTTCATCATAGGGTCTGATCTGATACTACAAGATGAAGGTTGAAAGGTCAAAGCTCCATGAAACCACCAAGTGGTAATCACTCACACTTAATTACATCAGCAAAGGTCTCACATATTTAAAGTAGCTAATCACATGTAAATCCTTAGATCTCAATCCAATGGCTATTGTTCTTCCAATCCAATAAAGTGCATCGAGTCTATGACCTTGACAAGCTTCACAAGGATGCCATGTGATACTCTCACATTTACTCATAAAGACTTCATGAACTTAAATTTGATGTTCATGCTCACATCATTTGGCCTCTACAAGGATGCCTATGACATGAGTGAGACATCAAATTTAACTTAATCAAACATTTTTGCCTAGGTAAAGGGGGCATGTTTTGAGTTTTAGTGGTTTCATGTATTTTTTTTTAATAAACTTAGGCTAATTTATTTAACCTAAGTCTTTATTAAACCCTTGGACCAACATAAACATCATACATCTTTTAGGATCCAATGGCCTCCACTTGATCATACTAATTGGATCCAATGGTGTGATGTCTTCAAGTAGAACTTGGAAGGCCTAAAGGCTCAACCTGTGGAGTAATCTTGGAGATAGGAGATCAATGGCATGATAATATTGCTAGGTAGCATAATTATGGGACTAGAAGTTTGTAGTGACCAATAAGATAAAAGGACCAAGATTGTAATCAATTGTCTATGCTGAGGCCATGGATCTTGATCTGATGGTGCAAAATAAAGGGAATAATTAAAAGGTTAATGGCTAGTTTCCACTCAGACAAATATGAAAATTATCATGAAAAGAAGCCTGAATGGAGCCCACATAGGATCCACATGGGCAAAAGGTAACAGAACTTGGATTTTGTCCACCTGGAAGTGTAAAAGTATAAATTCAATTCTCAATCAGATCTTGAGACATGAATGAGCCAAATCCTAATTGTCTCCTCCATTAAAGATCCCAAAATCCTAAGCTTGCATAAAAAGAGGAATTATGAGTATTTGAATTACAATTGAAGCTTATTGATTAGTTCTAAGTGCAAAAGAGGGAATCTAGAGGTTTTTATCAAGTCAATGATAATATTTTTAAAGGGTTAAGAAGCCATGATAGCAGGAAGGCAACAATAGTAGGAAGAGGTCAAACTCTACCTTTCCATAGACTATTTAGGTAGAGTCTTGAAGGATACAAAGTCAGACATTGAGGCATTAGACAATGGGTTCAAGAACTAGTCCACGCTCTTCTTCATCATTGATGAAATGTAACCCCTCACATAAATATAGAGAATAATTAAAGCAATCAACATTAGATATAAGGACTTGGTAGTAGTACAATTGGTGAGTATCCACCATATGGCTACCAAACTAGAGGTACTTCATTGTATAGATGTTTTTGCTCCTCTTTTGATAGATTGAAAAGAATATGAGGATTGGATTGTTAGGGATGGCACCTCTAAGAGAGTGGCTTATGTTTCCCCTATAGCCTTTGAGGGTTATTATAAGCTCCTTTGGTCCCATGTGGATTTACCCATAATTAAATATTGGACCACCCAAAATGACCTAGATACCATCCTTAGACCTTGGCTCAATCAAGGAAACTTTGGTTTTAGAGATTTCCAAGGTAGAAATCCAATTTCCCAATTTAGGGAAGGGATTAGGGTTATTATGACCTTACTAAATAGAATCTTTGGAGCTACCACAACTACCTATGTCAACACTACCTGGGTTTCATTTATATACCTCCTAATTGAATAAAAACTTACCTCTCCCATTATGGAAATGATGAGTATCCACCTTGATAGGCAATTCATAGCCATCAAGAGAAAGATCGATAAACAATTTTTCATGTTGTCCTTCCTAATTGATGCCTTGTTCACCTCCACCAAGTTCCCCCATATCAATAATTTGTCTCCTAATAATAGAATCTTAGTTCCTCACCATTACTCTAAGCTCCATATCTTCAAATATAGAAACCACATGAAATTCATTTGTGATGGCATCTTTCCCTCATTGGTTGAGGCTATCACTGGCTCTCTCATGCCTAGGATGTACCCCCTGATCAAGATATATTTGGAGATAATGGGGGATGTATGGTACTATCCAAAATGAATAGTGATAATGATTGATGGAACCATGTCCTCACCCTTTATATTACCTATCTATATGCCACTAGATCTTGCTGATCAAGAAATCACCTTCTATCTCATTAATGGGATTGATGGGGTTTGCAAAGAAAAGAAGGGCCTCCTCCATCCCTTCACTATTATAATTGGGATGATCACATTACAAGATTAGAAGTAAGTAGACATCATGTCTAGGCAAAGAGGAGCCTTTATCTTCTAAATGGATGAACTTAGATTGTGGGAACCTAGAGGAATAGTAAAGAATAATTTGTAAGACAAGAATATGTCTAAATAGGTATATGAGCATCAAATTGGGGTCTTTGACCAAATTTACACCAAGGTAGATAGTTTTAAGGAGGTTTTGGTAAGATTAAAAGAGTGCAATTCCAAACTAGAGAGTAGGTTGATACATGAGCAAAATCTAACTAAGAATATTTGGTAGATGCATCCACTCCAATACCATTTACTACCTTCCACCTCTAGAGCAACACAAGAACTCCCTAAAATAGATGTGCCTCAACCATAAGACCTTAGCAAGAGACAAATAGAAGAGAGGCTAGGTGAAACAACATCATCTTTAGTTCCTCCAAAACAACCACCATCTTTAGTGGAACATGTAGACATGGTGGCTCTTGAGCCATATGATATGTTGGAGAAAGTCTTCAGTGCTCTTGAAGACATTTCTAGGTCAGATAAGGAAGAAATAGAGGAAGACCCTATTTCCCAAGAATGGAAACTTGTAGAGGCCCTTGGACAATTGGAAGAGGATAAGAAAGACAAAGGTAAATAACATTAATGAGATTTAGTCACAATACCTATCTAAAGGAAGAGAAAAGTTGAGTTGGCCCTTGTCTCCACCAGTTCCAAAAAGTCAAATCTCCCCTTTGTGCATCCATCCCAAGAAATAAACTTATTTAGTGATGAATTCCCCATTCATGGGCTATTCATTACTAATTGGTTCATCTATGGGAAGTTAAAAAAGATTCCTTCTATGGCCCATTCATGGGCATTAACTAAAAGTGTCAACATTGATGAAGACCTCCATCCCTAGATTGTGTAAATGATGAAGGAAAAAGAAGAGAGAAGAATAGTGGAAGTAAAATGATCTAGTAGAAAGAGAATGGATGCTCCCAAAGAATCTAGTGGAACCAAATTGGAAATCCTAAAAACCACCTATCTAATTGATCTTACCACTACCATTTTATTCAATATAGATACCACAAGCTTAGAGAAGATCACCACAAGGAAAGTTGTTGTGGGTACTAAAGAGTTCACCTTTCATAGGCCTAACTCTAGTTGGAGGATAAGTAGTGGGAGAGCATCCCATCCATTAGGAGGATGTGGAAAGTTTGATTAGAGCCTAGTCAACATAGGCAGTGGCTAGAATTAGGGGATTGAAGCCACAAATTGCCAACTTGAGGATGGAGAAGTAAAACCATAAGACCCAACCATCCTCTATGTTCTTGATGAAATGATAAAGATGATAGATGATTCCTTTCATATGTTTGATTCATTTAAGTCTATGAATCATAGAGATGATTCCTTAATATAACAAGCTCAATCTATTAAGGCTTTGGTCATTTAGTGGTAGGCTTCAGAGGACCAAATTATTGAGTTCATCAATGTACAAGTAAAGAGATAGATCCTAGACTTTAGGAATATTAATCTAGGACACTTAAGTGCCATCCTAGGCATTTCTATTGAAAATATGTAGGAATTGAGCACATGGCACAACAAGGTCAATGCGATCATAAGGAAGGATGAAGATTTGATCAGTAGGATTGAGAAACTCCTAGGAATAATGTTGATAGAGCCTTCATAACCCACTACTATAAGGTTGATTGATGATGAAGAGTTTAAGAAAAGAGACACTACCATCATCCAAGAGATAAGAGGGAGAAGCCATGGACATTCCAATAATGATAACCATATAATAATGGATATCATCTTCAATCTAGGAGAGAAGATAATAGAGGCTTAAAACATCAAAGAGGCCATGCTAAGGAGTGACAAGGAATTTGATAAATTGGTAGATCAAGAAAATGGATGTTTGATAAATCTTGGAGTAGATCTTGAGATGATCAACAAATTACATACTAAGGCTAAGGACATCCTAAAAAAATGATAGCTAGGAAGCCCACCACCAACTCAATGGAATATTCTATACATTAGAATTTTGCATACATTTTGTAAAAATGGAATATTCTATTATATAAATATGTGTTATGTTATTAGCATATATAGTTTTACGTCAGTCAAATGTAGAAGGTCATGTGTATAATAGAATTTTCATAGAGGGGTATTTGTCCTTAATGTAAGAATATGTATCTTGAGAACTGACTTGTACACCACCTATGTTTTCTATAAATAGGCAGTGTTACCATTTTGTAAAGAGAGATTTTGAGAAAAATTGTATAATCACACTAGTTAATACAGCTAAAGGAATTCTACAAAGATTTTCCATTTGGTTGTATTAATAGTTGTAGCTTTTCTTTTAATTGTTTGTCTGGATCTTAAATTTGAATGGTTTATTTAATTCCTAAACTACATTAACTCATTTACAGGGTTGATAATATATGCTTTGTTAGGTTAGTTGGAAAGATTATGAGTTGATTTTATTTAATTTGTCCTATATCAAATATGTGCATCATCTATTTAGATATAGAAATAAAATATTAAAAGTAAACCTGATTCTTACTTGTAATTTTGATTCATTCTTAGAAATTGGCCTAGTTTTTAATGGAAATTGAGTTCTAGCTATTTTACATTATAAATTGGTTTATATGTACATTTAAGAAACTAAGAATTTGTCATAATGTTTAAGGTAAAGACTTACAATCACCTTTGTTTCTTTTTTTCCTTACCTTTTCCTCTTTTCTACTTTTTTTACAAAGATCCTCACTATAACCTAAATTTCAGTATAAATATACATTTAGTTTATAATAACATCAATATTTGACTAATAAATTATCAATAAGGTTGAACCAAGGTGGCTCCCAACCATCAAATAATATAAATTTATGGAATAATATAATTTTCTCTGTTACTATTTCACCACAGGCATCATAATTGCCAAATACCTACAACTTATGCCCTAAATTTGTGGAATTCTAAAATGAGTAGTGTTTTTTAAACACTGAAAGCACCTATGGTACATTTAGAATCATCAACAGGAGAAGCTTTATTGGTACTAGAAGGAGAGTGTTGATGTTAATTAGTCAAGAATTGGTGTCATCTTTATGCTTTTGGGTAGATCTTGGATCCCAAGTGTATATATTGGTAGTCTTGGAGGTTTTTGACATATCTTTGTGCTTTGTTAAGGCAAATATCATTGTTATTTGATAAATTATTACTAATTATGGTAAATATAGCTTTGAATTGGAAGATCTATAGTAAATGAAATTAGAATAGCTTATTTTGATCAAAGATCAGGTGATCACTTATAAATTTGGTTCATCTCGTACTCAAACTTGTAAAAATCAATCATCTTTTCAAAATAGGATGCATCCTTGAGTTAACTTTCTGTAAATTTTATGTCCTTTATCATTTTTACATATATCCTTGTATAATTATCCTAGTGTGCATGTTTAGTCCTTGTTTCTTGTAAATATTAATTTAATACACCGTATTTTAAATAAGATTTCACATCTTCAAGCTGGAATTGCCTAGGATTCACACTAGATCATGCTTAGAAATAAGAGAACCTTTACTTGAGATAAAAAGTCATTAGAGAACCAGGTGTGATAAAGGTATATCAAGACTTGCCAAGTCTTTACCCACTCATCCTATTTGAGGGACCTTTGCATTCATACCAAATCTAGGTATGGCTTGGTTAGGGAGTTCCCCCATTAATATACAAGAGGTAGTTCATGGTTTACCAAATAATCTTGAGAATTATTTGCCCATATTTAGTCCTACTAGTGTTGTAACTATGGAGAAACATGTTAAGTCTTTTAAATCTACTTTGAGGTTATTAAATGTCATACATGAGGATGTATCATGTAGACTATTTCCCTTTACTTTCAAAGATACATCATATGAATGGTTCCTTTATTTGCCTGATGACTGCATTACCTACTAGAATGATTTCAACACCATTTTCATTTATTAATTTGATAATATTATTAGTCTTTGTGTCATTTATCATCAATTCACAACCATCAATAGAGATACAAGTGAGCCTATAATGTCTTTCAATGCCAAATTTAATAAAATATATAGTAGGACTATGGAACCCTACAAACCTAATGATGTTTTATCCCTATAAATTTACAAGGATGTAGTAGATCCTATGACTTCTATATTCCTAAAGAGATCTATCTTATTTATAGCTTCATTAACCCAAGCATATTATGAGGTGGTATATATCAATGATCAAATGCAACCATAGAGCCAAATGGATTACTCCATTCCCAATGTTAACCCACTCTAAACCTTTTTCCAACTAATAACCAAAAAACCCTATCTCTTAATCAAATCCCAACCCTGAGCATATTACCTATTAATTATGTTACTCCTAATCAAAATATGGGATTCCTAGGTCACCAAACTACTAATGGATCTTCTACTAATGATCAAAAGCCCTTAACACCAACTTATGGTATAATCAATAACTAGGTCCATGATTTTGAGACACCTAAGAATGATAATGAGTCTATATTAAAGATGGTTCAAAAACTTAGAACTAATTTCCTTCAGTTGCAAAAAAAAGTGATAATACTAGTGAAAGTTTTGGAAGGAACTTTACTTTCCAAAAGTTTAATAGATCAGGAAAGAGGTTTCACAATGATAGCTTCTACAATAGAAACAATACTAATGAACCCTTTGCGAATAACAAAACCATGGACATTAATCTAACAAACATTACTTTTCTTAAATATTGTAGAGTACATGATACTATTAAGCATGGTGAGATTGATTACATTGAATTATACAAATCCTTTGAATCTTTTTAAGAAGAACTAGATACATTTGAAGTGGTCCCTAGAAAGGATAATGCTACAAATGCTTTTGGCTCCAAGTCTTCAGACCAGGCCCACATGGTAGAAAGCTTTCAATTTCCTTTTCAAGAAGATAATGAATCTAATAATATTCCTAAAGAGGTTCAAGCATTCCAAAAATTCTTAAGACATACCCTTTGAGTAATAGGGAGTAGAAGCAACCTTTGAACACTTCAACTTCTCCTAATAACTATGGGACCCCTCCTGACACTACTTCAAGAAATGACCCTAAGCCCCCCAAAGGAAGTTCCTCCAAGCCTAGTACTAATTCACAAATCAAGATTGGATATAACATTATCAAAGACATGAAGAAAATCAAGGCCAATATTACCTTGCATGATTTAACTCAAATTATAGAACAAAGAGACTTGTTGCTAGAGTCTTTCTCTAAGAAACTTGGGAAGCCACCTAGGGCTAATAGTGAAAATGTAACTATGCAAATATTCAAGCTAGAATCTCCCCTATTCCTTATCATAGTCAGGATATTTGGTAGAAACCTCCACAATTGCCTTTTGGATTTTGGGGCTTTAACTATTATCATGCCTACAGGTATATGTGAACAACTAAGACTGACTTCAATCAAGTCTGATAGGGTGGTTACCTAATTAGACAACTCAAGGGTTAAAGTCATTGGGGAATTATTAAATGTACACATTTAGTTAGCCAGTGAACCCATAATATAATAATTTATTGGATATTCCCAATTTATATGGACTAATTTTAAGTAGAGAGTGGACTAAGGCCCTAAATGGATATGTCTACTAATTATTCACACCTATGGCTACCTTAGAAAGGTGTCCAAAATTAGATAAGAGTAGAAATAGAAACAAGTATGAAACACATGATAATTGAGTATAATGTTGTCAATGAAAATGTGAAATTTCTTGATTCTAACTTAAGATTCTACACCTTAGAGACTACAAAACTGTTTGGTTCCCAAGACACTCCTATCATACCTAGTTTGTGGAAACTTTATATTGATGGTGTTAAATGTAGGTCTAGATCTGGAGTTAGTATTGTTTTAATATACCTTGATAATATACAATAACATACATTTATAAACTATAATTCCCATGCACTAATAACCTAGCTAAATATGAGGCTCTCATTTTGGAGTTGTAGTTTGTTATTAAAACAAATTTAAAGAGCTACTAGTTTGTGGGGACTCTAAACTTGTCAACCAAGTGAGAAGAAAGTATCAATGCAAACTATCATACCTCAATAGGTATAAATTTAGAATTTGGAACCTAAATATTCTTTTGAGGCATTTAACATCCTCTCTATCCTTAGAAGAGAAAATAAAGTTGCTAATGGGATAAATTCTACTACATCCAACCTCATGCCTAATCAAGATTCTCCTAACTTCAATATTGAGGTACTACCCTACCCCTCAGTCCCATATAATGTGAACCACTTCAAGGTCTTTAATGATGATCAACAAATCCTAAATTTCATGACTAACTCAGGAGCTTTTTAAGCTCATACTATTGATGAATCTGATGAGGATACCCTTGAAAGAGAATTCAGTGGCAAGATCATCCAGCTGAGTGATAACATGATACTTAAAGGGACAGTTTTACTAGAAAGATTGTTTTACCAAGTTAAACTCACTGAAAAACCTAAGGTCCCCAACATAAATGGGAAAGACTATAATGCAATGAGTCTTGGACCCCAAGATCAAACCTACTAGGTTAATGTGGGGAAGGCTTACACAAAAATGAAGAATAAAAAAGCTAGAAAGTTACCCAATAGATACAAGGATATAATTTCCTAGTCTTATGATGATCTAAATATATTCGATCTAAGGGTTATCACCCATACTATACCCTTAAAGAAAGTTTTAAACCCTTTAGGTAGAAATAGAGGCTTATTAACCCTATTCTAGAACCCATTATTTATAAAGAAGTCAAGAAATTATTGGATGCAAGAATTATGTTTCCCATTTGGCATTCCACTTGGGTTGCCAATATGGTTCTAGTAAAAAATAAGAATGGTGAAATTAGGCTACGAATTGACTTAAAGAACTTGAACAAAGCATCTGAAAAGGATAATTACCCCTTGCCCTCTCTAGACCAAGTAATACAGGTTATTTTAGGATCATCCATGATGTCTTTCCTTGATGGATTTTCAAGGTATAACCAAGTGTTAGTTGATAGGGAAGACAAAATGAAGACAACCTTTACCACTAAGTGGGGAACTTTTTCTTACAAAAGGATACCCTTTGGGCTGATCAATGTAGGGGATAATTTTCAAAGAGCCATGGACCATGTTTTCTAGGGTCTAGTTGGCAAATGCATCATAATATACATGGATGACCTAATAATATTCTCCAAAAATAGAGAAGATCATTTCACACACCTTCAAAAAGTATTTGAGAGATGTAGAAGATATGATATTTATCTTAACCCCAAGAAAATCATATTTTATGTTACTAAAGGCAAGTTTTTAGGTCATATCATCACTAAGGATGGGATTTCTATAGATCCTAAAAGGGTGGAAGCTATCTCTAAGATAGAGCTTCCTAATAGTTAGAAAGAACTAAAGTCATTATTTGGCAAGATAAACTTTGTAAGGAAATTCATCTCAGGGTTTTTTGACATTGAATGACATGATTAAGAAGGATTCTAAGGTTACCTAGAATGAGGAGTCCAAGAAAGCATTTAATAGCATTAGAGAAGTAATCAGTCAAGCTCTAGTACTAATAAGTCTAAAATTTTCAAGGCACATTTATTTGTACTCATTTTTTTCTGATCACACCATGGTAGCAATCCTAACTCATAAATTTGATGGGATTGATCACCCAATTGCTTTTATGAGTACCAATTTAAAGGATGTTGAACTAAAATATTCCCTAATTGACAAGAAATCATACACACTAGTGAAACTAGTAAATAAGTTCAAGCATTACATCCTTAGGAACAAAGTGCATGCTATCTTACCAGACCCTACCACAAAACTCATGTTGAGTCAAAATGAATTGGGTGAGAATAGAGGTAAGTGGATGTCAGTTCTATAAGAATATGATATAGAGATGAAAATTGATAATCTGGTAAGGTGTCAAGGCCTTGTCCAAATTATTTCCAACACCAACCCCAAGCTACATATCATGTAGGTCAAAAAATAAGACTTCCAACCCACTGAGTGGAATGATTCCTTAATTCACTTGTTTATTAATGGTGTTTGTCTTTCAAGACTTATAAGAGAGCAAAAAAGAGCCCTAAGACTCAAAGATTCTCACTATTTGATCAAGGATAGAGTATGATATAGAAAAAACTTTGAAGGAGTCTATTTAAGTTGTGTATCCAAAGAAGAAGCTTCTCAAATAATGAGTACTCTCCATGAAAAATGTTGTTCCCAAAATCTATCACTTGTTTTTGTGGACAACATGCCGATCATTTTGGTCCTGTAGGCCAAAATGTTCTCTTTCTTTCTTTCAAAATGATCTGAGTAGTTAAGTTTTTCAAATATTCAAGCCTTTTCAGCTAAGGAAGTCACAGGTTCAACAAGCAGGCTTTCTTAAAGGGAAGTTCAAAACATTTAAGGCATTTCCTTAGTGTTTTGAGGATGGTTCAACACTAAGTTTCAATCAAAAGACTTAACGACGGGCTTCAAACAATTGGAATGAACCATTAAACCATTGAACCCCACCTTCACAAGGTTTAAAGGTTCAATGAGTTCAAAGGTTCAATGGCTTCGATGGACTTAAAGAATAAAAGGATTCGAAGAGTTAAGATTGAACCATTGAACCATTGAACCATTGAACCTTGAACTTTGAAAGGTTCAAAGGTTTAATGAGTTTAATGAGTTCAATAGACTTAGACAATGAAAGGATCTAGAGAGTTTGAAGCTTCAAAGGATTCAAAGAAATAGATTTGAACCATTGAACCATTAAACCTTGAACTTTGAAAGGTTCAAAGGTTCAAAGGATTCAAAGAAATAGATCTTAACTATTGAACCATTAAACCTTGAACTTTGAAAGGTTCAAAGGGTTCAAAGAGTTCAAATTTCAAGTGAAAGCTTTAAGTGAATGGATGAAGCAGAAGATTCCAAAAAGAGGTTCAACCAAATAGTTCAACCAAATGGTTCAAATAAATGGTTCAACCGAAGAAGAAAACCAAGTAAACATGGCCCTTTACAAAACATTAGATCATCAAACCAATGAACTGTTGAACCATTGAACCTTTGAACCAAAAGAGTTCAAGGTTCAAAGGTTTAAAGTGGTTTAAGTGACCAATGACGTCCCCTTAGACATCAAATTTAGGGTGATGGAATAACTATTGATTTTTAAAAAATTGAGAACAAACTCAGTGATGACCAGCCAAGAAAAGAGCTGAAGAAGCCAACTAAAAGTGAGAAGATAGCCTTGAGATCTCAAATCACCAGGAAGAGACAAAATGTGGTAAGGAAAGAGGGAACAACTACATAAAGTCTATAAATATCTATAGAAGAGTTATTATAGTTAGTGGAATAGTCCACCAGGTAGACATCAAAAAGAGCAAATATTCAAAGGCATGGCTTATTTTTTTGCATTAAGTAAAGGTGAATAGACAATCGTGTAAGTGTCATAAAGAAGACTAGATAACCCATGCTTAGGAGGAGACATTTGAGATGATTCAAAATTCCAAAGTCAAGGTCGATGACCTGTTCCAACATGGCCCTTTCATAGATATTCAATACATTCAATTCAACATGGGCTATTTTCATGAAAATAAGCACCTAAGTATTTCTTGTGATGCTATATATTGAAATCTCTCATTTTGTATACGTGAGATCTCTCTATTATCAAAAGTGAAGCTCTACCCAAATTGAAAGGCATTCCTGAGACTTTGAGCTTAGACTGTTAATCATATTTTGTTAAGTGAATGAGAAATCAAGTGAACTTTTAGAATTTATATTGAAATAGCTTGTGTCATTTAGGAAATTGTTCTTATGTATTTTTCCTAAGTGGAAATAAGCTGAAAGATGTCTTGAAGCTAACTATGGGAGACTTTGTGCTGCCATAATTGTCTTCAGTCTGTGTTTTGTGTAAAGGATACTAGAGAGACTTTGAGTTCTCTTTATCCTTCATAATCTTCTACTCTATTGTAGTTGAAGTGGATACTTTGTGCTACACTTCATTTTACTATGTTACTTTGTCCTAATCAATGAGAGAAACAATGAAAGACATTGTGCTTTTATGGGTTTCTTATGGTTACAGTTACTACCCAATAAGAATTCCTATTATTTGCTAAATATCATTTTTGAAAGAAGAGAAGTGCCTTCAATAATTACACTAGAATTCTCCTCTATTCTATGAACATCATCTCTGAAAAAAAGAGATGGATGGTATGATTTCACCCCTGTGTCTATTTTTAGCTTTATATATATATATATATAGACACATGCACGCATGTGCACACACACACACACACACACACACTCTCTCTCTCTCTCTCTCTCTCTCTCTCTCTCTCTCTCTCTCTCTCTCTATAAATTATAGGGAACCTCCCCTTGCTGAGAGGAGAGATTTATCTCATTTTGGTTGTGGTCACCACACCCATTTTTCTGCATAAATCTCCTTATGTTGTGGTTGATGTAACCATTTTGTTGTCAGTTAGCTAGTGACAAAATATTTAGCCAATAGTTTTTGGTGACTCCACTAAGGAAAAATGAAATATTTAATTCTTTTCCATTAGCATTTCATATTTGTTGGGGATTGAACATAGACAACTCTATGCTAATAGTTTTTGGTAACTCCACTGGGGAAGAACAAGTAGCTTGAAGTCTTAAGCTTCAAATGGAAGCAGTTATATTTCTTTTCCATTTTCATTTTACACTCTAGCATATCCACCATACACATGAAGTCAAAGATCTCAAGGTATTATTCACCCTGTATTTGAGTTAGTGCAACTAAGTAATTTTGATCTTTTTCCTCCACCATCTCACCTTTAACAAACCAAAAGTTTTCCTCCTACAAACGTCAAGTCCCCAATACCAGGTAAAGCTACTCTTTCCTCTGCTAGTAGAACTTTGTCCATACATATCCCATAGAGATTTATTATCCCTCCTTTTAACAACCATATCATGGCAGCTCAAGGCCCCTGGGGTAATACTTTTGGTCCTATGAATCTAACCCCACCTCTACATGAACTACCCCATAGTTCAAGAAAGAATTTTCCCAAGTTTTATGGTGATGGGAAGGTTCATCTTGATGAACATATTGCAACCTTTTACATAGCCTGTGGTGTGATAGGCATTGAATATCAAGACATTGTAGTCAGACTAATTGTGGAAACATTGCAAGGCACTGCTAAAGACTAGTTTTATCATCTCCAAGCACAAATAGTGACTGACTAGAACACTCTCAAAGCCAAATTTGAGGCTAGATTCAAACCTATAAAAGATGCACATGCCTTGTTATCCCATCTTACACAAATGAATAAGGAGCCTCATGAACCCATGAGAGACTTCATTGCTAAATTCAACAAGCTGAGGAATAGGATTCCCATAATTTCTCAATTGACACCTGAGAATCTCAAATGCTTCTTCATCAATTCTCAGCTTCCTAAAGTGAGTTTTTTGTTGAGGTGGGATGACCACATAGATCATGTTGCAGCTCAAATTTTGGCCATTGAGGTTGAATATGATCTTATCTTAGTAGGAAAGATAAGAAGAGATCCTAATAGAAGTAAATCTTCTTCATCTTCTGAATATTCTTCTACAGGCACCACAGATCCTATGGTGAAAAAGCTAGCAAATGAATTGATAGCTGTAAAAAATCAAATGGCACAAGGGATGTCTACTCCTCCTTATTAGGATATACCAAGGACGATGTTTCCCAACCATTCATATCAGGGTAATGCTAACAAAAATCAAGGGCAACCAAATCGCCTTCCTCCCTCACCAAGGAAGCTTGTCATTGAAGCATCACCAACTAACTCAGTAGTTGGTTATCTTGAAACTAAATCTAATTTTTATTTACAACTTGAGTTAAACCAAGAAGATGACATTAATCTCTTTACAAAAGGCCAAGAAGAATTAGCTGACAACTCCAACATTGGTTTCCTAAATTACCAGGATGAAGTGAGAAGTAAAGGAGAAGTGTTTGATGGATCATATGTTGTATTTACCAAGTTCCAAAACTAGTCAACTCAAAAAGATAATAAGGGAAAAATAGGGGAAGAATCTCAACTAGTGATTTCAATTGCTAAATGAGGGGCTTCTCTACCTTTCCAATCAAAGGACCTGGTGAGCAATAAAAAAGTAAGTACCTCAAACAATCTTGCACCTTCTGCTTCAATTTCATAGACTAGTCCCACACCTAGTAAAACCCATAATGATGGACTTCCTTCCTCTATTCTTAGTTATTTTTAGTCATTTGATATAATTGGCCATGCTAAGAAGACTAAAATTCAAATGTCTAAGTTTGAATTCTTGCAATCTAACCTTGAGCAATTGGATAGGTTAGTTCAATGCATCAAAAATAAAACCATCCCTATAGGATAAGAAATTTCAAAAGTAACTCCTGGTCCCTCAAAGAACACATCCACTCAAAATAATATTTTCATCACTCTTCCAGCTACCCTTGGGAAGAAAGAACCATTTTATGTTTCCCTACTAATAAATGATCATCAGCTGAACAATTGCATTATAGATTCTGGTACCTCTAACAATATGATGCCTACCAAGGTGGAAGAATATCTTGGTCTCACACTGAATAAAACCTTTGGGAGATGTTTCTCCATAGAAAACAAACAAGTGCCACTTTTGGGATAAATCAAATATGCCTAATTTGCATTTTTAGCCTTCCCAAATAAGAGAATTAAAATGACAATCCTGGTGGCCAACGTTTCAACCTCCTATGGCATTCTACTTGGGTGAAATTTTTGCTAGGATGTTGGTGGAGAATTAAGCATGGACCTATCTATGGTGAGGATCCCTATCAAGGGCATCATGCAAAGGATACTTCTTGAGAAGGAATCGAAGTATATTGTCACCCAAATGTCAGCCCTTGAAGCTCAAATTATGTTTGAGTCTTCAAGAATGGGTAATTACTTTCTATCTACTAAAGACGTTCCTATTTTAGTAGATGAAAATTTCATAGGTGACAATTCAAAAAAAATAGATAAGATGTCAGAAGAATTGGTAGGGTGCAGTACACATGAAAAAGGATCTTCTCTTCTTGATGAAGAAAAATTTGAAAGATGATCAGATTCTAATGATGTATAGATTCTTGAATTCGATGGTAGCAATTCTTATACTAGTTCTAGAGCTAGTTTTTTTTTGATATCTCCTCAAAGAGATATTTTTCCATATTCATACAAGTTGCATTTTAGCAACACTAACAACACTACTAAGTATGAATCACTGTTGCTCAGATTAAAAGCTGTTCAAGATAAAGGTGTTAAACTTCTTCATGCTAAAGGAGACATTAAATTGGTGGTTTGTCAAGTGAGGAACCTATATCAAACCAAGAATGAGATATTATGACATTATCACAATCTAGTATGGGACTGCATTAAAATCTTTGATGCTTTCATTATTTTTGTCATGCCTAGAGAATTCAACAGTCGAGTAGATTCATTAGCCATCTCTGCAACTCTCTTGGTCCCTCACCAAGATTTTAAAGAAGATAGGTACACTATCAAGTTGGTCTTTTGACCAAGTGTACCTAATAATGTTGACCATTGATAGGTATTTAATGGTGACAACCAAATCATTGATTTTTTGGAATAGATTGATAGCTTTGAAAACCTTCATTTTGAAGGTAGTGAATCTCCACTATGAGAATCAACTTTGGAAACAAATTTAAAAACTGATGAAGAGTTCCTTCAACTTAAAGGGAATAAAATTTACAAAGGATTAGTTTCTATTGAGAATTTATTCTATAAGCATGATAGGTTTATCAAGGACCAATAAATGGATTCAAAATCCTCCAAGAATTTTGATCAAATAAATTTGAGCACAGAAGATGATCCCAAAATGGTCAACATTGTGAATTATTGTATCCCTGATGAAAAACTCAAATTTATCACTCTACTTCACCATTACATTGATGTTTTGGCATATTCTTATGATGATCTGAAACCTCTCAAACTTGAAGAAATCTAACATGAAATTCCTCTCAAGATTGGGTCATTGCCTCACAAGTAGAAGCAAAGGTAGTACAACCCCAAGATATCAAGCATGATTCTTTTTGAGATACAGAAAATGCTGAATGCAAGAATTATTTTCTCAATCCATCATTCCACCTAGATTGTGAACATAGTCCATGTGAGAATGAAAAATGGGGAAATTCACCTATGTGTTGATTTCAAAAATCTGAATCAGTCATCTTTAAAACATAATTATTCCCTACCCATCATGGATTAACTTTTGCAAACAGTGACTGGCACTGAGATGTTATCAATGCTAGATGGTTTTTTAGGATATAATCAAGTGGAAGTTAGTGAAGCAAACCAATATAAGACCACTTTCACAACACCTTAGGGCACCTTTGCATATCATAGAATGCCTTTTGGCTTGATCAATACTGGTGCCACTTTCCAAAGAGTGATGGATCTTGCTTCCAAAAATGAAATGGGCAAGTTCATTGTGGTATATCTTGATGACTTGACAGTCTTTTCTAAACATCATCCTGATCATGTGCATCATCTACAATAAGTGTTGAAGTGATGTCAGCAAAATGGTATTTCTCTTAATCCCAAGAAGTCAGTTTTTAGGGTTACAGAAGGTAAACTTCTCAGTCACACTATATCCTGAGAAGGCATAAAGATCAACCCAAAAAGAGTCAAATCCATCCAAGAGCTTACTCTTCCTGCCAGTAATACTTTGGTCCATTCTTTCTTTAGAAAGGTGAATTTTCTATGAAGGTTCATTCTTGAATTCATAGAAAAGACTCACCACATTATCAACATGATGAAGGGTAAAGCTACTTTTAGTTAGACTAAAGAAGGCAAGTCAGCATTTCAAGACATCAAAGAAGCTATCACCCATGCCCCAATCCTATTTTTTCTTGATTACACCAAAGACTTTGTGATATATAGCTATGCTTCTGAACATATGCTCTCAGCCATCTTAGTTTAGTAAAACAAAGAAGGTGTGGAGTCCCCCATATATTTCCTGAGTTGTCCTCTCAAAGCTCATGAGTTAAAGAATTCAAACATGGAGAAGCATGCTTATGCTATGGTAAAGGTGGTAAAGCATTTCTATTTTTATATCCTGAACTCACACACTATTGCTCTGGTTCATGATACAAAAGTAAAGTCTATTTTAACTCAGTAGGAGTTTGGAACTAAAAGGGGCAATTAGATTTCTAAAATCTAGGAGTTTGCTCTTGTTATCAAACCAATGAAGCTTGTGTGGGGAAGGGGTCTCTACCAATTAATTGTTGATAACTTACCAGAAGAATTAGGGCAAGAAGAAATAGAGGTTGAAGGCATGCCTACAGTTCTCTTTGTCACCACTACAAATGAGTGGTATTCAAATATTTCTCATTTCCTTACCTATGGTGAGTGTCTTGCTCACCTATCTCATAAAGAAAAGAGGACTGTTAAGTTAAAAGCTACCAACTTTATCTTGTGGGACAATAGTTTATACAAGAGGAGCCTTGATGGGGTGTTCCTTCATTGTGTGGATAAGGTGCAATAGAACAAACTTTTAGAGTCTTTCCACAATCTGGGTTGTGGAGGACATTTTTTTGCACCTATAACTACCCATAAGATTCTATGAGCTAGGTACTATTTGCCTACTCTGCTTCAATATTCATACGCTTGGGTACATAGATGTGAGCTATGTTAATAGTTTGTTGGCAAACCCAAGTTGGTGGCATTATCTCTCAAGCCTATGGTGATAGAAGAGCCATTTCAGTAATGGGGAATTGATTTCATTAGCGCTATAAATCTATCCTCAAGTGTTGGACATGATTATGTCCTCACAGCCATAGACTACTTTACCATGTGGGTGGAAGTCATTCTAGTCAAGCATGCTACTTCAGAAGTAGTATGTAATTTCCTCAAGGAAAATATTATTTCCAGGTTTGGGGTCCCAACCAAGATTGTAAAAAATAATGTAGCATGTTTCTCTTCTTATGAGATTACCTAGTTCTACTATTATTATGAGATTATTCTCTCCCACTCTTTTGACTATTATCAGCAAGGAAATGGTCAAGTAGAATCAATCAATAAGAACCTGGTGACCATTATCAAAAAGCTGGTAGATGATAATTAGATAACTTGGCATAAATCATTGCTTAACACTTTATGGGTAGATAGAATTACACCTAAAAGGGTGATAGCTATGTACCCATTTCAACTTTTCTATGGTCTGAATGCATAGATACCAATCACCCTAGAATTACCAGCATTGAAGTTGGCAAAGGCAGTAGAAGATTCAACTTTTGAAATTTACATCAACAAGAGGATCATGTGCTTGACTAAACTAAATGAGAAACAAACTATGATGGTGGATCGTATTGTTGCACATCAAAGTCTGGTAAAGAGACTCTTTGACTATAAAGTAAAGATCCATGATTTTCATATTGGAGATCAAGTGTTGTTGTGGGACAAGAGGAGAGAACCAAAAGGAATGCATGGAAAATTAGATTCCTTGTGGAGAGGCCCATTTTCCATTCATCAGTTAAATGGTGAAAATAGTTTCTTGTTGAAATATCAAGATGGAATGCCATTTTCTCTACCTCATAGTGGGCAGTGTCTAAAGCACTTTAATCCTTAAAGTATCAGATAAGTCCAGTTGTACATATGTATATTTTTTGTATAGCCTTACTTTTTTTATTTTGTTCATTTGTTTTTGGCACCTTTATTTTTGGGTAGCATTACTCTGTAGCCCAATGGCATAGATGAAGGCACTAAGATTCTAGATTCTACTCACTTTGATTGTTACAAAATTTCAATCAATGGAAGTTCCCCAACTGGAGCCAGCTATTGTTCCCAAAATCTATCACTTGTTTTTGTGGACAACATGCTAATCATTTTGGTCCTACAAGCCAAAATAGTCTCTTTCTTTCTTTCAAAATGTTCTTAGCAGTTAAGTTTTTCAAATATTCAAGCCTTTTTTAGCTAAAGAAATCACAGATTCAATAGGTGGGCTTTCTCAAAGGGAAATTCAAAACACTTAAGGCATTTCCTTAGTGTTTTGAGGATGGTTCAATGCCAAGGTTCAATCAAAAGACTTAACAGTGGGCTTCAAACAATTGGAATGAACCATTGAACCATTGAACCCCACCTTCACAAGATTCAAAGGTTTAACAAGTTCAAAGGTTTAATGGCTTCAACAAACTTAAATAATAAAACAATTCGAATAGTTAAGATTGAACCATTGAACCTTAAACTTTGAAAGGTTTAAAGGTTCAATGAATTTAATGGACTTAGAGAATGAAAGGAGCCAGAGAGTTTGAAGCTTCAAAGGATTCAAATAAATAGATCTGAACTATTGAACCTTAAACTTTGAAAGGTTTAAAGGTTTATAGGATTCAAAGAAATAGATCTAAACCATTTAATCATTGAACCTTGAACTTCAAAAAGTTCAAAGGTTCAAAGGTTCAAAGGGTTCAAAGAGTTCAAAGTTCAATCAAAAGCTTTGATTGAATTGATGAAGTGAAAGATTCTAGAAAGAGGTTAAATGGTTCAAATAAATGGTTCAACTGAAGAAGAAAACCAAGTGAACGTGGCCCTTTACAAAACATTGAATCACTAAACCAATGAATCGTTAAACCATTAAACCTTTGAACCAAAAGAGTTCAAGGTTCAAAGGTTCAAAGTGGTTCAAGTGACTAGTGACGCCCCCTCAGAAGTCAAATTAAGGGTGATGGAATAACCATTGATTTTCAAAAGACCTAAGAATAAACTCAGTGACCAACCAAGAAAAGAGCCAAAGAAGCCAACTAAAAGTGAGAAGATAGCCCCGAGAGCTCAAATCACCAAGAAGAGACAAAATATGGCAAGGAAGGAGGGAATGAATATAGAAATTCTAGAAATATCTACAAAAGTATTATTCCAGTAGGTGGAACAGTCCACTAGGTGGACATTAGAAAGAGAAAACATTCAAAGGTGCAGCCTATTTTTTTGCATTAAGTAAAGGTGAATAGACAACTATATAAGCATCATAAATAAGAATAGATAACCCATGCTTAAGACGAGACATTTGAGATGATTCAAAACACCAAAGTCAAGGCTGATGACCTATTCTAGCATGGACATTTTATAGATATTTAATGCATTCAATTCAGCATGGACCGTTTTCATGAAAACAAGCATCCAAGTCTTTCTTGTGATGTTATATATTATAATCTCTCATTTTTTATAAGGGAGATCTCTCTATTATTAGAAGCGAAGCTCTACCCAAATTAAAAGGCATTCTTGAGACTTTGAGGTTAGACTATTAATCATATTTTGTAAAGTGAATGAAAAAGCAAGTGACCTTTCAGATTTTGTGTTGAAATAGCTTGTGTCATTTAGGAAATTATTCTTATGTTTTTTCCTAAATATATTCTTGTCCATTTAATTAAATAAGTAGAACAAGTGGAAATAAGCTGGAAGATGTCCTGAAGCCGACTATGGGAGACTTTGTGCTACCATAATTGTCTTCAGTCTGTGTTTTGTGTAAAGGATACTAGAGAGACTTTGAGCTCTTTTTATCCTTCATAATCTTTTACTCTATTGTAGTTGAAGTGGAGACTTTGTGCTAAACTTCATTCTACTATGTTACTTTGTCCTAATCAGTGGGAGAAGCAATGAAAGACTTTGTGCTTTCATGGGTTTCTTGTGGTTATAGTTACTACCCAAGAAGAATTCTTGCTATTTGCTGAATATCATTTCTAAAAAAAGAGAAGTGCCTTCAGTAATTACACTAGAATTCTCCTCTATTATGTGAACATCATCTATAAAAAAAGAGAGATGGATGGTATGATTTCACCCCTGTGTCTACACACACACACACACACTATAGTTATATGGAACCTCCTCTTGCTGAGAGGAGAGATTTATCTCATTCTAGCTATGGTCACCACACCCATTTTGCTACATAAATATCCTTATGTTGTGGTTGATGTAACCATTTTGCCATCAGTCAACTGGTGACAAAATTTTCACCCAACAAAAAGATAGGTAGTGGAGATCCATCAAGAAGAACAATAGCCCACAAAATCCTCAAGATTGGTTACCCACAAAATCCTCAAGGTTGGTTACTATTTTCCTACCATTTTCAAGGATGCTCATAAGCATGTGAGGGAATGGCATTCTTGTCAAATTTTTAGCACTAAAGAACCAAATGCAGCCATGCCCTTGTAACCAGAGATGATTGACAAGCCCTTTACACAATGGGGATTAGATTTCATAGGAATGATTAATCCCAATTATTTTGAAGGCCACAAATATGTCCTAATTACTAAAAACTATTGCACAAGGTAGACTAAAGCTATAGCCACCAAATAATGCAAGACATAAGAAGTGATCAACTTCCTAGAAGAAAACATTTGTACCAGATTTAGAACCTGTCTCTTTGGTGTGTGATAATGGATCAACCTTTGTGTCCATAGAGATGACTGAATGCACTTATGATAATGGTATTTCTCTAAAGTTTGCTTCAAATCATTACCCCCAAGGAAATGGAGTTTTTCAATCCACTAACAATAATTTGATTAAGGCGATCAAAAAATTAGTTGAAGATAAACTTAGGTCTTGGCACAAGATCCTCAAAGATGCTCTATGGGTAGATAGGATTAGAATTAAAAAATCCCTAATGTCATCACCATTCCTATTTGTGTATGGCCAAGAACTTATTTTTCCTATCACCCTCAAGTTACCCACATTTAGATTTATGCAGGAGTACATGGAGGAGAGTCAAGAACTTGAAAATTATAGGTTGCTAGACATCATTTAGATGGAAGATTCAATGGAGGAAGCCTTTGATAACTTTAACATGAATCAAACCATAGTCAATAAATTGTTTGATAAAAGGTCAAAAGGGAAAGTATTTAGATAGGGAGACCTGGTCCTCCTTTGGGACAAAGCATCTAAACCTAAAGGCAAGCATGGAAAATTCACAACTTTGTGGATTGGCCTGTATCATATAACTAACACACTTGGATATAATTCTTTCAAGCTAAAATACCTTCAAGGATTAGAGTTTACCTTGCCCACCAATGGGAATTATCTGAAGCATTACTTTGATGTAACTCCATCAGGGGTATTCATGGAATAAAATCTATAAGTATGTTTAAGCTAGAGTAGGTAGGCTAGTTAGTTTCTTTTATACTCTTCTTTCTTATCTTATTTGTATATATGTGTTTTCCTTTTTTGTTTCCTATTATTAATTACTTTGGTTCTTTTTTTTTTTTCTATTCTTTTTTTGTTCCTTGGCTTTAATTGATCTTTATAGAGATAGTCTAGTGATCAAAATATCTTGTCTTCCTAAAATTCCCAAAGTTTCACTAATTAGAGTATGAACCCCTTACATATGATGACCACAAACCTAAAATGTGAGCTTGGTGCTATAACACAAGGAAACTAGTAAAGGCCAATTAAGAGATCCCTTGTTCTATGCAAACCTAGGCATTATTGGGATCCGAATATGATTTAAGAAGAATTTCACTTATGAGATAAATTTTATTATGTTAAGATAAAACCACATTTGCACTTAACAAGATATCCTTTCCTAGGACAATGGTGATAACCACAAGTGATTTTTTGAAATCGAAACACTGGTCTACAATCCTTAAACCTAGCTACTTTGGTTCCTAACCATACTGAAGCATTAAATATATGTCAAAAGATACCAAAAATAATAATAATAATTCAGTGTAAAATATAAAGCTTTTCAAGAATAGGTGATTTGGGTAATCTCCACCAAGGCTATGGACACCTGGCTAGTATTGGATCAAGGCCTTGATTGGATCTAGAGGCATCTCTTTCAGGGATATAGACACCTAATTGGTAGTAGAGCAATGCCCAAGCCTTCCTAAGCTAAAATAACACTGCCATTTAATGTGTAAATGTGCCTACTAGCTAGTGCAAATTATTAAGGACATGAAACTTGGAAGTTATTCCCTGAATCTCATGGAAAATAGTAAGTGGAATCAAAGCACACACACAACATGACTATGTCTTAATAGTTTAAACTCAATTTTGAAAGTACAAGGCTTGCTTCAACCATGAACAAACCTCAAATAATGACATGGATCCACTAGAATAATGGACCTAATTATGTACCTAAACTAGAGTCTCTTGGTTCTAACATTTGGCTATGTTTCCCCTATAAGTTGCCATTTGTTGAGGTCAACATACCCCTAATTCTAAAAATTGGGGACCTTGAGATGTTTTAAACCTTTTTATTACCAAATTTGCCTCACTCTTGGGTTTTAGTAGAATTTTAAGATCATCCATTTTGATAAGGTGAAATTTATGCATTTAAATCATAATGTGTTAAATGCTTCTAACATTTTACCTGGTTTTATGAGCAATGCAGGTTTCAGATAAAATACTAGTTTTTATGAGGAAAAGATTTAACAAAGTTTTGTTAGTAGTGGTTTACTAAATCTTAACCTTGATCCCTTCCTGAGAAACCCTGAGTTTAAAACCCAAGGTGTGGAACCCTCAAATTTTGAATTTAAATTTTGGTAGGAATCATTCGGTGGAGATATTCAAGATAATATTTTAAACCTGAGCTTAATTTTATATTAAGGCTTAGTCTCATTTATTAATGTTACTAAAACTTAATATCAAATTAATAATAATTCTTTCAATATTATTTTAAATATCTTCACTTTGTCCTAACCACCCTATGGAGTCCCTTGGCAAATCCCCCTTTTAATTTCCTAAGTTGAGCCCTTTTAATTAAAATTTAGCCTAAGTCTTTATACTAAGACCCCATTCATGTTTTTTAATATGAACAGAGCCTTATAATAAAATCTTAGCCTAAATTTTAGTAATAAAAGGTCCTAACATAAACATAATGCATCTTATAGGATTTGAAATTCCATGCTTGATCATGCAAATTGATCCAATGATGTTGTTGAGGTGTGGAGCTAAAAGCTTCACCAAATGAGCGAGTTTGCAAGTTGCAGGATTTGCACAATCACTGGCATCGGTCAAGAGTGACCGACATCAATTAGGAGTTGACTAGGAGATGCCAGCGTCGGTCATGGATCAGCTGATGTTGGTCAGATGCAGACAGGCAGGGACTGATGTCGGTCACCTGTGTGTCCAGAATGTTATTTCCGTGGACAGAACAGAATCTTTGCATGGTAGGATTAAGTGTTAGTCTTAAGTCCACATCTCTATTTTAAGTAAGACTGTTTTGAGCCCTTGATTAGGAGGTGCATCTATTGGTTGTAATTGCATTGCTCATGATCCCTAATTCTATATAATAGGGATAATTCTTCATAACTTATTGTAGAATTAAACAGTACAAAATTATATATGTGAATCAATCCAAGTGTTAGAGTTGATTGTAATTGAGAGAAAGAGCTCTTGAGGGAAAGAGATCTGGAAACAGATTTGTACATTTGAGAGAGGTGTGGAAGAAAAGAAGTTTCTTCAATTGTATTCCTTCTGTAAAGAGTTTAATACAAGTTTTCAGGGTGGTTTCTTGTATCTCTTATTGTTTGCTATTTCTGATTCTAGTTACTTATCATTCTGGTTTAATTCCACATTTAGTTGCTTTCATATAGTAATCAACTTTGTTGGTTGATCCCCAACAAGTGGTATTAGAGCTTAGGTTGACTAACAGGTGTTTTAGATTTGGTTAGTGTGTATTGATTACAGGTTACTCACAGGGATTTCTATTTGAGTGGGAGAAGCAATGGCAAAAGAAAGTAAACTAAGAATGGAGAAGTTCAATGGCAAGAATTATCAACATTGGAGAATGCAGATAGAAGATTATCTATATCAGAAAGATCTATACCTACCATTAGGTGGGGTTTCAAAGAAGCCCAAAGACATGGATGATGAAGAATGGGAAGTTCTTGATAGAAAGGCTCTTGGATCTATAAGATTGAGTCTGGCATCTACTGTGATATCTAATTTATCACAGGTAAAGACAATGGTAGAGTTGATGACTACTTTAGCAAATTTATATGAAAAACCCTCAGCTTCAAATAAGGTATATTTTATGAAGCAGTTATTTAATTTGTGAATGCAGGAAGGTGGATCTATATCTAATCATCTAAATGATTTCCATGGAATTGTAAATCAATTAAATTTAGTCAAAATAGTGTTTGATGATGGAATTAAGGCTCTTTTAATATTATTTTATTTGCCTAAAAGCTGGCATAGCTTGGTAATGGTAGTTAGTAATACTGCATTTGCTTCAAATATTTTAAAAGTAGAGGATGTTGTTAGTGTAATCTTGAATGAATAAATTTGCAAGAAAAGCACAAAGGAAACATCTAGGAATGCTTTAAGTTTTGAGAGCAGGGGAAGGAAAAAATAGAAGAGCAAGAAAGGGAGATCAAGGTCTAAGTCAAAGGTGAGAGGTAGATCCAAATCCAGAAATGGTAGGAAGCCACAATGCTAGAATTGTGGAAAGATAGGTCACATAAGCAAAGATTGTTGGTCAAAGCCTAAAGAAGACAATTAGCATGAAGGTAAAGAAGAAGCAAAAGTTTCAGGTATTGCACAAGATGCTCTTATATTCTCTTTGCATAATAATATAGAATCTTGGGTTTTAGATTCTAGTGCATCTTTTCATGCTACCCCTAATAGAGAATATTTTAGTGACTATGTCCATGGAGATTTTGGAATAGTTTATTTAGGGGATGATGATCCTTGTAAAATTGTTGGCAAAGGAAAAGTGTAGCTAAAAATGCATAATGGCAACACATGGGTGTTGAGAGATGTCATGCATGTTCCCAGCTTGAAGAGGAATTTGATTTCTGTAGGAAAGTTAGGGGATGAGGGTTATATAGTAACTCTCACAGCTGAATCTTGGAAGGTGACCAAGGGTGCACTTGTATTGGCCAGAGGTAAGAGAGTAGGTACTCTCTATTTATGTAATTGTATTACTAATAATTCTCCTTCTATATTATCTACTTTAGATGTGGATGCAAAGTTGTGGCACTCTAGGCTCAGCCACATGAGTGAGAAGGGAATGACAATTCTTAAGTCAAAAGGTAAGCTTTCAGATTTGAAAAGCATAGATCTAGATTTTTGTGAGCATTATGTTTTTGTAAAATAGAAGAGAGTGATTTTTCTCAAGACTGGGTCAACAAAGAAGAAGCACAAGTTAAAGCTTGTTCACACAGACATGTGGGGACCAACTCAGGTTGCTTCTATTAGAGGATCACAGTACTTTATCTCTTTCATTGATGATGCTACAAAAAAGGTATGGGTCTATTGCATAAGGAAGAAATCTAATGTTTTTGACACTTTTAAGATTTGGAAAGCTATGGTTGAGAATGAAACAGGTAGGAGATTGAAGTGCCTGAGATCTGACAATGGTGGTGAGTTCTGCAGCCACAAGTTCAACTAGTATTATTATATGCATGGAATACATAGGCAAAGGACGGTTCCAAGGACACCTTAGCAAAATGGAGTTGTTGAAAGGATGAACAGAATAGTAATGGAGCATGCAAGGTGTATGAGATTGCATGCTAGTTTGCCCTTAGAGTTTTGGGCAAAAGCTATGGATACTGTAGTGTACCTGATTAACAGAGGACCCTCTACAGCTCTGGATGGTGGAATTATAGAAGAGGCATGGATAGGTAAAAAGGTAGATCTCTCATTTCTCAAAGTTTTTGGTTGTGAAGCCTTTGTGCACATTGGTAAGGAAAATAGAAAGAAGCTAGATGCTAAGTCTATGAGGTGCACATTTATTAGCTATGGTTCTGATGATTTTAGATTCAAGTTTTGGAATCTAGGAACTAACAAGATAATTAGGAGCCATGATGTTGTTTTCAATGAAAAAGTGATGTATAGTGATCAGCTCAAGAAGCTGAATCAATCTGAGCAGAGCAATGGAGAATTGGACGAGGTGATGGTCTAAAATGAGCTCACGGGAAAAATTAATCACAGACAAGAAAACACAAAGACTAACATCAGTCAAGTAGGAACCGACATTAGCAATATAGGAACTGATGTCGGTCAGATAGTGACCGATGTCGATCAGGCAGGAACTAATGTCAGTCAAGTAGAATCGACATCGGCCAGTTACAGGCCTAGAGGTGACTGAGGTTGGTCACTATCAGAGAATTTGGGCAGACAGCGTGTTGTGAATGAGTCTTAAACACCCATCAAGAGGTTAGAAAGGGTAAGTAAACCTCCAATTTGATATTCCCCTTCATTATTCTATTTATTGCTTACTGATGGTGGAGAACTAGAGAGTTTTGATGAAGCAATACAGGTGGAATCCAAAAATTAGTGGGAGCTAGGCATGAATGAGGAGATTGATTCCTTGAAAGAGAACCAAATATGGGATTTGGTTGAGTTGCCAGCGGGAAAGAAGACACTGAAGAATAGATGGATCTATAGATTGAAAGAAGGTGAGAATGGACAAATGAGATATAAGGCCAAGTTGGTAGTGAAAGGATTTACACAAAAACCAGGTATTGATTTTGGTGAGATTTTTTTCTCCTGTAGTTAAAATGACTTCTATACAGACTGTATTGTCTTTAGTTGCTATTGAGGATTTGCATCTTGAGCAGCTTGATGTTAAGACAATGTTTTTTCATGGAGATTTGGATGAAGAAATATTTATGGATCAGCCGGAAGGATTTGAGGTCAAAAGTAAGGAGAAGTTAGTGTGCAGATTGAAGAAAAGCTTGTATGGCCTCAAGCAAGCTCCTAGATAGTGGTATCTGAGATTTGACAGGTTTATGACTGAGCATGGCTACAGTAGGTGTCAATCTAACCATTGTATGTATTTTAATAGATTGGATAATGGTAAATATATTATTCTGTTATTATATGTAGATGATATGCTGGTTGCAGGATCACACATGTAGGGTATCTCTGAGCTTAAGGTGAAATTAGCTCACACATTTGCCATGAAGGATTTGGGAGCAACAAAGAAAATCCTTGGCATGAGCATTAAGAGAGATAGGAAAAATCACAGGTTGATTTTGTCTTAAGAGGATTATGTGAACAAGGTGTTGAAACGGTTCAATATACAGGATGCAAAACTGGTAAGCACACCTTTGGCTAGACATTTTAAATTGAGTAAAGAATAGTGTCCTAATTCATATGATGAGGTAGAGTACATGAGTAGAGTTCCATATGCTTCCACAAGAGGGAGCTTAATGTATACAATGGTATGTACTAGACCTGATATTGCCCAAGTAGTGGGAGTTGTTAGTAAGTATATGGCCAATCCAGGAAAGGGGCACTGGAAAGTAGTTCAGTGGATCCTTAGATATCTAAGAGGGACCAGCAGTAGGCATTTGTGCTATGGTGGGTCAAACACTTCTCTACATGGTTATGTAGATTTAGATATGGTAGGTGATTTGGATGGCAGAAGAAGCACCACAAGATATGTTTTCACTGTTGGTGGAACGGCGGTTAGCTGGATATCAAAGTTGCAGAAGGTTGTTGCCTTGTCAACTACAGAAGCAAAATATATTATAGTCACAGAGGCTAGAAAAGAAATGATATGGATGACACAGTTCATGGAGGAGCTAGGAAAGGAGCAAGAGAGTTGTAGACTATATAGTGATAGTCAGAGTGCAATTCATTTGGTTAAGAATTCAGCCTTTCATTCAAGAACCAAGCATATACAGCTAAGGTACCACTTCATTAGAAAGGTATTGGAGGATGGTGAGTTGAAGCTGGAGAAGATCCATACAGATAAGAACCCTGTTGATATGTTAACCAAGTCAGTAATAAAGGAGAAGTTGAATCTTCATTCAACTTTTATAGGTCTTCATGATTGAGTTTGAAGATGGAGGAGCTAGAAGATGTTGTACAGGTACTGGGGCAGCTGTTTATCTCCAAGTGGGAGATTGTTGAGGTGTGGAGCTAAAAGCTTCACCAAATGAGCGAGTTTACAAGTTGTAAGATTTACACAGTCACCAGCGTTGGTCAGGAGTGATCGACATCGGTCAGGAGTCGACTAGGAGATACCGGCATCGGTCATGGATCGGCTGACATCGGTCAGGTGCAGATAGGCAGGGACCAACGTCGATCACCTGTGCGTCCAGAATGCTAATTTCATGGACAGAACAGAATGTTTGCATGGTAGGATTAAGTGTTAGTCTTAAGTCTTCATCTCTATTTTAAGTAAGACTATTTTGAGCCCTTGATTAGGAGGTGCATCTATTGGTTGTAATTACATTGCTCATGATCCCTAATTCTATATAATAGGGATAATTCTTCATAGCTTATTGTAGAATTAAATAGTATAGAGTTGTATATGTGAATCAATCCAAGTGTTGGAGTTGATTGTAATTGAGAGAGAGAGCTCTTGAGGGAAAGAGATCTGGAAAGAGATCTGTACATCTGAGAGAGGTGTGGAAGAAAAGAAGTTTCTTCAATTGTATTCCTTCTGTAAAGAGTTTAATACAAGTTTTTAGGGTGGTTTCTTGTATCTCTTATTGTTTGCTATTTCTGATTCTAGTTACTTATCATTTTGGTTTAATTCCACATTTAGTTGCTTTCATATAGTAATCAACTTTGTTGATTGATCCCCAACAGATGCATGATTAAGGGAGATCCAATGGTCTACACTTCATTACAGGGTCTGATCCGATGGTGCAAGCTAAAGGTTGAAAGGTCAAATATCTATGAAACTTCTAAGTGGAAACCACTCACACTTAACTACATCAACAAGGGTCCCACATATTTAACATATCCAATTACATGCAAAGCCTTAGATCTTGATCCAATGGTTATCGCTCTTCTGATCTAATGAAGTGCATTGAGTCTATGACCTTGGGAAGCTCCATTAGGACACCATGTGGCACTCTCAAATTTGACCACAAAGACTTCACTAACTTAAATTTGATGTTCGTTCTCACATCATTTGGCCTCTATAAGAATGATTATTATGTGAGTGAGACCATCAAATTTAAGTTAATTAAACATTTTTGCCTAGGCAAAGGGAGCATGTTTTGAGTTTTAATGGGTCATGTATTTATTTTTGGAATAAACTTAGGCTAATTTATTTAACCTAAGTCTTTATTGAACCCTTGGACTAATGTAAACATCATGCATCTTATAAGATCTAATGACCTTCCCTTACTTGTACCAATTGGATCTAATGGTGTAAGTTCTTCAAGTAAAACTTGGAAGGCTTGAAATCTCAACACGTGGAGCAATCTCAAAGATAGGGGATCAACGGTGTGACAATATGATAGGTGGCATAATTATGGGACTAAAAGCTTGTAGTGACTTATAAGATAAAAGGCACAAGATTATAATCAATAGTTTGTGATGAGGCCATGGATCTTGATCCAATAGTGCAAAATAAAGGAAAGAATTCAAAGTCCAATGGCTAGTTCCCACTCAGACAAATATAAAAATTGCCATGAAAAGAAGCCTAAATGGAGGCCACATAGGATCCACATGGGAAAAAGGTGGTAGAACTTGGATTTTGTCCACCTAGAAGTTCAAAAGTATAAATATGAGTCTTAATCAGATCTCAAGACATGAACAAGACAAATCCCAATCACCTCTACCATTAAAGCTCCTAGAAGCTTGAGCTTGCATCAAAAGAGGAATTGTGAGTGGTTGAATTATAATTGAATCTTATTGATTAGCTATAAGTGCAAAAGAGGGCATCCAAAGGTTTTAATCAAGTTGGTGCTAAGATTTTCTAAGGGTTAAGAAGCCATGCCAGTAGGAAGGCATTAATGGAAAGAAGAGGTCAAACTCTACCTTTCCATAGACCATTTAGGTAGAGTCTTCAAGGATACAGAGTTAGACACTAAGGCATTGAATAATGGGTGAAAGAACTAGTCGAATCTCTTCTTCACCATCAATTAAATTCAACCCCTCACATAGAAAAATAGAAGAATTAAAGTAATCAACATCAAATACAAGGACTTGGTAGCATTAAAATTGGCCAATCTTCACTATGTGACTACTAAACTAGAGGTACTTCATTATATAGATCTATTGGCTCCTCTTTTTATAGATTACAAATTAGATGAGGACTATATTATTATGGATGGTACCTCTAAGAGAGTATCTTATGTTTCCCTTGTATCCTTTGAGTGTTACTACAAGCTCCCTCAGTCCCACATGGATTTACCCACAATTAAAGATTAGACAACCAAAAATGACCTAGATACCATCCTTAGACCTTGGCTCAATCAAGGAAACTTTGTTTTTAGATATTTCCAAGGTATAATTATAATTACCCAAATCAAGGAAGGGATTAGGGTTATTATGACATTACTAAATATAATCTTAAGAGCTACCACAACTGCCTATGTCAACACTACTTGGGTCACATATGTATACTTCCTAATTGAAAAACAACTCACCCCTCCCATTGGGGAAATGATAAGTATCCACCTTGGTAGGAAATTCTTATCCATTAAGAGAAATACCAAAAAATAATGTGTCATGATGTCCTACCTACTTGATGCCTTGATGGCCTCCACCAAGTTCTCCCATATCAATAACTGGTCTCCTATAAGTAGAATCTCATTTTCTCACCATTACTCCAAGTTCCATATCTTAAAATATAGAAACCACATGAAATTCATTTGTGATGGCATATTTACTTCTTTGGTTGAGGCTATCACTATATCTCCCATGCCTAAGATGCACCCCCTAATCAATAGATATCTAGAGATGATGGGAGATGTATGGTACTATATAGATTACATAGTTATAAAGATTAAGGGAACCATGTTCTCACCCTTCAGCTTACCTATCTATATGCCACCCAATTTTTATAAGAAAAACATCACCTTTTATCTCATCAATGGGACTGATGGGGTTTATAAAGAAAAGAAGAAGGGATTCCTCCATCCCTTCCCTATTATAATTGGGAGGACCACATTACAAGATTAGAACCAAATAAACATCATGTCCAGGTAAAGAGGAGCCTTTATCTTCCAAATGGATGAACTTAGAATGTGGGACCCTATATGAATAGTAAATAATCATTTTTAAGACAAGAATATGTTTAAATAGGTATATGAGCATCAACCTAGGGTCTTTGGCCACATTTACACTAGGGTAAGTGGTTTTGAGGAGGTGTTGGCAAGATTGAAAGACTGCAATGCCAAACTAGATCATAGGTTGATACATGAGAAAAATCCAACTAAGTATATTTGGTAGATGCATCCAATCTAATACCATTTACTACCTTCCACCTCTAGAGTAGCATAGGAACTCCCTCAAATATATGTGCCTTAACCACAAGACCTTGGCAAGAGATAACTAGAAGAGAGGCCAAGTAAATTAGCATCATCTTTAGGTCCTCCAAATAAACCACCATCTTTGGTGGAACATGTAGACATGGTGGATCTTGAGTCATATGAGTGGGTGGAGGAAGTATTCAAGGCTCTTGAAGACATTTATGGGTTAGATAAGGAAGAAATAGAGGAAGACCATGTTTCCCAAGCAAGGTAACTTATAGAGGCCCCTAGACAATTAAAATAGGTTGAGAAAGAGAAAGAGAAAGAACATGAACTATATTTAGTCACAACACCTAGCCAAAAGAAGAGGAAGGTTGAGTTGGCCCTTATATCCACTAGTTCCAAAAGGCTAAATCTCCCTTTTGTGCACCCAACCTAGGAAATAAAATTGTTTAGTGATGAATTCCCCATTCATGGGCTAGTCATACCTTATTGGTTCATAAATGGGAAGTTACAAAAGATTCCTTCTATGGCCCATTCATGGGAATTAACTAAAAGTGTCAACATTGATGAGGACCTCTAGCCCTAGATTATGAAAATGATGGAGCAAGAAGAGAGAATAATAGTGAAAGTAAAAGGAGCTGGTGGTAAGATAATGGATGCTCCTAAAGAATCCAATGGAACCAAAGTGTAAATCTTAGAATCCACATAGATAATTGACCTTACCACTACCATTTTCTTTAATCCAAATATCACAAGCTTAGAGAAGTCACCACAAGGAAAGTTGTGGTGGGTACAAAAGACTTCACCTTTCAAAAGGTGGAACCTTTCACAGGCCTAACTCCAATTAGATGAAAAGTAGTGGGAGAACATCTCATCCATTAGGAGGATGTGGAAAGTCTAGTTAGAGCCCAATAAACATAGGTAATGGGTGGAATTAGGGGATTGAAGCAAAAAAATTCCAACTTAAGGATGGAGAAGGAAAACCTTGAGACCCAATCCATCCTCTTTATTCCTGATGAAATGATAAATATTCTTGGTGAGTCCTTATTTGATATGTTTGAGGCCTTGAAGGATATAAAGATTAGATATGATGCCTTAATGCAATAATCTCAAGATGCTAAGGCTTTAGTCATCCAATGGTAGGCTTTAGTGGACCAAATTATTGAGCTCATCAATGTACAAGTAAAGAGATAGATCCCATAATTTATAGCTATTAGTCTAGGACACTTAAGTGCCATCTTAGGCATTGTTGTTGACAAAGTGTAGTAATTGAGCACATGGCACAATGAGTTCAATGAGATCATAAGGGAGGATGAATATTTGATCAGTAGGATTGATAAACTCTTAATAATAGTGTTGATAGAGCTTTCACAACCCACTATTGTGGGGTTGATTGATGATGAAGATTTTAAGAAAAGATCCACTACCAGCATCCAAGAAATAAGAGGGAGAAGCCATGGCCAATCCAATAATGATAACCATAAAGTAATGGATTTAATTTTCAATTCATGAGAGAAGATAACAGAGGCCTAGAGCTTCAAGGAGGTCACATTCAAGAATGATAAGGAATTTGACAAACTAGCATATCAAGAAAATGGATGTTTGATGAAGCATGTAGTAGATCTTGAGATGATCAATGAACAACATACTAAGGCTAAGGACATCCTATAGCAATGATAGCCAGGAGGCCCACCACCAACCCAATAGAATATTTTATACATTGTAATTTTGCATACATTTTATAAAAATGGAATATTTTATTATATAAATATATGTTATTTTATTAGCATATATAGTTTTAGGTCAGTCCAAAATAGAAGCTCATGTGTATAATAGAATTGTCATACAAGTACAGTTATCCTTAATGTAATCATACATATCTTAAGAACTTATTGGTACACCACCTACATTTTCTATAAATAGGCACTATTACCATTTTTTAAAGAAAGAGATTTTTGAGCAAAGTTGTATACTCATACTAGTTAATACATCTAAAGGAATTTTGTAAAGATTGTCCATCTAGTTATATTGATAGTTGTAGCTTTTCTCTCAATTATTTGTCTAGATATTAAATTTGAAAGGTTTTTTAATTCTTAAACTACATTAACTCATTTACATGGTTACTAATATGTGCTTTTCTAGGTTAGTGGGAAATATCATGAGTTACTTCAATTTAATTTGTCCTATATCAAAGATGTGCATCAGCTATTTAGATATAGAAACAAAATATTAAAAGTAAACTTGATTCTTACTTTTAATTTCAGTTCATCCTTAGAAATTGGTCTGGTTTGTAATGAAAATTGAGCTCTAACTATTTTACATTATATATGTGTTTAGATGTATGTTTAATAAATTAAGACTTTGTCATAATGTTTGAGGTAAAGACTTGTAATCACCTTTATTTCTTTGTTGTGTTACCCTATCCTCTTTTCTACTTTTTTTTACAAAGATCCTCACTATAGCTTAAATTTCATTGTAAATATTAATTTATTTTAGTATAACATCAATATTTTACTAAGAAACTATCAATAATGCCAAACTAAGGTGGCTCCCAATCACTGAATAATATAAATTTGTGGAACAATCTAGTTTTATCTACTATTATTTCACCAAAGGCATCATAATTGCCAAATACCTACAACTCATGCCATAGATTCTTGGAATTCTAAAATGAGTAGTGTTTTCTAAACACTAAAATCACCTATGGTATATTTAGAAGCATCAACTATTCCCTAAGGGATTGATCTATTGTCGATATATATAAAAGGAATGGTTTCCCTGACATAGGAGGTAATAAAACTAGTGAATTGAGAAGATAGTCCTTCATCTATTGAAAATATTTATGACAATCATCATCCCAAATAAATATTACACCTTCTTCAATAGGTTTGTAAATATATGACACTTATCAACCAATTGAGATATTAAACATCTAATGGATTGGATCTTGCCCTACAAACTGTGAACCTACTTCATATTGGTTGGTGATAACATCTCTGTTATGGATCATACTTTGGTAGGATCAACTTTTATGCCCCTATAAGACACAATGAATCCAATAAATTTACCATAATTAATACCAAAAATGCATTTCTTTGGGTTAAGCCTAACTTTGTATTCATGTAGTCACTCAAATAACCTCCTCAATGTGGCTAGATGATCGACCTTGGTCTTTGATTTACCTAGTATGCCATTGATATAGTCTTCGATAATGTCATATATCATATCATGAAATATGATTATCATGAATATTTGATAAGTATCCCCTACATTTTTAAGGCCAAATCACATAACCTAATAATAGAATGTTCCCCATAGAGTGGTGAACATTGTCTTGTGTTAGTCTTCTAGTGTTATTCTGATCTAATTGTATCCTGAGAAACCATCTATTAGTAAAAGCATCTCATATCATGTTGTGGATTCAAAAATCATGTAAATTTTTATAAATGGAAAATAATCCTTAGGGAAATATTTATTTATGTCTTAGAAATCAATGCAAATTTTAATTCCTTCTAGCTTTTTACTAATGGGTACAATATTGGAAATTCATTTAGAATAGTCAATTGGCCTTATACATCTTACTTACAAGAGATTATTTAACTCTTTATTTACTAATATATCAATATGAGGATGAATTTTTCATAACTTTTGGTTCATTTGTTTGGCATCAAGATATGCCACAAGGTCGTGAACAACCAAGGCGAGGTCTAAACTAGGCATGTTAGTATATGCCTAGGCAAATATATCCACAAATTCCCTTAATAGGGATATAAGGACTTTTCACTCCTTCTCAGTGAGGGACATGCCTAATTTAATCCAATTTGGGTTATTTTTAAACCTAATTTTTACCTGTATTATGTCTTTTACTAGAAGGGTTGAACCATCTTCAAGAATAGTGGGCAAAAATTTTAACTATTTGGCAATGTTCAAGTCCTATATTAAGACTGGTTCTTCAAGTTCCCCTAGACATGATGAATTAGAATCCCCCAGTGGGAGATATGTCCATGTGATAAAAATAGTTGAAAACTCTTAGATTATGAGATTGAAGGATTATTGTTCCTTAAGACTAAATTTAGACTCAGTGGTAGGCTCATCATTGATGTTGTCCTAGATGATTTGATCAAAAGCTTGTTTTTATTCAAGACTAATTTTGGACCTATAGACAAGTTCACATTGGTGGTCTCCTAGTATATATTTTAATGAGGTTGAACACCCCCATATAATGGCACCTAAAATAGATTTTCACCACTAGACTAGCCTTTATCTTTATTTTTCCCTGGTCCAAAAGTACCTCAAAGAGGTTTTCACTTTGGGACTTCAATGTTTTATTTTTTTGTTTTTAGCTAAGAGTGTTCACCTACTCTCCAAAATAGGCTTTAGGATCCAAATTTATTGAGAATCCTAATTTATGATCTCCCAATGAAACATTGTCCCTAAGGCCTAAAAAATCATAGAAAGCTTCATCATTCTAAAACTCATAAATTGGCACATTGGATTCTTGTTGGCCCCAATCTATCAGTTGGGGATAATATAATGGTAGTGCATTATGATGAATGACTAGTTAAAGGATACAAATGGAATTATGGTCAAATATATTAGTTTAGGATAAGTCATCGAATTCACTATGATCAAACTCTGCTTCACTATTGACATCATCATCACTAGTCATTGGTGATGGAACTTGAATAAGATACATGGGGTCACCCCTACATGGTTTAAATCCAAGTCCATAAGTTCCTTTATACTTAGTCATAAAAATTGGCTCAAGTGTTCCTTACTAATTTTTCTTGAGGCCTCCTCCTTCATATTCTTTATTTACTATGATCTGATTATGAATGGGATACTTGGAATTCTTGTAATAGTCATCCAATATATCATTGTACAACCATGATTCATCTCCTTTGAGAGGATCTTATTCTTGGCCAGAGGTTAGTATGAATGTGATAGGTGATGAAATATATTGATGTCCTTTTCCCTTTCTTGGCCATTCTATACAAAGTGGTTTGGTTGTTGGTCTTCCAAAGGACTTTAGGTTCTATGGAAGTTTTGCAACATGAAAGGTGTCATGCATCAAATACTCTCCTAGGCCATTATCTGAGATATTATAGTGATTGGACATTTTAGGAGGTGGCATATGCAAAAGTGAATCAAGGGTATTAAGATCAATGTAGTTATCCTCTTGTAAATCAGCAAGTATTTATTTCCCCTTGTCTTATTTCATGATTGGATTCATGTCTAAATGGTAATTGTAACTCTTCAACTCAACCTCAAGATGTTTAAAATGTTCATATGGATGAAAATCTCTTGGAATATTAACCTCCATCCCTAAGTGGGAAAACTTGATACACTAGTGTAGTATCAATATAACTTCACAAATCTCATGTAACCAAGGTCTACCCAAATGCATATTCTATGATAAATCAAGAAATAACACATGGTAAAATGTATCATGGGTCAAAGGCCTAATGATAACTAGCAAGCTAATGGTGCCTTGTGATTCTTGCTCTTTATTGTTGTAGGATTTGATGGTGATTATTTCTACTTGGAGATATGTTGAGGTGTACCCAAGAAGATTGATGATCTTTAAAGACACTATATTCAGACATTATCCATTGTCTATGAGGACATGTTTCACTTTGTGCCTCTTTATGAAAACTTCAATGTATAATGGATTATTATGCATTGAGCTGAGGGATGGCATATCACTTCGATTGAAGGTCACTTGTTGGGATAGAGCTAGATGTCCAACCAAATCTTGAAATTTGTCAGGAGATATGTCATTTGGAACATGGATTGATCAAGGAACTCTATCAAGATGTTTTTGTGAATTGTAGACGTATGCAATAAATCTAAAATGGAGATTAGTGTTGGTGTCTTTTATAATTATTCCATAATGTCAAACATCTTTTCTTTTTTAGTGGTAAATGGTTTGGTTTGGTGGACCACTATTTCTAATAAATGATGGTAGAAGGGGACCAAATAGGATAATTATTAGTTTCTAATGAATTTGTGCATGGTCATAGGAAAATGATGAGTTATTAGTATAAGGTCCTAGCATTGGAATCCCTACTTGTTAGTTCACTTGTGTGAGATCCCAGGTCAAGGAAGGATTACCAAAATGGTTCAGTTGATTTGGTATGATTAACGATAGTATTTTCTAATTGGTACTTGGTCTAGGATTAATGGAAATGGTATTAACATAGCCTCCTAAAATATGTCCTACAACTTCATTGTAGTCATGTGCAACTACATGGTAGGTCTGTTGGTTGTTACCATTATGAATTTTATTTTGTTCATTGTTATGACATTGTTGGTTCTATTGGTTTGGCCTTGGTTGTTGATATTGTTATTGTTGCATTGACTATTATTATGGTTTATTGTTATGTTTATGTTTTTGTTTTTGTTTTTGTTTTTGTTTTTGTTTTTGTTTTTGTTTTTGTTTTTGTTTTTGTTTTTTTTTTGTTCAATATTGTGTTGAGGAAAAGGATTCTGATAGATACTAAGACTTGATTAGAAGTGGAAGCTCTAGGATCTAATGTGATATCTCCATTTTCCAACATATTCTAAATTATATTCCTAATTTTCACACACTACTACAAATCATGGCCATTGACCCTATGAAAGTCATAGAATTATTCTAGACTATACCAATTTGGCATGTTAGCACCCTCATAAAATTACTCTTTTAGAATAGGGTATCTAATTAAGCTTGTAGCTACAAGCTTATGAAAGACTGATTTTATAGGGGCTCTAAGGTCAATAAAATTATGACAAGTAGGCATGTCTCTTCTTAGAGGAAGAGGGTTTTGAAAAGGCAAAGGTTGTTGTATTTTTTGTATTTTTGTGTTGGTCATGGTTATTGTACTAGCTATATGTGTTATAGCTATTGAAAAGGTTATTAGTTAGGGTAAGTTGGAAAGGTAGTGTAGGATAAGTAGATGGTGTTTGCACCATTTGAATGTGTCATGAATTTGTTACTATGTTTCCTACAACATTCTTGTTGTAATTAAATTTCTTGGGTCTATCATTGTTATTAGACTGTGTTGATTATGATGCTTGTACTTGGACTAGATGTTGATTTTAACCACTATTTTGTTTTTGGTCCTGGATATTATTCTAATTTGATGAGGTTATCTTAATGATCCCTTTATTTATAAGGGCTTGTTCAATCACTAAATCTTTGTCAATGATTTATTTGAACATATGTTCCCATTGTAACTCTAGATAGCAAGATGTCTTGTTATGTAATTTTTTGGTAAACATAGTAGCTAGTTTTTTATCTAGTAGACTATGGGTAAATCAACTTGCAAGGGCTCTCCATCACTATATATATATATATATATATATATATATATATATATAGATATATATATATATATATATGAAGCTTTCACCTAGTTTTTGTTTTACTTGTGTTAAGTCTACCAATAAAATCTTGTGCTCAATATTTTAAGAAAAGTGTTGCATAAATTTTTTTGAAAGATCCTCAAAATTAGAAACTAAGTTCTTTAGTAATTTTAAGAACCACTCCAAGGCTTGTCCATCTAGACTTCTTAGAAACAACAACAATAAGTATATGTCTATATAGGCCATTACTTTGCACATGACAAAAAACTTGTAAGATGTGATTTGGGGTCACATTTCCCCTTGTATTTATCAGACTTTGGTGGCTCATATCCTAGAGGAAATGGTATCTACAAGTACTCCATGTTAAAAGGATAATTGCATACATCATCCAATTTGAACTTTTTAGTTTGTTTTCTAGCTTGGATGATGGAAATTACATCCTTCATCTATTACAACTCTTGTTCAAGGAAACTTATGGGAATATTGGCTTGGGATGATGGTTTGGTGGTCATAAGTGGAGTACTTTAACTGTGGTATGATGGAGGTATTTTTTATGATATACTATATTGGCTAAGGAATGGATCAAGAATATGCATGCATAGATTAGGGTGTGATTCTTGAAATTAAACCTACAGTTGTTTGATATTATGGTTTTGATTGGGTATGTAAGCCTAATGTTGGGAATATTAAGGTTGGGATGGAGGTATAACCATATTGTGCCTATTAAAGTTGAATAAGGACCTGTTGTTGACTAATCATACCTAGTTGTTGAGGTGGAACTTATGAACTAAGACCATATCTCTTGATTTGTGGCATGTTTGGAATGAAAGGCAAGGGTTACCTAATAGGTACTTGAGGAACATTGGAACCTCTTTGTTGCATGAATCCTAGTTGGTAAGTGGATGCATTATAGAGATTTGACATCTGTCACTAACTAATATTTATAAGTTGTTTTTTAGACATCATTTTGTTTTGGATTGGCGTATTAGTCTATAAGGAAAGAGGTATGTTTACTACTACCTAGATAGGTGGAACATTGGTTTCCCTTATTGAGGTGGAAAGATGTTCTACCTCTATTATGTGGTTTGATTGGATGGAGCCTACTATTATGGAATATTACTCGTCACCTATTTTAGAGGAGTAAGATTCAACACATTCTATTATGGCATGTAATTGGGTGTTAGTTGACTACTTAATCTTTATTGTTGGGTGCTAGAAGAAGTAGTTAGTTGAGGATTAGAGGTAGTTGGTTAAAGTTGGGAAGTAAAAAATCCTACTCCATAAGTATACAAACCACTAATGGTGTTATTTAAAGGCACATTTTTTTTTTGACTATGTGTTTATGCATTAACACCACTTTGGTCTAAGTCTGACATTGCTTGTGCATTATCCACTATGTTTTTCTCATTATTTTGCATAGAAGAAAAATACACTTCTTCGATGGTTGGGCATTAAACATATTTTAAACTAAAGTGTTTTACATAAATGGGTCTAAATCCTAATTTTCTTGACCATTTAATTCCATTAAAACTCATATTGGAGGAGCTAAGTCAATAAGAGGTCTGTTTGACATGGTCATCTGATTAAAGTTACATGTTAGGTCTTGATATGTTTGGTATGTTGTATGTATTTTAATGAAATGGTACTCTATAATGCCTCTATGTGTGACAATCATACATATATCTTGATAAGGTATTGGTACTATGTAATTATGGATGTTAAAAGAGGCATGATCATTATTTTCATAAGATATGTTATAAGGCCCTCTTGATAGGTTTTGTAAATTTTCATGCCCTACCTCATAATTTGATGTCATTGTATGATAATAAGGTTTTTTTAATATTTTTTCTACAAGTAAGGGTAGACTATCCAAATATTGATCTATTTGTTGTTGGTCTTGCTCTGTGTAGGGAGTTGTACTAACCAAATAGTTGGCCAAAGGATCTTGACTTTATTCCCCTAATTGAGTGTTTTATGGTGCATAGGAATTTATCTCCCAAACAACCTCATCTATGTAAGGGTCTTGAAAAAACTCCTCCTATGTACTAACATTCCCATATCCTATATTTTACATAGTTCCACCACGTGTGTAGTGAGCCATGGTTAAATCAAATGGTAAATGTTTTACAAAAAGATGGGATTAGAGTTTTATAATATCTAAAAAACTATGTTTGAAATGACAAAGGGTTTAAACATGATCTATCTTAGTTGAGGGTGGAGCTAAATCTCTAAAAATATTTGATTGAATATTTGGTAAAAATAGTATAATGTCAAAATGTCTAACATTAAATGTTTTACACAAACAAGATCAAACACAATGACGTAAAAACAATATGCCAAAGTCTAAAGTCTAAATATGTTCTAAATAGATCTAAACTATAAAAGGGTAATGTTGTTAGGTCTTTTTTCTAAATACGAAGTCAAAATCTAGACTCAAACTAAATGTGTTAGGACTTTTGGCCAAATGGCATCAAAAGTTAGGTTTTAAAATGATGATGATAAAAATCAATCTAACAACCTTGGAATAGTTTGACAAATATAAGGCATATTTTTCTAGGGATAAACATGATATAACTAATGGAAAAAACTAAAGAAAAGTCACTTTGAAGAGAGATTGAATCTATCAAACAAAGGCATAAATAATAAAGTTTCCAAATTTGAGTGATGAATTAACCCAAGTTATGTAAGTCAAAAGAGAAAGATTTGTGTATTAGCCCCATGAATTGAGGACTAAACAAAAATCAATCAATGTTTGAATCTAAAATTGTAAAATTTAATCAAAAACTCAACTAAAGATAAAGTAGGATTTGATGACAACAAGCTAGATAATTTTAAACATCATGACTGGACTTAGATAAAGATCCAACAAGGCTCAAATAATTGGTTGTAATAATGATAGTATGGATACAAGATAAGACAAGTCTTTTGAAACAATTTGGGAATCATAATGGTGTTATTTCCAAAAAGGTGTGATAATGGTTGGTTGTTTCAAATACTAAAGGCACAAGATTTGAAATGATTTGGGTAGCATAATGGTAACCACCTCAATCAAAATTTTACTCATAATTTTTTGACACAAATGTTTGTTAAGTTAAATCAAAGTGTCAAATGGATGTCATAATGCCTCCTCAAATAATGGAGTGATGTTGAACACATGAATCATTCATAACATGGTTTTAAAAAAAAAATAGTTATAACACACCAAGTAATAAATGACCAAAATATAATTAAGTATAATCATCCTAAATCCTATCAGGGTGTGGTAATTTGGGGTTGACTAAAACTATTTTTTTTAATCATCTAGATTGATCCCATGTGTGTATATACTTTCACATATGCACATAAGAGAAGAAACATGTCAATTGAGTCTACATCAATTGGATTTTTGTGAAAAGGTCTTATCATTTTCACAACCACTACATCCATCACTTACTTAGTGTAATGTGATGTCCATATCGATCATACATCCCAGGCTTTACTAGCCACTAATAGAGATGGTTTAACCACTCAAACCAACATCCTAGTGGGGTGATTATAATTTGTATATCCCCCTATAGAGAGGGCTTAAATAAAATGCTAGGAGATGAAACCCCAGGTCAAATCTTCCCTATATAACTTATGGAATGAAGTCCCCCTCACAATCCAATATGCATGGAAATAAAAAGGCAAGTAGAAAGACTTTATGGTCATTTTTAGATCACCCAATACTATGAAAGTTTGAGGAGAATTTAGGTGATGTTATTTCTACACCTTGGAATAAGCATTAAAACATAATGGAAATTCACTTTTGACCCACACAAGTTCCCTATAGAGGATGAGGGGATATCATACATGCATAAATTCCTTTTTTCCAAAATAAATAATCAACAAATGATTTGCATGAAAATGAACTTGCTCAAAAACATGTAAACTAACATGATGTTAAGTTCATTTTAAGGCACCAAAATTAAATGTGTTGTGAAGTTTGGCCCCTTAGCTTTGATTATAAACTTGCTAAACATTAAAAAGCATCTAAGGCATAAAAAATGAACTAAGTTCTTTTTAGATACCAAAAAGATGATGTGAGCAATATTGATGACATGTTCAAGTTTGATTAAGTTTATTGTTAGGCACTAATTGAAATTTTTTGGTTAAGTTGATGGCCCCTTGGCATATTTGAAATTTTCAAAAGGAAATTTTACAAACACAAGCTAAAAAAAACACAACCATGTTCATTTTAAGTACCTTAAGTCCAAATGTTTGATTTAGCTTGATTCATTTTAAGTACCTAATTTTAGTGTTAGAAACCATTTAAGCATGAAAATTGATGTTCAATGTTTGCCTTGACCCCAAAAAAATAGAGTAAGCCCCTACTTGTAATCACTTTCAAGTGTTAGCAATGAAGTTTGGGTTTTAGCTCTCAAGTTTTGATTTAAATCTGCTATAGTGACCATCAATAGTCACAAATAACCATCTATAGTTTTAAGGAAACCATCACTGATTGGTGAAATATAACCGTTAAAGGTTAATAATAATCTTCACCATTAGATAAGACCATTGATAAAGACCTATCAACTTGAAGGTAAAATATTAAAAAGTAAATGCATTAAGTTAGCCTTGGTTAGTGTAAAGATCAATAAAAATTGTAAGGTGAAGTCTATAAATGAGATTTAGATGATCTTGAAACTTAGAAATTGAAAAATGAGATAAAAAAAAGAATCAAAATAAAATATTTAGGTCCATTTCTCCCTTGTAACTATACCATTGGTGGTTACACAAATTCATTGGTGGTTAGGCAGAATCATTAGCATTTAGGGCCTAACCATCAGTGGTTTCACCTGATTGTCGATGATCACTATGTAAAGTCAAGAATTTTACAAAAAATAAATCCAACCAAAAGAAGGTTATAAAATAAATTTTAGAGAGCATTAAGCATCTAAATGAATATTTAAAAGTTGCATAATGATCTCCTTGTTCTGTGAGATGCATTAGGTCCCACCCAATGTATTATTTGTGATCAAATAATTGAAGGAGGGTGGTTATATCATATGTTAGTTTAAAATGAAATCAACTCAAAATGACTGAAAATCAAAATTAGTACACTAAAAAGTAGACACTACCTTGCCTAGATCAAAGAGGGGATCATAGTGAACAAAAAACAAGTGATAAAAGCTTAATAAAAATGCAAGAAAACATATATTCTTACCTTATTTGAATGCTCTAAGAGGTTTGCTCGATTGGCTTGTTAGTATTATGCTCAATAGGTATTCATTAATGGAGTGTGGTTACCTTCATCTCCTCCTAGCACTATGTTCAATGCTTGGCTTGGATTGATGATTCAATGGCTTGGCTCAATTTTGTCATTATAATTTTATGCATTTGTTTTATGAATGAAATCTTACATTCTAACTTTACTTTGATTTAGTTCCCCAAATGAAGAGCTATATGCTTATATTTATAGGCTTCAAATCATCTTGGAATTGGTTAAATATTTACCTTGGTTGAGTTTACTAACCTTAGTTTAGTTTGAAAGGTGTCCAAATGGTCATGATTAGGTTTGGATAGGTGTGTTTTGAGATATTTCCATCTAGGACAACTCACAAAGGTGATGATTAGCTTCTAGGATATTATTTGATATTTTAATTTTCCTTTTTGATAATTGATTTATTAGCTCATTTTCTCAAGGAAAAATTTAATTAAGATTTATCAAGATTTATAGTTTAATTAATCCCATCTAGGAATTTGGTCATTTGTTGTAATATTTTGATTTAAATGATTTTAATTTGCCTTGTTTAATTGATTTATTGTCTAAATTGATTTATTACATGGTTATGAATCCACTTTTAAGACACTTCAAAATTCTTGGGCTAGGTATTCAATGGTTTGAAAGAATTGGTCTAAATTTGGGTATGAAGTAATTGGTGGCCCTATTTAAGTTGTAACTTCTTTGTGAACTAAAGTGTTATGAATGAGTGCCAAGGGGTAGGCTATGATTGGGTTTTTGGGTTACAAGACTTTAGAACTCCTCCTTAAATTTGAAATATCATAACTGAGTGCCAAGTAGCACACTACAATTGGGTCACTAGGTTATGAGACTTTAAAAAATAATAGGATCCTTAGAAGGTCATGATTGGGTGCCATGTGGCATGTTTTGATTGAGTTGTAACTTCTTTGTGAACTAAAATGCTACAAACAAGTGCCAAGTGGTAGGATGTGATTGGATCATTGGGTCATAAACTTCAGGAATTATTTATGAACTTTAAGTGTCATGACTGGGTGCCAAGTGGTAGGATATAATTAGGTCACTAGGTCATGAACTTTTTTAAAATCTAAAAGGTATGAAACAAAGTCTAGAACTTGATGCAATTGAGTGACCAACACATGTGACACTACCATGTATCAAATGAAGTTGAGTTGGCATTGAGTTCCTTGGATATTTAAATGTAACCCCATATAAGATCACTTTTAAAAAAATTAGATAATTAGAAACCTCAATGAACTAGATATTAATGAAATATTTAAAAATTACCTTGTTAATATATGTCATAGATTAACATGGCTTTTAAATCTTTCTTGTTATACAAAGGGGGGTTTTAGTCATGTGATACTAATGGTAAGGTATATTTTAAGGTAAATGATCCAAATTTTTCATGGGGCCCCCATTTTTGGGAAATGGGGTGTGTTAATCTAAAAAATTCTCTTGATCAGTCAGACATTAAGTACAAGTTCAAACTAGTCACATATTTCCATTCATATAGCGGACTATGTTCTACCTACATAGCAAGTTTAGTTTTTTTGATGAGTTTGAATATGTTTTTTATAGGAATTTGGAGTTGTGATTGATTTATTAAATGAGTTTATGAAATAGGGGAAATGATCTTTAGTCACTACTAGTCATATTTGCCCATTTTTAAGCTCCAACACACAAGTTGCAGTCTCCATCACCTACAGGCATGTAGTTCTAATAATTTAAAGAGTTACATGTTATCAATTCTAATGAATATTTAAAATCACGAAATCAAGGTAATATATTCAAATTGAAAATGTCAGTGAACTAATAAGAGGTCTCCAAGCACCTATATTAATAGAGGTTGAAGACTGAGCTAAGATGCCTATCAATAGAGACCTACAGGACTGTATATAGGAAAATAGTGAATATAAAGGTTGTCAAAGACCATAAAGAGGCTAATGGATTTGAAATGACTTAAAAATATACCCCTAATAACCATCATTCACTATAAATTTTTATAGTTTAATGAGAAAAGGCCTAATCAAGATTTACACTCAAGTTTTCTAGATAGTCATCTATCAGACTGCAAGAGAAGTGGTGATGACAAAGGTCTGATAAAAAACTTTAGGATGATATATATACCTTGAAGGAAATAAATACTCTCTTGATATAATATTTACATTTTAATATATCATAATGCATTTGAAAGAAATCTAATTCCAAACCATATGCTTAAAATGGCTTAAACAACTACCTACAGTTAGTTTTAGGATTTTCCTTAAGTAGGAAATGATGGTTAAGTATAAGGAACTTCAAGGAATTGAAAGTGTATAAGTACACTAATAAAAACATGAGAAAGAATCCTTGGAATGATTTAGGATTGGTTTTGAACATCTAAGAAGTTATAACACAGATAACTTCCCTAACTATCTACCTATAGTCAGTTAAGAAGTTTGTCTTGAAATAAGAAATAAGGTTGACATACATATAGAGTTTTAAGGTTTTGAGATGGTGCTCAGTTGATCAATGACATGACATGAGTTTGAGGTTTCATTTTTTTAAGTATAAGTCCTTTAAATACTAGGTTGGTAAACCTAATTCCAAATGCCTATGTATAGTCAAGTAATCTCCTATACATCTATTTGTATTATTCAATGTCTTCAAAACTTGAGATTGTGGTTTATGAAGTGATTGAAGGATATGAATGAAACTCAAAAGGGTTCTCAGATCATAGAGAGTAAATATGGGTTATAGGTTATGCCATGATGCTCCACATACAGTCTTGCCTAAGACTCATAAGATCAGTTGGTTGTTGTAATGTAGAGGTCTGTGAGAACAAGGAAGAGTGAAACACGTGAAATATATTTCAAAAGGTTTATAGAGACTCACACAACTCTTTTATTCACTTGAACATAGAACAAGTTCAAACCCTACCTACTAGTCATATACAAGCCTCACACAACCCTACATACTTTATTAAGAAGCTTATTTTAAGGGTATAAAGAACTGTAGAAGGATTGAGAGAGAAAGTTAAAGAATTGAAAATGTTTTATTTAAGTAATGAAACCTCATTTTACCTTTGTACCTATGGACAAACACTAAGTACCCTTCATACTCAGCCAATGCATGAAACCTATAGCTTGTCTACTCTTGAGAGGTCTAATTTTAATTAAAGGGAGATTGTAGATATATTTGAGGTAAATTAAGATGTTTAAATGGTAAAATGTGATTGAAGTGTAACATAACTCCATAAACCACATCAAACCCAAACAATAATAATGGAAACTCAGATCCATGTTCAGTTAAGTACAATCCAAACTATATATCCAAACCTTGAGGAATGGACATTTAGTCCTAGGAAGTAGCTTATTGGAGTAAGTTGAGACTTATATAACCTTGAGTGGATGTGAGAAACATATAAAAAATACTCCATGGGTTAAAAACCATCTAACAAAGAGATATGCATGGCACATGTAGTCCATTAGGATCTCTTAAGCAATTTGCCCCAAGAAACCTAGGCTTAGAGCAAATAGAGTATAGATAGGTTTGATGGAAGAAGAAAGTTTGAAATATATTGAAGTAGGTAAAGGGAGGTTTCTCATACCTCACTAAGGTCTTTTATGATCAAATAAAACTCAATAAATTCATCTACAGACTTAGTTTTTACTCAAACCTCATAAAATGCCTCCTACTAGCCTGAGAAGCTATTTTTTTCTTATTTGGTATGAAACACGCATGTTTCATGGGAACTTAGGATCCTAGGGTATTTGGATACCCTAAATAAATTCCATTTTGTGTAATATTTTTAAGGATTCATGTGTCCAACTTTATGAATCATCCTTAAGAACCCAAGTCACTTTCCGGTTACCTAGGAGAGCCATAAGGACCTGATGAGAGATAAATGAAGATTTATGCCTCCAATTGAATCAATAAAAATTTAAAACCAACCAAAAAATTTTCAATAATCCCATGATCATCCTCCCATGCCATTAGTTGGTACAGTACTATATGAATCTATACATATTAGGGCTAAAAAGGAAATTTTTTACTATTTTATAGGTTTATATAGTGAGTCATGACTTCAAATTTGACATGGAGATAAAGGAGTATGTTTTATAACTGAATCATACTTTTTTGGGGTTTATAATTTGTGGGGAATTTGTATATAATGGAGTTGTTTCCAGAATCTGGATAACGCGAGTGCAATGGAGATGTGATCACATGAGATGAAGCAAGTGCACACCACGTAGATGCTAAAGTAATTTGAAAATTACATAAGAAGATAAATTACACAAGACAAAATGGAGAAAACCAAAATCTGATTAACATGAGATAGCCAAAGTGAGGAATACATATAGGAGAGTACATAAGTAACTCCTCCACAAAAGGTGCATAAGGCACCCCAAGAATAGACTATAACTCCTCCATGAAAGGTGGTGACAAGGTGCTAAGAATAGAGAAGTAACTCCCATCAAGGTAGTTACTTATGACATTCTTATGACACCTATGACACATCTACGACACACACCTCCACATAAGCTAGCCTATCCAACAAATGTAGGAAAACTCCATGTATGCACAAGAAATACAATTTCCCTAATTAATAAATAGGGAAAAATAAAAACCTACACTAATACCCCCCCATAAGCACAACTTAGGTGGGTAGTGTGGAAATATAAAATGGGTCCCAGCAACTAGGCCTGATGAGGTACCCATGTACAAATGCAATCTCTCATAAGATAGAGAAAAGGAGAAAACCCATAGGAAAAAACTCCCCCCCCCAAAAGAGAGACATAAAAGAAAGAAGAGGCTAGAAGGCACCCCTGAAGATGATGCTGCTGTAGATGTATACTGCACCCCAAGAAGATATTGTAGATGAATGAACTTGCTCTCAATAAAAGGATTGGTGAAGATGTCTACAACCTGCTCTAAAGATTGGCAAAATATCAATTTAATGACCTAACTATGAATAAGCTCCCAAATGAAGTGCATGTGAATCTCTATGTGCTTGGTCCGCTAGTGCTAAACTGGATTCCTACAAATCTGAATGGTACTCTAATTATCATAATAAATGATGGTGGGCTGCCTAATAGGAATGCCAAACTTAGAAAGAATCCCTTGAAGCCAAATAGCCTTAGTAACTACATTAACAGCTCCCCTGTACTCTTCCTCTATGGATGATATAGCAATAGCATTTTACTTCTTTCTAGACCAACTGATAAGACCTGAACCTAAAGAGAAATTGTAACCAAAAGTGGACTTACAAGTTTGTGAATCAACAGCCCGGTTTGAATTTGTATATCCAACGAAGTCAACCTATATGCCAAATCTATAATGAATCCCGTATCTATGTGAACCCTGTATGTAATGCAAGATCCTCTTAGCTACTTTCCAATGCAGCTCATGAGGTTCCTGCATGAATCTAGAGACAAGTCACACTATATATGATATGTTAGGCCTAGTGTGAGTGGAGTAGATGACAAGTTGTCGATACTGAGTGGCATCAACCAATGGTGAAGAAAAATCAGCCTCAAGCTTGACTTTTGATAGAAAGGGAGTCAGAGATGGCTTGAAATCAGCCATGTGAAACTGAGCCAATAAGTCAAGAGCATACTTAGGCTATGCAAGAGAAATCTCTAAATTTGACTATGAGATCTCGATGCCAAGGAAGTAGTGCAACAAACCCAAGTCTGTCATGTCAAATCTATCTTGAAGAGATGCCTTCACTGCTGTAATAGCTGATGAAGAACTCCCGGTGATCAAAAGGTCATCAACTTATAGAACCAAAATCAAGAGCAAATCATCCTGCCCCAAGAAGTAGACATTGGGATCATAGTGGCACCTAGTGAAACCCATTGTGAGAAATAAGGAATCCATCTTGGCATACCAAACCTTAGGGGCCTATTTGAGGCCATAGATAGATTTCCTAAGTCTGCATACTAAGAAAGAATCTTGAACAAATCTTGGTGGCTGCTCCATCTAGATCTCCTCCTCTAGGTCTCCATGAAGAAAGGCACTCTTCACATCCATCTGATGCACATCCCAACCATGTGCTATGGTAATGGCCAAGGTGAGTCAGATAGAAGTCATCTTTACAATGGGTGTAAAGGTCTCTGAGTAGTCAATGCCTGCCACTTATGAGAAACCCTTGGTGACCAATCATGCCTTGTACTTATCAACTGACCCATCTGCTACAAACTTGGTCCAATATATCCACCTACATTGAACCATCTTTCTTTCCTTAGGAATGAAGTCAAGTCCCAAGTGTTATTTTTTATTAAGGAAGAATATTTTTCCTCCATATCACTATCCCACTCAGGTACCCCAAATGCCTCTCAAAAAGTGTGTGGATCCAAAACTGAAGTAAAGAAGGCATGTGGATCTCTATAAAAATCCCCCTAGTATGTCTATCATCTGCAGGATCTCCTACCCAAGTGCCAACACTCTCAAGTGTCTGTCTAGCCCAAAGTGGCCTAGAAGTGGGCAAGTCAGGTGCTAAATCCTCATCCTCTATCTGAGTAGAGGTGGATGACCTTGCATCACTATCCTCATTGTCTAAACTTGAAGAATAAGATGTCTTTGGCTCAAGAACCTGTTGTGGCTAATCTGAATCTGATGAGGAATCATCATGAAGAAGTAGATCTGATGAGGGAGAAGAAGTGTCAAGTGTTGAGTCTTTAAGACTCTCCTAAAAGTGGACACTTCTCTCAATGAACAACTCATGAGTGACTAGATCTAGAAGGTGATATCCCTTAATACCATCTAGATATCCTACAAAGATGCAAGGCTTGGACTGATGTTCCATAGCTTTGCATTTCTTCTTCGGAATGCAGGCCATGGCTGGGGATATGAAAACTCTAAGGTGCTCAACATCAGGTTTCCTTTTATGCCAAGTTTCAAAGGGTGTTATCCCTTTCAAAGCTTTGTGAGGAACCTTATTTTCAATATAGCAAGCACAATTGATGGCTTCAGCCTAGTACTATGGTGCTAAGGATTTGGAGTGAATCATACAGCTACCCATCTCTTTTAAGAACCTATTTTTGCATTTTTTAACCCCATTCTATGAAGGACTGTAAATGACTATGCACTGCAAATCAATCCCCTATGTGGTGTAAAACTGCTCAAACCTGATGCTGACATACTCCCCTCCATTATCAGTTTGAAGAACCTTGATGGATTTCTCACTCTATTTCTCAACAAGAGCCTTGAAGTCTAGAAAATTTTCAAACACTTTAGACTTTTGTTTGAGAAAATATATCCAAGTGTACCTAGATAAATCATCAATGAAAGTGAGGATGTACTTGGCCCTTATGAAAGATGGTTTGGAAAAGGGTCCCGATGCATCACTGTGGACTAACTCCAAAGGTTGTGAAGCCCTCCAAGCTTTGCCTTTGTCAAATTTTTCTTTGGGATGCTTCCCAAGGGAGCACCCCTCACAAAGTCCTTTTGAGAATTGGACACGAGGCAAGCCAATGACCATGTAATGTTTGCAAAGTTGCTCAAGGTAGCGGTAGTTAAGGTGGCCAAACCGCTCATGCCATAATTTGATAACTCCATCTGAATGAGTCAACAATGCTATTGGAGAAGAATCTGATGCAAAATGTGAGAAGGTATATAACTTGGCTTGGTGATCTACCCTACCCACTACCACTGTAGTATCACTATGCAACTCCCTCATAGCCACTGAATCTGGTGAAAACTCAACTCTCATGCCCCGACCAATGTGAGTGATTTGGTACACTGATAGCAGATTGGTTTAAAGAGAAGGAACAATTAGAACATTATTGAATGTTCCTCCTTCCATTTCAACTGACCCTTTCCCTATAATAGAAATTGATGTGTCATCACCCAAACTAATTGAAGTCATGCTAAAAGGCTCTAAAGATGAAAACTCAACTAGTGAAGAGCCCATGTGGTGAGAAGCACCCGAATCAATGACCCATGATGATGTAGAAGCTATAGTAGCTACAAAGTCCTTGCCGTTTTCTTTCTCCTTACCCTTTCCTTTTGCCTTGGTAGAATCTTGGGTAGATGAATTCTGCTTGATGGACTCAGGAACACCTATGTTGTGTTTCTTTAGAAGATGAGTTAGGTGATCTATTTGTTTCTCCATGAATTTGTGTTCATCATGCCCTATCTTTTTACAATAAGCACACTTAACCTTCTCCTTCTTAGGTTTAACATTGGAGGATGAAGACTCAGTGCTGTTTTTGGCAGGATTGGTGTTTTCTTTCTTCTTCTCCTAGTCCTTGTTCTTTTTCTTCTTCTCCTTTGTTGAAGTCTTATCCTTAACATTTCTAGCTATCAAAGCTTGGGGTTGAGTAGACTTCATTGTGCCCATTTGAATTATCTTATCTTGATCCCTAGTCAAGTCAGCAATGAATGAATCCAAAGAAGGCATTTTCCATGTACTGCCAAGGGCACTTTTTGTGGCATGGAAAGTGGAGACAAAGACTGAATAGCTTGGACCTAACTTTGCAAGAATAGAAAGTATGAGTTGATCATCTTTATTTTCTATCCCGCATTCTTTAAATTGCAATCTAAGGGCCTTAAACTTAGTGAAGAATTCCTGTAGGGTGTCAAAGTTGCTAAGACTTAGACTTATGAGTTTATTTTCGAGCTCATGACCTCTCATCTCATCAAGCTTCCCAAATAAGTTTTCTAAGGTGTCCCATATGTCATTGGGAGTCTTGGAGGATTATAAATGGAAGAGAAGTTCTAGAGACATAGACAAGCTCAATAATCCATAGGCTTCATCACTACAATTGTACCACTTGACCTTTTCAGCATCAGTGTTGGGTTCTACTTCAGTACCCATGGTGATCCTATACAACCCTTTACTTCTAAGAATGATTGATATTTTAACATTCCATTCATGATAGTTGAAGGGTGTTAGGGGTTTAATTTGAAAAGAATCCATTTTTAGCTAAATTTAGGTGAATTTGTGTTGATTACAAGTTGTGAAATTATGCAAAAAGGAGAATGAAAGAAGAGATATGCAAGTTGTGAAAAGCAATCACACCCCCCCCCCAAAAAAAAATATTGAGACCCCCCCCCCAAATATGAAAGTGCACACTCAAAAAATGTCATACTCAACTAAGAATGTGTCTTATAGAAATTAGTGCAAGACTAAAGCAAATAGGACATCAGACTCAATCGAAAATGCATCCCGAGAGACCCAAATTTTAGGCACTTTATAAACTAGTGCAATTTTGAAAAATAACAAGCCTACACTATGGAGAATTAAATTACAAACACTTTTTCAAAAAATGGCACCCAAATTTGAGCTACCATTTGCAAGATATTAAAGGTTCAATTTTCCCATAAACTAGTGTTTTTGTAAAAAAAGCATTAAAAAATGCCTGTTACGAGAGAGAAAGTGGCCTTCCTACCGCTCATTGGATTCTACACAGAATGAGGAATCTAAAGGAGGTTTTTGTGAGGGGGAATTAGCCTCCCACCAACCTGAGCCTTACCCTTCATCTTCGTAGGTTGAAGATACAAGTTTTAAATGAAAACCCCCAATTTTCCAAACTGTCTAAAAAACTAAATATTCAGTCAAATTGACTAATTTTTATTTTACAAGTCAATTTTAAATTGAAAAAAAATTAGGCATAGACATAATGAAGGATTTCCAAGTGTCTAAGGGGCACCACATGGGATGCCAAGTAAGGAAGGGGTGCCAAAAAGGCACAGTCTAGAATTTAACTTGCAGAAAAGACAAAAAAAATGTAGACCTACTAGAAATTGTATGGCTGATGGCACCTTGCTAGAGAAAGGAATGTGGCATGGTAGAACTGAGTGCTTTGCTAAAGTTGGTGCTGACCAGAAGTTTGGCATGGAGTGCTGAAGGTGTGGTGTAGACCAAAAAAAGGTTAGCGCAGACCAAAATATGCTTGCAAAAGAAAGAACCTACAGACTTGTGCATCGTACAGCTAGATGGCATGGCTAGAAGGACTATTGGAAGGATGATGCTGAGTGTTGCTCCTCCCTCTACTCCTTGCACACAACAATGGTGCCCAAGCTAACTACTGAACCAGCCCCTAAAGTGAAGATAGCCAAGACACCCAAAGGCCAAGGATTCCAAGATGCAAGAAATGATACCAAAAATGATATTGAAAGTTTTTTTAATTTTAGATCAGATCTAGAAATAAAATAAAAAAAGAGAACTCCACTCCTCTTGATTTCAAAATAAACTAAAAGCATAACTAGACACATGATTACTAGGTTTGCTCTAATACCATATCAGAGTTATTGTTAGAATTTGGATAACACGAGTGCAATGGAGACATGATCACACAAGATGAAGCAAGTGCACACCACGTAGATGCTAAAGCAATTTGAAAATTACACAAGAAGATAAATTGCACAAGACAAAATGGAGAAAACCAAAATCTGATTAACAAGAGATGGCCAAAGTGAGGAATACATATAGGAGAGTATGTAACTCCTCCACAAAAGGTGGACAAGGCACCCCAAGAATAGACTGTAACTCCTCCATGAAAGGTGGTGACAAGGTGCTAAGAATAGAGAAGTAACTCCCATCAAGGGAGTTACTTATGACATTCTTATGACACCTATGACACATCTATGACACACACCTCCACATAAGCTAGCCTATCCCACAAATGTAGGAAAACTCCATGCATGCACAAGAAATACAATTTCCCTAATTAATAAATAGGGAAAAATAAAAATCTACACTAATAGTATAAGAATTTTTCACTCTCTTGGTAGATAGGCCTAATGGAGACCCAGTTAAGAGAGATAAAGGGTAGAAATAGACATATCCACTCACTCTCAAAGAATTAAATTTAACCTATATTTGTAAGGCCTTAATGGGTAATATAATATTCCCTCATATACTAAACACCTTTTTTATTTTTCTCCACGTAAGGAGGTTTGCATAATTTTAGGGTTACAAGGAATGAGGCCTAATTGGGGATTTTGGTAGATAATGACTTGTTGAAACTAGTTTGAGGCATAAAAATGGATTTTTTTAGGTAAAATATGGTATTAATATGCCACCCATTAAGTTTTTATGAGCTTAATAAGACAAATCCAAGTTTTGACACTTGTGTGCAAAATAGGCCTAAGGAAATGAAGAGTCCTCTAGACATCTTACAAGAGAAAGAGGTGATGTGTCAAAGATAACCTATTAGATTTAGTTGAGAGGTGTCAAGATTAGATAAAATAGGTATAATAAACTAACATAACCATCAATAAGGATACTTGTCCTTCAACATGTCAATAAGAAGAGAGGTTTCAAGAAGATAGTCAAGGTGTCAAACAAGCTTTTCAACTCCCATGCCACTTGGAGAGTTGAAGAATATGCAGAGGATCTACACATGGATTTGGAAGTCTATTATGACTATTCCCTAACTCTTCTTATTTTTTTAATTTACATGAAATTTTTCTACCTTCTCTCTCCTACACCCTTCTCTTCTCTCTCACATTCTATATATATTGAACCACTTTTGGCCAAGTTTGTATCCTCCACTTGAGTATGGTGAAGCCCTAATAATTTTAATCCTTTAATAAATAATTAATGATTTGGTTTACCTTATCCATTATTTGTTTCAATATGTTTGTTAACTAGCTGATCTTGTTAAGTGATAGATTCTCTTCCTTAGCATGTTGTCCTTGTTTTGCATTCATATTCAGCTTTGAAAGTCTATTGTAGGTCTCTTGAAGTGTTATAATGTATTTTTCATGAGTTTAATGAGTTTTATATTCATTATTTTCAATTCATTATCTTGTGTTTAGTCCTCATATATTAATTTTTCTTCACAAACCTCCATGAGAAATACTAATGCAAGGGGCATATTTGGATTAGTGTATGTGCATATTAAGCTTGTGTTTGAAGTGTACTTCTAGTTGGTTGGTATTAGTTAGGTTATAATTTATGCATCACCTTTTTAGGATAGATTTATTTTATATTATCTCTCTCTTCCATCCAAATGATCTAGCAGTATAGGTGATGATCTTCAATAGACAAACCAAGGGAGTTAGCCCTTCAATCTAGAGGTTTACATATGCTATAGGCAACCCATAGTCCTAGATTTAATCCCATGTTCCACTCAATTTTTATAAGGCTTGAAATACCTATCTAAGAGTACAAAATTTAGTTAAAATAGCTACATTATATCAATAGCTTGTGGGTAGCCTTATCTACTTGACACATACTAAACCTGACATATCATATGTAGTGGGCCTAGTCTCTAAATTCATGCATGAACCCGATGAGTTGAAATAGAAAATGGCTAAGAGGATATTATAATACATTCAAGGCACAAATATATTTTGGATTTAGTATATATTTCGTGTTAACATTGACTTGATTGACTATACAGACTTAGACTAGGGTGGCGATATTTAGAATTGCAAGTCCACTTCAAGTTATAGTTTCTCCATTAGTTCAGGTCTGATTAGTTGGTTAAGCAATAAATAGAATGTTATTGCTTTATCATTTATTGATTCAGACTACTAGAGTGTTTCCCATGTTTCCAATAAGTCCACATAGATTTAAGTAATTCTCACATAATTTAGTATCTAGTTCAAATGACCTACAATCATCTATTGTGACAACCTAATTACTATTCATATTTGTAGGAATTTGGTCTAGCATCAGTGAACCAAACACCTAGAGATTAAAATTTACTTCATTAAATATCTCACTCATGGGAACATCATTGATCTAAAATATTACCAAAAAATAGTGTAGATAGAAGACATTTTCACCAAACCTTTGATGAAGAGCATGTATCTTCACTTGCGAGCTCTTCTTGAGGTTTGGGATACTACAACATCATATTTTGTGGGTGATTATATCATCTTATTTATGCCTCTCTACTGGAGGGGAATTTTTATTATGGGTTTTCTCATTTTATTTACTTTGTGAGAGATTAATTTGTATATGGGTACCTCATTAGGCCTAGTTATCAAGACCCATTTTTTTACACTACCCACCTAGGTTGTGCTTATGGGGGGTGTTAAAGTAGGAGTTATTTATTTTCCCATATTTATTTATTATGGGCTCTTTACCCTCACTTAGAGTTTTCCTACTTTCATGGATAATTTTTTTTGGTGTACTTGGAGTTATAATTTGACCAGATGAATAGGAAGTAACTCCTTTGACTGACTATTTTGGGTATGGGAGTTACTCTTCTATTCTTGGCTCTTTGACTATCTTTCTTGGAGGATTAATCATGTACTCATATTTTACATCTCTATTAGTGAGCTATTTTTTAGTGGAATATTGGTTTTGGATATTATCTTTTTTATGTAATATTTTCATGTATGTGATTTCATTTGCTTGTAGTTATTGTGTTGTGTAATTTCATGACTTGTGCCTATCATAAACCTATGCATTCACTTGATCCATAGATCCTTACATCCCCAACTAGTTACCATGAAGTGACAAAGAATTTATTACATTCCAATACTCCAAAGAGGTCTCAAAATTCACATATTTATCCCACTTACATGTGTGTGTGCACCATCATGGTAAATCTATAATACAATGTAATGACCAGATTTTGGCACTTGGTAACATGTGACTTTGGCATGTGTGTGTATTAATACTTAGCTATATGTCTAATCCTTTGATGTTATTTCAAATTTTTATGCTTTTTTAATAATGTTTCAAGATAATTCTAATTGATTTCTTAATTTTATTTCCATGTAGTGACCAAGTTACTAAGTGATTTTATTATTAAGATTTATTTTGTATTTATAGCTGAATATTTGATATTTCCTACTATGACTGACCTATGAAAAATTTATTTGCTGACCTAATGGAGACTTCCAATTTCAAAATTAAATTTGAAGTTTGTATGGACAATAATAGTATAAATCAAACACCTCCATTAACTACAACTATCTGATTCTCATTTGTATTATCCTAAGAATAAAAATTAGTGATCAAGTATATGACGAAGACCTACTTATGTTTTTTAAGTGTTCTTGCATAGGCTAAGATGATCTTAAGTTTTATCTCTTTTTAATGTTTATGCAATCAAACTATTTTTTTGAATTTACTTTCTATATTTATCATAACTTAAAATTTTAATTCAAAATATTCATTTATCTAAGCTTTCAATTATTAACCTACTCTAGAATATTTTTATTCATCTTTGTGTATAGGTTATTCTACCCATTTAACCTTAAACCAAACATCTAAAAATGGGTTAGACATTTGGTTAACTTGACCTCTATGTCTTCTCATTTAACTTTTAGCTTTCTCTAGGGATTTCATCCTTATAAGGTTTCTTCTTTCTATACTTATTAACATTTGTTCCATCACTATATGCAACCTAGGTGTAGTCCTAGATTATGTGTTCTTTCTATTACACATATTGAGTTTCCCCTTAGACCACCTAAAATGTCTTAAGGTAATACCATGTCAAATTCTAGTAATAATGAGAGTGCCAATAATTACATTGAGCCACATACTAAAAAAAATCTCATAGAAGATGAATATGATCATGAGGATAATGAAACACATGAGCATAATGAAAATGAACAAGTTAACCAAGAACAAGTTAAATCTATTGCATTATTTTGAAAATTCATTCATGAGAATCCTAAATATCTACATAAAATCCTTAATATCATATTTTAAACTAAAATTAAACATACATAAATGAACTATCCCTCCCCTTAAAAACAACATTGTCTACTACATCTAGTGGGGGAACGGGATATGTTTTCAAACCATTATTCCCTAAAGATCAAATAACTCTTGCTTCATCCTCCATGGGAACAATTAATAATTTAACTCAATTACCAATTTTTATGCCTAAATTAATACAAGTGGTTTTTTCATCCTTTTTGGTGGCTTCTCAAATCCCAATGGGTCTACTATACAAACTCTTCTCCAATTTATCAAAACTTTAGAAGCTAAGGTTACCAATATTGAACAAAACTCTTTGAAATCAACTCATGATATTTATTCAAAAGATATATCACATAATCTTATAGCCCCTCAAATATATTTATACCCTTTTCCAACTAGTTTTATTGCACCAAAATTCACTATTAATGAAGGAAAGGCTGATCATGAATAATATATTTGATCTTTCTATGCATCATGTCTTGATTATGATTCAAATGATAAAATTTTGACCAAATTATTTCAAAGGAGCCTATAGGACTATGATTTAAGATGGTTATATTACTTATCAATATAATTAGTGAAAGCATGAAAACCTCTATCAGATCAATTTCTAGCACATTTATCTGTCAACATCACTGGGAATATCACATGCACAAATTGCTAATATCAAAAAAGGAACAAATAAACCTATCAATGAATATGTTTTGAGGTATAAAAATATATTGGCCAAATTGACAAATACAATGGTATATATAATCTTCAAGACATATTTAGTCAAATTCTTCTTTCCCTATTAGATGATTTCATTTTTTTCAAGAAGCTTAAATCTTTTGATGACTTATGCCATAAAATTTGAGATCATGAAATGAAACCTATTTTATTAAACAAGATTAAGTATGTAGCAAACACACTGAATACATATACTACTAATTTTCATATCAAACCTAAATACAAGGTAAAACCTAAAAATTCATGACATACACACTTATACAACTCTTCAAATTTATAGAGTTCATTACAATTAACCTGATTAAAATATACACTTGGGTTAGAATCATATACACATTATACTGATATTGATAGATTTGGGACTAGAGTTATTAAAATTTATGATAAATATTATACATAGCCACAAAGTAGAGGTTACATTTTGACAAATACTTTATCTTGAGACACATTATAGGTTCATATGCCATTTAAGTGCACCAAAAATAATAAATACATATTTAAACTTATTTACCAAGAAGCACTAATACTTTACCAAGAAGTATTATTTTCACCAAGAAACATTATTTTGATCCTTTACATGTCTATAGTATTTGGACCCTTTTACTAGTGTGGTTGAGATAAACACCCTAAATGGCCTAACACTACTTCAATTTTGTAGGTTTAGTTGGTTATACCACTTAACGTAGTTTTATTGTACTGTCACTTGAGTTGTGCAATTGAGATTTAATGATCTCAATGTTCATGCCATAACTCTCCATTGCACCAATTTTTTGGCATAATTACCTTAAAATATCCCTATTTAAACCTCCAAGTTTCATCTTTAAACCTCTCTTAGCTCCAATTATTCATAAGGAAGCATCTTACCAAGTCAAAGTACCAAGAGGAAATATGATTGCATTGACACGTTGTTGTACTCTTTATTTTCATGTATTTCAATTATTTCAAATTTTAGATTATATGTGTTGATCTATATTGTAACATACTCTTGATTATTTTCATACACCATAAAAAAACTTTTAGTCATATAAAATGCAACATTGGATGACTTAAGCATGGCTAATGATACTCAATCCATAGGTCTTCCTACTTACACAACCCTTTTAGGCTATTCTTTCACTCATTCCTAGTCATCCACAGCCTTCTAAACTTAACCCTTGCAGACCTAGGTAGTTATTTTAGTCTTAGTTCCATCCCCTTAGGTCTTATTTCCTTAGGAAAACATCTCCTAACTTAGACAAGAGTGTTAGAACCCAAGGTGTCTTGATTTTGGCATTATTGTCTAAGTTCTTTTTTTGTCCTAACAATCAAATTCTTTGGATTCTTATCATTTTATTTGTCATCCTAATGTAAATTCATTTAACCCATGATAATTAATTCCCCTATAAAATTCCATTCAAAGTCCTTTTAGAATGGTTGGCACTCATTTACAAGAAAGAAGAAAGAATACAATCAAGTACACTCAAGTACTCTTCCCTATTCTCTAAATACAACCTTCTAAGATCATTTCAAGCTTATGTAACCTTTACACCAGTCCCTAGCCATCTGAAGTACATATATTTTTTCATCTAGTTACATTTATCATACATAATTGCACCAAGAATTTTAATGGGAAAACTACATTAGTTGGATCCCTCTTCAGAGAATTGGTATGTAGGTAATGTGCCTACACATGGGGTGTGAAGTGCATCCAATGTATCCTTTACACACTAACCCCTTCTCTATATTTTCAAAGTTTCCATTCAAGTTTAAGCACAAAGATCTCTAATAGCTTTGAATATTAAAAATAGATGCACAACAAGCTCTATAGGCTTTGATATTTCATTAACAGGGTAATATAGGCCTATCAAAAAGAAACCAAAAAGATTAGACCACTTGGACAACACTGCTAAAAAAAGACTACAGTGCTCGATAGTAGGGTGTCACACTTTTGGTGCTCCTCTCAAATCTATAAATGAACCTTAAGATCCAGTTTCTGACAATTTCCCAATCTTGCTTCTCTAGTATCAATTCTTGCCTTAGTCTGGATCATTCAAAATAAGCTAAGTTAGATTTCTCTTATTTATTACTATATTTAAAAAAGGCAAAAATAAAAATATGTTTACACAAATTAGTAACTTAATTCCTACATATTATTTATTGATATACTTTACTCAAACCTATTTATTTAACTAAGAATAAAACTCCATTATTCTAAAAATAATAAAGCATTTGGTGAACTTGACTTAGTTTGAATTTTGTACAAAAACCCCAGGGTAAATTATTTTTGATTTTTTTCTATAATTTCATAATTTTTATTATATTTAAAAATAAAAAATCTACAAATTAATTGCAAAATTATCATATTTTTTTTAAAACCCTAGTTTGCACGTACTAGGTCCTTTTTGCATACAAACACATTCTAAACACTAGGAAAAATATATTGCTAATTTTAGAAATATTTTTTGATTTTTCATAAATTTTTCAAGTAAAATTCTAAAAAATTTATATAAATTCATATCAAATTTTTAAAATTACCATACTAATTTTAAAAAAAATCATTCCAAAACCCTAGTTTCACCAACTACCTCCCAATTATTTTCCAGTAATTTTCCAATCATTTTTTGAAGTTTTAGTCACATATCAAACTTAGAAAATCAATTTCAAATTTAAAAATTCATAGTATGTTGCACAAATATTTTTTAAAAATCCTTAGTTTCATATACTAGTTCCTACTTTGCTTCTTGAGGTATCACCTTACATCCATAGCCAAATTGCAAAAATGATGTTCATTTGTTTACAAACTTTTCTTACATTTCTTGTAAATAATAAGGAAGCCATAATAGGTCCTATCATGTACATGAATGATGAAGCCTATCATATGTTAGTACAAAGTTTCATTCTTTGCATTTCATGCTTAATTTTCATAATAAGGGATGATATTATAGCATTTATTGCTAAAATTACATAAGATTTCAATATGCCTTTTGCATACTCTCTATCTCTCATAGGGAACAATTTTCAAGTTTATCATGCTAAACATGTTAGCAATATTATGTTACAATTCAAAGCTCTTTATGCATTTAGGCACAAAATCATGTTCTCTATCCTTTACTCTTTATTTTTCATATGGAAAAATCTCCAAATTCATTATGCTAAACACATTACAAATTTCATAATAAATGTTAAATATATTTATGCATTCTTTCACAAATTCATGCTCTCAACCCTTTGTTTTCTATCTTTCATATGGAAAAAATTTCAAGATTATCATGCTAAACATATTTGAAATGCTAATAATCCACCATCATAGGTTTTAGCTCCATCTTGATTATTACTTAGTCATACACATCACATAATACCACTTCAAAGAAATATTACTATGGGTAAGTTTTCTAGGACCTATTTCACATAGCAACCTGCTACGATTGGTTTTAAATGAGACACCATGATATAAGACACCATGATAGGGAGTCTCCCATGAGACTCATTGGTTAGTATCATTTATTCTTAGTTTCTCCTATACATAGCTTATATCAAAACATAAAAACATTAAAAAATGTTAAAATACCAAAAACATTTTGATTGTATGTATAATCCATCGTTTACATTACTACTATCATGATAGGACTTACATTTGATATTTCATGTTATTGTATGCCAATTTATCTACATTACCAGGATTCACTTGATCTCTTTTGAGTGTGTACAGTGACATCCAATTACTTGATTGCTTCACTCTACCCATTTTGGGGGCATTCCTACTTCTACATTCAAGACACACATCAATATACCTACCCAATAAGGGAATATTATACATTAATACACCATCTAGGTTATGTCATTCCTACACTACACACTTTTATTTATCATACTGATGTACATTACTTGCCATATTACATAGATTACTATATCAACATTTTAGTAGTATCTAGCACTTGTGTATCTCTTAGCATATACCTAGTCTTGTACTAAGCATGTTTTGCATACTTTCACTCTTACTTTGACTAGTTATATGTGATTTTACCTTTCTAATTTACATGCTTTCTTTTATTTCTTTATGTAACTTGATGTATTTACATTTCCAATTCTAGTTTGTTTCTTATGTGTGCCTTAGGACATTTGCCAATGTCTTTTTCTTCTATTCATGTGTTTATATCTTTGGACATTTGCTAATGTCCCTTGCTTATACTCTTTTATGTGCCAATGGACCTCATGCAAATATTTTCTCATTTCAAATTGTATGTGTATGTGGCATTTTCACATGCCTTGTATGTTTTATTTCTATTTTGAGTGACATGTGCCCATGTCCCTTGTTTGTGTGGTCCCTTGGCCAATCTTGCATGATTCTTGTTATTTGCTTCTTGTTTATATGCTTGTTGCTTGATTACTTATCCTTTTTTTCAATTCCATGGTCCATATCATGCATTTTCTTTACTTTCTTGGATGCCATGATGGACATAATACTCCATCCCTCCAAATAACAACTAAAAACTAACATCTAAACATTTTTAGTTCTAGTTCAGTACTTTGCACATGCTTATACATTATTATATCTATCTAGGCATATCCTTGTTGATCTAAAAATATCTTAATACAAACATTGATATATCTAGAGATATCTTGTCAAATGTCATTATTATATCATGTATCTATGTAGCATCACACACTTGTAGGACTCTTTTCTTCTAAGGGCAGTCATTACAGGTTCATCATTCCTACCGTCAAAAGAGAGGATAATAAATAGGGGTTTTGTCACAAATATCAAAGCTTCTAATAGTCAAAATAGTATCATTCAAATCAACTAGTTTAGAATTGAGAGGTCAAACCAGTCAGAATAGAGTAGGAAAATAGTGACAATTCTATATTAGCAACCAGTTTTAGCATAGGATAATAGTGCCAAAAATGGAAAGTAGCACCAAACATAGGGGTGTCCTCATTTTATCACTCCTATCCAAGTAGAAAAACACTCAATTTTTCTAGAAACTAGAAAAAAGTGTAGTTTAGATATAGTTTTTGCACATCCAAATCAGTCAGAATCAGTAGTTCAGTACAATTTTCTTAAAAAATCTAGATATAGGGGATTATCATGCATTGCATGATAGTTCTCACTTCTAGTTTCAGATTTAATAGTTGACATAACTTATAAATCAAAATCCATGTTCCAAAACACCAATGATTGGGGGAAATGTGCATGAAACATTGGTCTTCTTTTATTTTCAAGTTTAGTTTATTATCTAGGCATTCTCAACAGTTACATGCCTTACTCCATTTGTAGGTGGTTGGAATCACTTTCAAGTTAAACTTTCATACAAGTTTAACTTTTTTAGTACCTAAATTCCTAATTTATATTTCATATAAGGTATTACGTCAGTTTCAGAGTGGCTCTCATACAAGCCTCACCTCCATCTTTTGAAATTTCCAAGTGTGGGGATGCATGAGCCATCTCATATGACATATATTCTATACTGGTATCAATTCATAGCTTCACTTCATGGGGAAATGATGGAGCCAAAGGTCCAACCTTTATATTCTTGAGCCACCTATTAAGAGGGATTGGACACATAGTTTAGACATCGATTGACACATGCATGATTCATTAGCTTTACTTAGTTGGCAATGATGGATCCAAAGGGCTATAATTTTTATTCTTGAGCCACCTTCTAGGGAATTGAGAACTCAACTCTGTTTATGATATTAATCTTGATTCAACACATACCCAACATCAATATAGCATCAAAATAGGTTTTATATTGGTTCACGTACCCAATGAGGTGTATTTGTTCCTTTCTCTTCCTCTTAATTAGATTTTGTACATTATTATTTTAGATATAGCATATCTAGTAATAACTAATCTAGTTTTATGTTTTCATCATAGATTCACACTTCACAATGTGCTCTCTCAATGCACATCTAGCATCACATAGCTTCATGAGCTTCTCCCTTATAAGTAAGTCCAGGTATACTTTTTAATTTCCTTTATCCTAGTATTTCACTTTATTGCATCACTAAAATAAAAGGGGCAAAAATATAGTCATATAAAATGCAAAATTAGATTACTTAAGCATGGATAATGACACCCAATCCATAGGTCTTCCTACTTATTTACACAACCCTTCTAGGCTATTCTTTCATTAATTCCCAATCATCTATAGCCTTCTAAACTTAACCCTTATAGACCCAAGTAGCTCTTTCAAGCCCATTTACATCCCCCTAGATCTCATTCCCTTAGGACAATAGTGCCTCACTTGGACATAAGCACTGGAACTTAGGGTGTCCTAATTTTGGTACTATTGTCCAAGTTTATTTTTGGACCTAATAGTCTGATTCTTTTGAATCCTTATCCTTTTCCTTATCAGAATAATGTGAATTCATTTAACCCATGATCATTAATTCCCCTATAAAATTCCATTCAAAGTCCATTTGGAAGGGTTGGTACTCATTTACAAGAAATAAGCAAGAATACAAGCAAGTACACTCAAGCACTCTTCCCTATTCTCTACATATAGCCTTCCAAGATCATTTCAAGCTTATTCAAACCTTTGTGCTAGTCCTTAGCCATCCAAATTACATATAGTTTTGCATATAGTTGCATTTATCATACATAATTATAACAAACACTTTAATGGGATAACTACATTAGCTTGATCTCTCTTCAGAGTATTAGTATGTAGGCAGCATGCCCATACACGAGGTGTGAAGTGCATCTAATGTATCCCTTACACACTAACCCCTTTCTATCTTTTCCAAGTTTCCATTCAAATTCAAGCATAAAGAGATCTTATAGCTTTGAAGATTAAAAATAGATGCACAACAAACTTCACATGCCTCCAAGATTTGATATTTCACTGAAAGGGTAACACAAGCCTATCAAATAGAACCTATAAAGGTTAGACCACATAGACAATAGCATCAAAAAATGACTATAGTTCTAGACAGTAGGGTATCTTACATTCAGTGCTCTTATCCAATTCAAAAATGAACCTCAAAATCTATTTTTTGATAGTTTCCCAATCCTACTCCTCTGGTATAAGACCCTGCCTTAGTCTAGATCATTCATAATAAGATAAGTTATATTTCTATTATTTATTACTATATTTAAAAAAGGAAAAAATACAAATATATTTACACAAATTAATATCTTAATTCTTACATAGTATTTACTAATTTACTTTGCTTAAACCTATTTATTTAACTAGGAATAAAACTCCATTATTCTAAAAACAATAAAACAACACTCAAATTGGCTCAAGAAAAGGCAAGGTGTGTTGTACATACCTAGATACACATTTATTTCCTTTAAACTAGTAATTTCATTTGTGTGCATTACGAGATTAAATGGGAGAGAAAATGTAAATACTAAAATATGATTTATATAGTATCTTAGTCTTGTATACTTGATAAATACCTATCACAGATCTACCTTTCAATCATATACCTCTTTAATGTTGAAAGGCTCACATTCACCATCTCATTGTGCCTAAGAATTTATTTCATGGTCTAACCCCAACCCTATCATTTTTTATAACCCAAATCTCTTGCACTTTATAAAAAGATTAAAACCTAATATATCCTTCACTATTAGTTCCAAATCCTTAGTAACTTACTATATTTTAGGACACTTGTGTCCCACAGATGGAAATTTACATCAATGTGTCTAGATTCTTATCGAGTGTCTAGTCCTCAAAATTCTTCCAAATTGAAATTTTTTTGAAAAATATGGGTGAGCCTATTTTTTATTAAAATCTATAGTGAGATATTTCTAAAATATGTAGTAAAACTAAAAATCTAATCTAATTCATTAATCATATATCAAATACCAGTTACGCACTTATTTAAGCTCACTCAATTGATTTCATAATTGAGTTATACTTCCTTATTATTCCCTATTTATATTTTATCCATACAATAAATCATATTATAGTTCTAAATCACTCAAATAACAACCCATGATTAAATTTTTTCAAATTATAAGATAGATCATGTCATGCCCTTACATATAGTATATTACACCCTTGTACACACATAAGGCAAAACCTATGGGATAATTACATAGCTCTAAGGTCCTCCTTGGATTATTGGATATGTATGCATCACTAATTGATATAAGGGTCATTGAGGTCATCTCGACATCATGATCCCACTAACCCATTTTTGGTAAGGTATAATTACCTAAGGTGAAGCACTAGGGTTGATCCATAAATAGTCATCTACATACTATACACATAAATAAAATATATTAGTATAAAGGTGATGTAACTTTGATAAAGTTCCTAGGTGGTCACTTTGTAATATAGTGATTATTTCATACTGGACAAAATTGTCAACATCAGAACACCTACATTGACACAAGCATCCCAAAACTGATACAAATGTTGAGGCCCCTAGAAATAATATTTCCATAATTTGATGACTAGATCCTAATCTGATCCCTACTTGTTTCCACTCTAAAAATCTTAGATTTTCCTACACATTTTTAGGTAATCTAATATTTATCTCTTTATAGTGTTTATGTAATCAAACTACTATTTTTAATGTACTATATATATATAGCATACCTTAAAATTTTAATTCATAATATACATTTATCTAAGTTTATAATTAATTGGCCTAATCTATAATAATTATATTCATCCTTGTGTATAAGATATTCTACCCATTTAACCCTAAACTAAGCATCTAAAAAAGGGTTAAACAGATATATCAATTAAGCATGTAGTAATAAGCAACATAGTATATGCATGAGAGGAATTATGGAATCACACATAATATAGGTATGTGTGATATAAATAATGATTCAAAGTTAAACAACAATAATATATGTAACCATGCACATAATATCCTTATCATTAAGCACACAAGCACTTGAGACATGACATGAATCTATCCTCACATAAACAGGAATAACCATGACTCATGCTAGAAGATATTTTGGTATAATTAATGCATGATGTGATAAAAACATAGTAAATTCCCTCATAAAACACCTATTATAATACTCATTAATGATCACAAAATTTCATAATCATTAATATCAATCATACACAAAGCAAGTAGTTTTAGTTCACATAATCAATCAATGTCATCATCTAGTATAAAAAATCATAATATCCATAAGAAATAGCTATCTATAAATTATAATAAATATCAATTCATGGGTAAAAATTTACTTTGATTAATGGACTAATATATAAATATACAACTAGATAAGTGTATATATATGCCCCCAATGTAGGCATGTTCCCAATGTAGAAGGGTTGCTTGTGGATGTAAATAATTTCATGCATCTATATGTCCATGTATCTTACGTAACTTATATGTCCTGCATCCCACTCATGTATATTGTGAAAAGTGTGTGCATAGATAAAAGATATATTATTGACCATTTATATGACAAATAAAATCAATCAATCATATATAACAATAACTTATGCTGTATTGGTTCAAATTTTAGAATTTTTTTAATATTTTATTTTTTATATATTTTTATTTTATTATTTTTGAATTTTTAAATCTTTTTACATTCCTAAGATCATATTTATGAGATTCCTAAATGTAGACCTTAGATATATTAATAGAGTGATTATCTTTGGATATAGAATCATATCAAATTTCCATAAGCCATCATCACTAGAATCATCATACATATGTATGTTTTTCACCATTTCATTTGTCATTTCAAGATGTCTATGTATAAACAATGCATTTCTCTCAATGACCTAAGTAGGTTCACATACCATTTTATTAAGCAATGCCACTTCACTTATTTTTGAATATTTTATGTTTTTATTCTCATCCTTTCTATCATGTTGAATTTTAACTATGTTATTTTCAAACTTGAATAGAAGACACTTTTTTGAACTATCAATTCTATCTTGCATTTGTTCTAACCACTTTTTTCCATGTATATCATGAAATTTCTCCCTAGTAAACATCACAAATATTCATTTCTCCATAACCTTTGATCCACAAAAAATTAGTAATGTAATATGGCCTATTGACCCCATTGTAGCTTAGTTATTAGGTGGCCTAGCTATTGTATAAATTGTATGTTTCATGTATTGGACCCTTCATCAATTTGAACTTTTTTCCAAATATTCAAATTCTTTAAAAACTTAAATAGTCAATGGGTCCATTGGTGAATGCTTATACACTTGATAATATATTTTTATTTGTTTGGATTTTTTGGAAGTTGAAACTAGTATGTCTATCTTAAGTGCCTTTACCTATACCTATATGATTATGATAATGCATTGATCCTTAAACTCATAAATATATTTTTGTAATGCCTTACAGTTATCTTTTTAATGTTTATATATTCTATGATAACTACAAAATCACTTCCCTTATTGATATGATAAATGATCCATAGATTAGGGTCAAGTGGAAGACATGACAATCAATTTATTTTTAAGTAACATTTATAATATAGTAATTGATATGTTCTATAAACTAGTTATTTGAGATGTTAAATCATGGTATTTGGAAGATTATGTTTCCATGAATTCTATGTTATTAAATAAAATTTTCATGAATATTAAATATTCATTATTTTTACATCATTCAATGTGTAATTCTTATTGTGAGTAAGCCATATTATATTTTTAAAAATGTTGTCTCAATTGAGAATTTATTGTGAGAGATATATGTTTTGAATTGATATCACAATAAACATGTATATTTATATCTATGATTTATTTATAATGTCAAACATGATTGATTTAGTGATGTACCATATAATATTCACTCATCACTTTATTACTTATAGAGTTTCCTATAGATATGTGATTACACCATTTGTATATTTATGGTTGCTTAGAAGGGGTGCCTTCCATTTATCTAAGATAGTTTGTCTATAAGAGAGGTATCATAATTTATCTATGTTCACCATGTTTGAATCATCGTGATACTCCCCTAGTCCTAAAAGTGTGAATTTTATGTGAGATAAATAATAATATATGTTTTGGAGGATTTCATTATTCTCATCATCACTATCATCCTCAATTATTTGATCTATATCTTATTTATTAACCACTAAAAGAATATTTGGTATCTTCTCCTTTTATGTTTTATAAATGTGTGAGGATTAGGTGGTATGTATGGAGGATACTTATTTCTATTGGATGTGCATGTATCTTCTACCTCATATGTATGTATTCACTCTACTGGTATGACCTATAAGGGAGGTACTATGGAAGAGTGGGGGAGTCAGGTTTGAGTTCAAACCTTTCATTAAGTTCAACCACTTCGCAATACTTAAGAGGTTTATTATCTATAGGACATTTATGCAAACATCCTTCATGCATAAATTTTAAACAACCATTTAAGGTAGAATGGAATACTTCCATAACATAAATCCAAGGTCTAAGTAATAGGTTGTAGTTAAAATGGTTTGACATCACTTAAAATATACTATTTAACATTTTAGGCCCCACTATCACGTTCAATGTAATCATTCCTAATACTTGGCAAGGTACATTATCAAAACCTCTTATATTCTTATCTGATTTACAAAATAGAGTTTATATTGATACCCAATGATTGAATAAACATGTAATTACAAATTTTTAGGCCTAATAAAGTATCTATGATCATGAACTTAAACCCCTTATTTAAGATCCATACTTAACTAAAAAGTGGGAGATTTTGATTTATATTATGTTCTATAGGAAAATCTTGTTTCTCAAAAGAAATTATTTCTTCGCTATCTTTAATGTTTTAATAATGGATGTAAATTAGGTAGGTTATATATTTTTTGGTAAGGTTGAATCACACAGATATTTATAAATAACATACTTATCAGAGTAAATTTTAGTGCCAATTTTTCATTAATTCTTAAATATTTCAATTTTATAAATTTTTATTTGGTGATTTTAGGTGGTAAAAAGTGTTGATTCACCTATATTATCTAGGTGCAATCAGTTATATGAGTTATATCATCTACTATTTAAAATAAATTCATACATATAAATATAGTTTTCCACTTTATCAAAAGTTAATATGTTCTTATTCATTATTATATGTAATATATAATCATTCAAGGACCAATTAATAAATTTTTGAAGCATATCAACATAGATACCATTGAAAAGCACTTGTGTCACTCATTAGCATAGTTATTACCTTCACACAATAGTGTTACCCATCATAGCCTATGTCAACCACCAGTCATATTTTTTCACAACAACATCCATGTCACTAGATAGTGTTTTTATTACATGTTAGCATTGGTGTCACTCTATAGCAATGGTGTCACCTGATAGCATCCATGCCACTCACTAGTGGTGTCACCCATCTACATTATAATAGACTAATTACATGGCATATGTTATAAATGTTAAGGGGGTGAGACAATTAGCTAATAAAAAAACCTTATTATCTTATTTTAGCTGGATAAAAAAATCTCCGAGAGACTAGCATCCACACCAAATATAAGTACTATACTAAAAGATGAAATATTTTTTATTTTATTTTTATTTTCATATTAAGGTTTAATAAAAATTAAAATATAAACCTTGTTAAATTTAGATTCCATAGATAATGGTATTCTAGATAAATTAATTAATCACATGTCACCATTTGAAGATATGATTAATGATGGCATGCCAGCACTTTTTGAGTATGACTATGAAATGCCTTAACTGGAGGATAATTACAAAAAATATGACTTAGATGAGGTGAAAATAAGATAATAGACTTATATATCTCGTTAAACACCAACTTTGGTTAACGATTCAACTTAGAATTATATGTAAATGAAGAGGAAACTAGATGACATTCATGATAATGAGATCTAAATACCAAATGATATTTGTAATCACAAAACACAAATTTATTTGAATACAAAACTAATAAATATGTGTAAAAGAATAAATTACATGAAAAATTGGAAGGTCTTTTAAGTTTTTCTGGTTAGATAAATATTCATTCTTTAAACTAGTGGAATAATAAAATGGTAATGATACTCCAATAGAATGTATATTTGTAATATGTAGTTGGAAACTATGAAATGACCAAAAAAATAAAATTAAGTTGGACACAATTGAGAAACATTATGGAAAAACATATGTCTCAATAAAATAAAAATATGGACAAACCTAGAAAACATAGAGATGGAAAGATGTAAAAGAAAGCATGCATGTAAGGTATGTAATAGAGTATGAAGATCATCAAAAATGTCTAAAAAATATTTTTGAGAAAGGAAGAACAATACTAGTTCAGTTAGGAAAATTTATTCGAGCTAATATTCATGCCAAAAATATACAATTCTCTACCATCTATCACATTCTAAAAAAAGGTAGACCTATATCATATTTTTTATATTAAAAAATATTGTTCCAACATAATGGATTTAATAACATTCCACAATCCCATTGATCAAATAAGAGTGCTTGGGAAATGTAAAAATGTCTCACCATGATTGAGGAGGATATCAAATAAAAGGTAAAAAATGCATAGTTTATCTCATTGTTAATTGATGATCTCATAGTAGTTGATAACATATCATGGGTTTGAATTCATGTTTTACATTTCATAACCATTCAAGACAACCTAATATGTTAGTTGTATATAAAATGACCAAAAAATGTAATCTCAAAAACCTTTATAGATTAATTATTTCTAATTTTAAGGATATAGTTATGATGGATGAATATGTTGTAACTACCAAGTTAGTATGTGTTGGTGCTAATGGTGTATCTGTGATGCAAGGGCACATAACTAGTCTCTATGTTTGATTGTAAATAATAGTTTCCCCATTTATGATTCTAATTCATTTCATGGATCATAGAATTAATCTTTTTAACACAATTATTAGCACATATGAAAATGTTGCAAAAGTGGAGAAGCTTATCCATGACTTGTATGCATACATGTCAAGTAGTCTAAAAATATGGTTAGAGTTTTATAAATTTATGATTAGAGTGAATAATAATAAAAATATTTTTAAATATGTTGATACAATATGGATTTATATGTATGATCCAACATGTAAATTTTTTGAAGAATATCTATGATTATCAAGTTTTATGTTTAAATACCGAATGGAAGTTGAAAAGGCAAGAGATTTGTTGTATCATTTAATAGAAATAAAAACTTTAATGATGTTATGTGGTATTTTTATTATGTTTAGAGCAAGTTAATTTTTTACAAAACATGCACAAGATAGATTTATATATGTATGTTTAACTTCATTTGGTTGAGAAAATGAGTTTGTCAATCTCTAGATATCTATACTTCTCACAAGACTATTTTAAAGGCCCTATATTTGGTAATTGAAAATTTTTAAAAGATATAAAGGAACCTAATATATATTTTAAGATAATATTAATTATCATATTTGTATAATTATTAATGGAAAGGGGATATCAGTGCACACATTCAAAAGATTTAGTAGGAGCAAAAATTGAAGAAGTCCTTGTAACATGAGTACTATATGATATTATTATTTATGAGGCAAGCCAAAATTAGGAAATATTTCATAAATCCTATATACTAAAATTTAGGATCATTTTAGAATGGATGATTTGCTTGAATCTATGGGAGTGATGAATCAAATTTTATGGAACACTATTAATGGTGAAGAACTAACAAGTAATTTATTTGTCAAATACATGGGTAGTCTCATTAAGAATTTCAAAAAGTCTATGGAGATAAATGGATTTAAAATTAAGGGTATTATTTAAAAGGATTTATTGACACCGTAGTTAACACATTTCAAACTTACAATGATTGATCAATATTAGTTTTTAAATGAACTAGTGGAAAGTGGTATTATTATGAGGCTATGGAAAAACCTTTACCCCAAAAACATCCTACAATAAAATATTAATCAATATTGTTGATTATATGAATTATACCAAAAAATGATTTTGGGACCTGTGGAAGATGAAAGGGTATTCAATGTATTATTTTATTATTAAATCCAAACTTTAGAATAGATTATACAAAAATCTAGAGACATGTTTGAATCTGTATGTTTCTTGTTGTCCTATGGATGGTTTCCTTATGAAAGAGCACTTTTAAATTGGATTTCACTAACTAAAATAAGAGGTTTCCTAAATATATCAACCAATAGAGATGATGTTAATTCTAATAATCAAAATGCCTCTAAGAATGTAGATATAAATTCCAACTTCAAAGAATAAGATTCAAAAGGATTATTTCAACTACCTAAGTTTTAGTTTTATATGTATTCTAAAATGAAACATTGCAATCTAATTCATTACCAATTGTGATATCTTTTGTATTTATTATAAACTATTAACTATGATAATTCAGGTATTGTAAAATTTATCACATTATAGTATTAGAAGCACAATATTAGTTATTTATAGTCGAATTATTTATTATGTAAAGATAAAATCAATAAGAATTATAAATCAACCTTTTCATAAGTACCATATAAATATAATAATTTATTACTAAATCTTTCCCACTTATCATGTGGTTGATATTTAAATGTTATCTCATGTTAATCACACTAATCAAAAATTAATACATGATTATTGATTAACAAGAATGTAAAGAAAAACACATCAAGAATTTGATGTTCAACAATCATGCTTATTTAAAAACTCCATAAAGATAGCTTTACAAGAACCTTTTCTCTATCTTCAGGGTCAATATTAATAATATAACAGTTGACCATTTCTCTTTCCAATAACCAACATAATCAATATCTGATAATATATTTATTAATGATAATCTATTTATTAATCAAATGATAAGCTTGAGATGCGAGAAGACTAGTTTTATCCTTTAATAACTTTAACCATTATCCATTTTCATTTCAATTAAAGAACTATAATGATTATATTAATCAAATTAAATTATTTTTTCCAAAAATTAAGTCATCAAAACATGTCTACTACAAATCAACACTATTATAATTGAAATTGAAGATCATCATTTGCATTTAAAAACATATATCATACATATAGTTTAGATAAATTAATTATAAATAAATAATTACATTTAAAGATAATATATAACACATCAGTAACTAAAATCCATCAAGGAATCCAATGCATCTTCAAAAAACCATAAATACAATATATATTTAAGTTTGAAACTGGTTGTCTTATAATATTATAATATTTCCACTATAAATACATGTTACAACTGATCGATTCAAAGTTTTTGAATTTATTATGGAGTGTCTATTTGATTTTCCATTATAGACAAAACTCCTTCTCTATAGCTTGTATCATATTTTATTATTACTAATTGCAGAAGATCCTTGGATACAACATTAATATTAGTAAGATTTTCCCTTTTATCTTTTATTGTATCTCTTGCCAAAATCAATGAGGGATATCATCTTTGTGCTTGAACAAAAAATTTGGATCCAATCCATACTCGATGATTTTATTCAATGTATTATTTTATTTATTCACAAAACAAGTTTTTATTTCAAATAAATAGTTGTATTTAAAATTTTACGCACTATTTGGAGGTGTAATTTGAGTGGCTTCACTTGATTCTTCAAATTTTCATATTTTGAAAGCAATTAAATGATTAATACTGGTTATCTAAAAATTAAAATAAAAATGAAAAATAACTTAGAATGAGTATAACTTATCATAGTTTTCCCCTTTTTGCATTTGCAATAACCACAAGGATTTTGCCTTTTGCCTATTTGTTTTAGTACACCTGGGCCTTTGCATTTAAATTATCAAGAATATTCAACATAATATATAAAAATTTATCATTTTAATCATTACTAACACTTATTTCTATGGAAACATCATGATTCCATAAAACATTAGTTTTTTCTAGATGATTTTCAACTAATTTGAATAATTGGTTATGTTGGGAGTGATTGTGAAAATAGGCATTTATTTCCTGAATAAAAACTTTAGTCCTTACCTCTCATATTCTCAAACAATAAAGTTTAGTAAAAATATTTTATTTTACATATGTGGTAGTATTATTTATCAATAAATTATCTAAAGTAAAATTGGTAAGATCATCATTAGTCTTAGGAATCTCGAGATTAAGTGGGGGATGGGTGAGCTAGACAATAAAGAGCTAGGTATTGGTAGGTGTTAGGAACCAGCCATTAGCCCCATCAGTTTCAATCCATAAATAATATCATAGGGATTGAAAATTTAATATTTATCCCTACTCTCTATCCCTAAAAACTTAGCATCAAGATCTATTTGTTCTAAAATGGTAATTCTTGAGCTAGGGAGACCACTAAGAGAAAGGTTTGGAAACTTTGACATTGGCAAATGCATAATGCCACTACTTGGAGATGGAAATAATAAATTTTACCCTTGATTATAACTTGGTGGGATAGTGGTGGTGGTGGTGTAAAATTTTGACTTTGATAAGGGGTCCTTGCAAATTGAAAAAGAGATCAAATAACTACTAAATGATAAAAAAATTAATATTTAATAATAATATTGTATAAAACATTGATGGGTACATACCTTATTGTTAAACACAACCTAAAAATATCTATTAAAACTAATTATTTTGATTTTTTTATTTGGAATATTGGGAGGAAGATTATGAGGATGCTATAAAAATAACATGGATTAAATAAAACATTACAACTACAACATATATTGAAAATATTAATAATGTGAATAAGACAATGGTATTATTGGTAGCATGAGAGTAGGCTTGAGTTTGAATTGGTGTAAATAGATTTATGGAGGCATAATATAAATCTATATTTTTTTAATTATGTCAATGGTCCATGTCTAATTCTCTGGAGTCCTAAGGGGTTGTTAACCTCTTAATATTGCTTGCCTTCCTGAAACTAGTTGCAAATTTTTTTTCTAAGGAAAATATTATTAGTTCAATAAAATAGAGTAAATTAAATATTTTTTCAATAATTTATAATGTATTTGAAAACATTCCTCTTGTTTTTCAACTAAAAGAGAGTTGAGCTTCATTTTTTTGTGAAGAGTAGTTGGAATATTCATGCTCTCCATTTGTAATTGGTGAAATGCCTCATTGTATAAATAAATAATATAAATGGTATATGTAAAAGTGAAATTATAAATGGTAATATAAAAATTTAAATCACTAATAATCTCATTTTACAAATATAAACACCCATCAAATTATTGGCCACTCAGAGTATATAAGACATAGATCATAGCCCAGATTGGAATGTCTAATTCTCTTCTCTATAATATAATTGTAGCATAAAATAATTCTATCATGTATAGAATAAAATTATTGATTTTATATTATATTGTAAACTTACAATGATTGATCAGTATCATTTTTAAATGAACTAGTGGAAAGTGGTGTTATTATGAGAGTATGCAAAAACCAATACCCCGACAATGTCATACTTGAAAATATTTGTGAATATTTTTGATTATATGAACTATGCCAAAAAGTTATTTTGGGATATATGGAAGATAAAAGGGTATTTAATATGTTATATTTTTTAAAATCCAAACTTTAGAAACGATTGGACAAAAATATAGAGACTTGTTTGAGTCTATATGTTTCCTATTAACCTGTGGATGGTTTTCTTATGAAAGAGCACTTGTAAATTGGAGTTCACTAACTAAAATAAGAGGTGTCCTAAATATATCCAATAATAAAGATTATTTTAGTTCTAATAATCAAAATTCCTCTAATAATGTAGATATAAATTTCAACTTTGAAGAATAAGATGCAAAAGGATTATTTTAGCTACCTAAGTTTTAGTTTTGTATGTATTCTAAATTGAAACATTGCAATCTAATTCATTACCAATTGTTATATATTTTGTATTTATTATTAACTATTCTCTATGATAATTTAGGTATTGTAAAATTTATCACATTATAGTATTAAAATCACAATTAGCTATTCATAGTCAAATTATTTATTATGTAAAGATAAAATCAATAAGAATTATAAATCAACCTTCTCATAGGTGCCATATTGACATATTGATTTATTACTAAATATTTCCCACTTATCATGTGGTTGATATTTAAATTTTATCTCATGTTAATCACACTAATAAGAGATTAATACATTATTATTGATTAACAAGAATTCAAAGAAAAATGCAACAAGAATTTGATGTTCAATAATCATGCTTATTTAAAAAATCCATAAAGACAACTTTACAAGAACATTTTCTCTACCTTTAGGGTCAATATTAATAATATAATAGTTGGTCATTTCTCTTTCCAATAACCAACATAATCAACATCTAATAATCTATTTATTTAATCAAATGATAAGCTTGAGATGTGAGAAGACTAGTTTTGTCCTTTAATAACTTTAACCATTATCCATTTTCCTTTCAATTAAAGAAATATAATGATTATATTAATCAAATTAAATTATTTTTTCAAAAATAAATTCATCAAAACATGTCTATTATAAATCAACACTATTATAATTGAAATTGAAAATCATCGCTCACATTTAAAAGCATATATCATACATATAGTGTAGTTAAACTAATTACAAACAAAGCATTACATTTAAAGATAATATAACACATCAATAACTAAAATCCATCAAATAATCCAATGCATCTTCAAAAATCCATAATTACAATATATATTTAATTTTGAAACCAGTTGTCTTATAATATTATAATATTTCCATAATAAATATATGTTACAATTGATTGATTCATTTTTTTTGAATTTCTTGTGGAGTGTCTATTTGTTTTTCCATTATAGAAGACACTCCCTCTATATAGCTTGTATAATCTTTTAATATTCCTAATTAGAGAAGATCCTTGAATAAAACATTAATATTAGTATGATTTTTCCTTTCATCCTTTATTATATCTCCTACCAAATTGGATACAACATTAATATTGGTAAGAATTTCCCTTTCATCCTTTATTGTATCTCCTACCAAAAGCAATGAGGGATATGCATCAGCGTTGTGCTTGAACAAAAAATTTGGATCCAATCCATGCTCCTTGATGATTTTATTCAATTTATTATTTTATTTATTCATAAAACAAGTTTTTATTTCAAGGAAATAGTTGTATTTAAAATTTTACACACTATTTAGAGGTGAAATTTGAGTGTATTCACTTGATTCTTCAAATTTTCATATTTTGAATGGTATTAAATGATGAATATTATTTAGCTAAAAATTAAAAATAAAAATGACAAAAAACCTAGAATGAGCATAACTTATTATAGCTTTCCCTTTTGTGCATCTGTAATAACCACAAAGATTTTGTCTTTTGCCCATTTGTTTTATTACACTTGGGCCTTTGCATTTATAATCTCAAGCTTATTCAACATAATATCTAAAATTTATCATTATAATCATTAATAACATTTATAACTCTATAAACATCATGATTTAATAAAATATTAGTTTTTTTCTAGTTGATTTTCAACCAATTTGAATAATTGGTTATGTTAAGAGTGATTGTGAAAATAGGCATTTATTTTTTTATTCAAAACTTTAACCCTTACCTCCCATATTCTCAAACACTCAAGTTTAAAAAAAATAATTTATGTTATATATATGGCAGTATTATCTTTTAATAAAGTATCTAAATTAAAATTGGTAAGATCATCATTAGTCTTAGGAATCTCATGATTAGGTGGGGGATGGGTGAGCTAGACAACAAAGAGTTGGGTGTCGATAGGTGTTGGGAACTAACCTTTAGCCCCATAAGTTTCAATCCCTAAATAATATCATAGGTATTAAAAAAATTATATTGATCCCCACTCTCCATCCCCAAAAACTCAACATCAAGATCTATTTTTTCTAAAATGGTAGTTCCTGAGCTAGGGAGACCACCAAGAGCAAGGTTTGGAAACTTTAACATTGTCAAATGCATAGTGCCACTACTTTGAGCTAAAAATAATAAATGTTTACCCTTGATTATAACATGGTGGGTTGGTGGTGGTGGTGTAAAATATTGACTTTGATAAGGGGTCCATGTAAATTGAAAAGGAGATCAAATAACTACTAAATGATAATAAAGTTAATATTTAATAATTATATTATAGAAAACATGGATAGGTCCATACCTTATTGTTGAAGATGCCCTAAAAATATCTATTGCAACTAAATATTTTGAAGTTGTTATTGGGAATATTGGGAGGAAGATTATGAAGATGCTATAAAAATAACATGAATTAAATAAAACATTACAACTACAACATATATTGAAATTATTAATAATGTGAACAAGACAATGGTATTACTAGTAGCATGAGAGTAGGCTTAAGTTTGCATTGGTAGAAATAGATTTGTGGAGGCATAATATAACTCTACATCTTTTTTTTGTCTAGTCAATGGGCATCCATGTCTAACTCTCTAGAGTCCTTAGGCATTGTAAACCTCTTACTACTACCTATCTTCTTGAAACTATTTGTAATTTTTTTTTTCTAAGGAGGATACTATTAGTTCAATCAAATAGAGTACATTAAATATTTTTTCAATAATTTAGAATGTAGTTGAAAACATACATCTTATTTTACAACTGAAAGAGAGTTGATCTTCATTTTTTTATGAAGAGTAGTTGGAATATTCATACCCTCCATTTTTAATTGGTGAAATGTCTCATTGTATAAATAAATAATATAAATGGTACATGTAAAAGTGTAATTGTCAATGATAAGAGAAAAATTAATATCACTAATAATCTTGTTTGATAAATATAAATACCAATTAAATTGTTGGCCACTTAGAGTACATAGGACATAGACCATAGCCCAAATTGGAATGTATGATTCTCTTCCCTATAATATAATTATAGCGTAAAATAATTCTATCATGTCTAGAAGAAAAGTATTACTCATAGATTATACAATGAGACCCATAGATTTAAGATTTTATCCACTAATAACAAAATAAAATATGTTGTTAAAGATGTTTAGTAAAAGTATAAATTTTAAAACAAATTTTGAATGAAAATAATATTAATTAAATTAAATAGTATGAAACCTTGATTTACATATCAAAATGGGACTCCAAATACTTCTTTTCACAGTTTTCCAATGAGGTATGGGTGGTCATAGGGTTAACATTTATGTGTGTGTGTGTGGGGGGGGGGGGGGAGGGAGGGGGGGTGGGGGGCGGTTTTGGGGTTGGGGTTGTGTCATGTTAAGTGATGGATGTCTTTGGGGTTGATCTTAAATTGTAAAACCTATTATTACACCTTCATAATGAACATGCACTCCACATGGCCATAGTTCTTAAGTAAATAATTGAGTAAAGTGGTATGCGTGTCATACTGGGGAATCTTGGCAAGCCCATTCAAAATGAATTTATCAACCCAATCCATATATGTGTCTTTTTATTTTAGTATTCAAATTATTGTGGGCACATGATGTTCTTTTAAATCATAGGTTATAATTTACATTATAGGGAATCAGGTCTCTATAATTTTAGAGTGGAGGTTTTAAGTTTCAAGAGTGAAAAATGAAGTAGTTCAGTAGTATTTATAGTAAAACATGTAGGTGATAGTATCTTGTTGATAGGCACTAGCAATTCAATGGCAGATGATAGCTATGATATCATCTAATTTTAATCATTGATGGATGATAGTAATCATTGACATCTGGTAGTAACCATTGGTGGCTATCAGTAATTTTGTCACCCATAGACATATGCTATTGTTTGATAGCATAACTGGGACCAATCAAGAGACTGATGTCACCTAATAGTAGAGTAATAGTAGAGATATCCTCTTATAGTAAAAATATCACCTGGTAGTGGAATAATCACTTGATAATAGTTATTTCAATTGATAGTAGTGTTATTTTTTGATAGTGTTTCTATCATTAAATACTTTTTTTGTCCTTCAATAGCATTTCTACCATTTGATATTATTTCTATCATTTGACCACATTGGTGTTGTTTATTATCATTTTTATCATTTGATAATATTGTTGTCATTTGACTACATAATTTTTTTGTGTAGTCACATGTCAACATGCCTTCTATTCCCTGTCACATTGTGCCTATTGATTTTCCTACTCACCTAAACACCATTTGTTAACTTTTTCTAGACTTTTGAAACACATACTTAGAGTATTGCCAAAAAAACCCTAGTTCATTTATATATGGGCCACTAAAATTTACCCTGGTCCTTTATATGGTGGCTCTCTTGAAAAAATATAATACATATATTTTTGCATGATTATTCCTAAGTTTATCTATGACATCATAATCTATAGTTGCATTGGCTAGTTACTTAGGTGGAGAAGGAATATTATGGAGGGATATTTTGATAAAGTCTATTTTTCCTTATGGGATTATGAACCCTACCTCTTTATGTTGTGATGGTATGTAACTTTTTATCCAATATAATCCTAAGGAAAATAATAGGGGAGGGATGTTTTTTATCACTACTATGAGGTCTTGGCAAAGGATGAATTTAATGAGTCATAAATTCCATTTTCCTTCGAGTAGTAATTGAAAGCATCTCAGATTCAACATTCATGTAATATGTGTTACTAGGGAGAGCTAATATTGCATCATGTGTGATATCATCCTTGGTTTTATTATACCTAAATTTAACCCATTTTGTTACATTAATTGTAAATATATTGTATATTTTATGAAATAAACATGCAATCATGACAATCATAGCTTGGATCATAAAATATAAACTATCAAAATCCATTGTAGCTATGTGAGGGATTCACTTATATATAATGTAAAATAAAAAAATAGATCTCAAATTAAAACCTTTATAGAGGATAAATATAAAATATTAATAAATAGTGAAACCCTATGGTAGAAGAGGCCTAGGGTTTTACATGTACAAGTCAATGCTCAGGTTCACCTTTCTATTTTACTTATTTTGGATTAATACATTATAAATAAATTAAAATTGTAAATGTTCACATTGTATTAAATATAAAAATAATACTCTAATTTTAATTCATAAATGGAAATATAAATATTACACTTAGTATATTTAAACTTGATAGAGAAAAGATGGGAGATGTACATAGCTTATTTTTGCATTATGTTTCTCATAATAGTCATCATTAATGCTAAAATATTTTGTCTAATTTAGCACTACTCACATCATAAAATTATATTTCAAACCCTACCTATACATTTCCATCAACATTAAGACCTGTATGATGATTAGTATTATCTTATCTCTATAGACAATTTCCTTGTAGACTATACAAGTCTAAGACTCCTCAGATTGTTATGTCTATACTTGTAAATGATACTTTTATGTGTACTTGCCTTTGGTCCTATGCACTAATATATATTTTATTTTTCCTTCCTTTGAAAGCCTAATCTCATTTTAAACCACAAGATGACCCTTGAAAAATGAGTTAATATGTTGGGTTGGACATCTCAATTACTCCCTTATAACTAAAAAGGGCTCAAATTGCACATAGTTCTCCCACTTTTATTTGTGTGTGAATCATTGTGATCAATATTGAATGAAATGAAATGTTTATGTTTTGACAATTAGCATCATAAAACTTTGACCTACATGTTAGGGATATTATTTTGATTGGATTTTCTTGTAGACTATACAACTCTAAGACTCCTCATATTATTACATTTTCACTTTTAAATGATACTTTTATGTGTACTTGCCTTTGGTCCTATGCATTAATATCTATTTTATTTTACCTTCCATTGAAATCCTAATCTTATTTTAAACCATAAGATGACCCTTGAAAAATAGGTTAGTATGTTGGGTTGGACATCTAAACCACTTCTTTCTGAGTGACTAAGTGTTAGCTACATTCAATTACTCTAAAAAGGGCTCAAATTGCACATAGTTCTACCACTTTTATTTGTGTGTGAATCATTGTGATCAATATTGAATGAAATGCAATGTTTGTGTTTTGAAAATTAGCACCATGCAATTTTGACTTGCATGTCAGGGATATTATTTTGATGGTATTTTATATGTATATGTATTTGTGATAATGTCTCAAGATAGTGATAATAGATTTCTCAATGTGATTTCTAAGTAGTGACCAAGTTACAAAGTGAGTTTAAAATTAGGATTGGTTTTGTATTTGTTGGGTGAATATTTTGTCATCAACTAACTGATGACAAAATGGGGATATCAGCCACAGCATAAGGGAGATTTACACCATGAGGAGTGTGGCTTTACCAGATCAAGACGAGGTAAATCTCTCCTCTCATCAAGGGGAGGTTCCCTATTAATATTTACGTGCTGAATATATAGTTAAGCAGAAAATAACACACGAGGGTGGTATAACAGCATCTACCTCTCTTCTTTCAGAGGTAATGTACAAGGAACAAAAGAGGGAAAATCTTGGTCTTTAAGCTAACAGCATTCCTCTTCTTTCAGGAATGATTTTAAACAGAAAGCAAGAGATCACCTGTAGTAACAAAGTCCACAAGAATGCTCACACAAGCACAAAGTCTTCCGTAGCTTCTCCATAGATCTAGAACGAGTACAACCGTAGGGTAAAATGAAGCACAAAGTCTTCACCTGAAACTACAAAAGATAACAGAATCTCAAAGGTAAAAGTAGCACAAAGTCTATTTTCTACCCTCTAGAAGCGCCCTTAGATAATATCAACACATTCACTTTGCTTATTAAATCAGATAAACAAGAGGTTATCAAGAAAGAGTACATAAGAAACTATTTCCTAGATGACACAGATAACTTCAACACAAAGTCTGAAATAACCTGCTTCTCATTCATTCAACAAAATATGATTTACAAATCTGAGCACAAAGTCTCAAAAGTTGCTTCAATCTCAGCAGTGTTTGCTCTCAATTTTTCCAAGATCCTTTACAAATGAGGTCTCCACTATATATAGGGAGAAAACCCTCAAAAATAGAAAAATAATAAAATATACAAAATATCTTGGTCAAAGATGACTCATCTTTGACTTTTAGATATTTTCCAAAATATTTTATTCATAATTACATTTTACAAAATTGTATGCATTCTGTAGAAAACAAAAATGGCTAAGGATAGAAGAAGAAAGAGAGAAAGTGTCAGTTCTTACCACCGGACTTCTTCAAATGAGCATTGTACATGGTGATCGATGCCTGGATCCCTATGCTGTCCAGTGCAACTGCATTGTTGGAGACGACCCTTGATCTGATTAATGTGTCTTTTAATGCTATGATGGCCTTATAGTGGCCAGTTAACCTGGATCTTAAATTTTCCAGAGTCAACTGAGCATCCAGAATGCTATCAACTGAAGTTATTAAGAAAGACGCTCCTTTGAAATCCTTCTGGATCATCCCTTCAAAATTCTGAGTCATTTCATCTGCTGGAAGGAACTGATGATCCTTAGAGGTCAAGTCACAGGGTAGCTCTTCTAATTTGTTCAACAAGCTCAGGTCACTTTTATCACTAGCTTCTTTAAAAGCTTTGAGATCATCAATTAGATCTTTGAGTACCTAGATCCTGAAAATCATCGCCTCTTTGATCTCAACATATGAATCCTTGTTGGGGATAACACCGATAGATATCAGGGTACTCTTTTTTAGACCTTCCATTTCCTTCCATCCTCTGAGATCTTTCTCCAAGCCATTAATCTCTTGAGAGGTAAGAGAAACAAAATTGTCTACTTGAGCCTTCAACCTTTTCATTTTCCCTGTTCTTTTTGTAACCTCAGATATCAGAGAGATTCCTTGATTGTGTATTTGGTCAATATATTCCTCCATTACTTTTCCCTTTAAATAAGTCTTTTCAGCTTTTTGAATGACTGAATCATCCACAGAAAAGGCCTCTGGAGTTGTTGCTTCAGGTGGGATGGTGAATCTTCTGATTACTGTGGTTAACTGCTCAGCCTTGGCTTTATAAAAATCTTTCATCTCTTTTTCTTTGTCAAATTTTTGGACCATAATGTCCATTGCTGACTGAAGATCACTCTTCGCACCTTCGTGTGTAACCTTGCCTAGTTCAACATGAGAAAAGGAATAACTGCTCATTTCAAAACCCTCAAGGGTTGCGTCCTGTGGGGGTTTGGCAATTTCTAGAAATTTCTGCCCCTTTTCCTCGACCAACTTGGAAAGGATCTTTGGCTTCTTGGGAGCTTTTGTTTTGGCTGACACAATCTTGCTGAAGTCAAATTCTTCTGGGGAGATGGCCCTTTTCTTTCTCTTTGGTGTGAAAGCAGACATCCACGGTGGGAGAGAAGTTCCTGTTGTAACAATAGTCACTTCTACCGGTGTCACGGTAGCAGCCTCCATGCTACTGGTGGTGGCAGTAGCCATAGTTGGAGTGACCGGCGAGACTGTGCCAACTGTTGATTCAGGATTAGGCACAGGGCTTGGTGGCGGTTGAAAGATGGAGATGATAAACTTGGAATGGATGCAGAAGAGTGAGGTGAACCTACTGAAGGATCTTGTGGATCACCAAAAACAACCTTAGAAGGAGAAGCAGCTCTAAAAGATGGAATGCTAATGGGAGAGATAGGAAAAGTGGGCACCGAAGGAGATTGAAGAGGAGGAGAGGAGCCCTGGATCGACCGCACTTGTTTCGTTGAGGTTGGAGACCCAACACCTGGTCATTCTGAAGGTTGTTCTGTTGACCCCATTGGTTGAGCTACCTGTACCCTAGGACTTTGTTCTTTGGTTTCTTCGATTGCTGCCTCAGGTTCTTGTTCTGACCTAGGCTTCTTGGATATAAAGATGATCCTAGGCTTGTGAGGTCTAGAAGATGAAGGGACGTCATCTTTGTTTTTGGTTCGGCTTTCTGCCTTTCTCTTCATCTCTGCTTGATATTCAACCTCTGAACCTGTAATGAACTCTTTTAGGGTGATTCCATTTGCTGCCAACCAACTATTGGTGTTAGCCAATACTGGTTCGAATCTTTTCCTTAGAGAAGTCAGCTCTTTTTGAGACCAATTGATCAGAGTAAGAGGGGAACCAGTGACCTTCTCTGTCAGATATCTGTTGTTCACTATATTCTCATCGTTAATCAACCCTGAAGGGATCTCTGCAAGCCTGAGGTACTCTATCTGCTCTAGCGTGAGACGGCAATAGTCCATCTTTCTTATCTCTTCGGCTATCCTTAGATCTACCCAGATGTCCTCAATCATAGGCTCATGAAACTGAGTCTTCCTTCGAATCATCTCTCTGACTCCTCTGTAATCAAATTTTTCCCATCTTTTGAAAGATTTGATGGTAACCATCTGCATCTCTATTTTCATAACCTTGGCTTTAGTCGATGTAGCAACAAAAAATCTGCCAATCTGGATAGGAAACCTAAAACCTGGTCTCTTAAGCTCCATCTATTTTGAGTGTACGACAGCCAATTGTCGGCAAAGCTCCATTAGGACCAACCTGTCTGAAGGGAATTTGGGGAGCATATAAGGGTATCCTTGGTAGAAACCCACCCATAGATAAGAAAATGTAAGGAACTGGAGGAACATGCAGCCAAAACTATTCACTACTGTCCAAGCCTCGTCTGACATTCTCTTCTACTCTAGTTGAGGATCGAAGAGACATAGAAATACGGCAAAGAATGCATCATTCACTCGCTTGAAATGACGTGTCGATCCCTGAAGTGTCAGCTACAAATAGTATGAATAGACCAGGGTGGTCTTCCTATCCCCCTCTATGGTTAGGCTTGGGAAAGATCGCATGGCAGCAGCTATGTAGACTAGGTACGAGGTCATGTAGAATTTGAAGGAGGTTTGTACCCTGGTCAGCTGCTCATGAATAGCATTGCTAATTTGTTCTCCCCAGAAAATGGCCTGTTTGCCTTGTAGAATGATCTTAATGAACAGATACATCCATTCATGGAATTGTGAAGAGGATGGGAGGCCCCGTACTCTGCTGAGAAGGGTGATTAAGTCACCAACTTCTTCAATGAAGTCACTTCTGGGGAAGCTTTTTAGCCATCTAGATAGGCCAACCCTTGGGGTTTTTAACCACTTATGGTTTATGACCCTCTTTGCCCTCTCGGGGTCTTTGTCATACTCCCTCTGCGCATTCTCGAAGTCGATTTGGGTCACTTCGGTGGCTGGTGGACATAAAAAGACTTTGTCGATAAATTTGGGGTCCAACCAAATGATCATGCTGCCACTGGCGTCTGAGACTGATCTGGTCTCTTTGTCGTAGAAGTGCACACATTGAAGGATGAATTTTGCATGATGAGCTGCTACTGGGAAGGTGGCCACCAGGTGGATGTTACTCTCGATAATTCTCTTTATCCCAGTGCTGGGATTGGTCGCTTTGGTTCGTACCAAGAATTCGGCCATATCTACGTGGCCAATCTCAGTGTCTCGAATGTCATCGACATTCGAGGTGATCGCTGTGAGTGGGAAGACGCCCTGGTATCTGTATTTCATCTTCTTTGCCTTTGAAGGAGATGCTTCCGTCATGGGGGATGATCTCATTTGAACGGGAGCAGGCGTGCAGGAGCTTGCTGAAGGTGCTGTAGCCATAGTTGAAAGGAGAGTGAGAGATGGGGAGAGCAATTCAAGTGACACGGGCTACAAGAGGTCACTTAAAAAGGTCAGGATGGGTAAAGAGATGGAAAACAAGGAAAAAAGCTTGAAAAGGACTACCTGAAAAAAATCCGAGAGTTAGTTGAAAAAGGAAGGAAGAGAGCAGGGGCGGCGAAAATCATTGCCCTTACAGGAAGAGAGCAGGGGCGGCGAAAATCGCCGCCCTTGCAGGAAGAGAGCAGGGGCGGTGAAAATCGCCACCCTTGCAGGAAGGAGAGTAGGGACAGAACAGCGGCAAGGAAATGCCGCCCTTGCATGAGGAAAGCAGGGGTGAAACGGCGGCAATGAAATGCCACCCTTTCGAGGCCGCAGGGAAGAGGAGGAAAAAACACACAAAAATAAAAACAAAACTTAAAAACAAACCCTACCTGGAAAACGCGCGTGCCACTAAGTCAGATCCACAAGTTGGCACTTCGCAAAGTCACTTGGAGCACTGAGGTGCAAGAGGTAGGAGGGGAGGAGGAGGAAGTGAGAAGAAATGAGGCCCAAATCAGTTTGTAAAGGTTGAAAAACCAACCCCAACAACCTGTCGCGTAGGGCCATTAATGCCTTGCATGGAAAACGATGAAGTGCAGGGGCAGTGATTTTCGCCGCCCTTGCAGAAAGGGTGTAGGGGTGGCGATTTTCGCCGCCCTTGTAGAAAAAGTGCAGGGGCGGTGATTTTCGCCGCCCTTGTAGAAAAAGAAAGACCAACTCTGAAAGGGAAAAAAGAAAAGAAAAGCAAAAAGGGGAAGGGGAAACTTGGCTTGGATAAAAAATTAAAAAAAAAGGGGGGGAGAACCACTCCTCGATCCAACCAAGACGAAAACGAACCAAAGAAAAAGAAAAAAAAAAAAGCGTTTTTTTTTTTTTTTTTTAAAATGAGCTTAGAGAGACAAGACGAAACGGACAAGTTTCGTAGGGGGTTGTTTGCAAAATGAGCGAAGCTCATTTTGGGAACAACAGTATTTATAGTTGAATCTTTGATATTTCTTGTTATGATTGGCCCATGAAACATCTCTAGGTTGACCTAATAATTTTAAAAATAGTTAAGTGTTCCTATATTTTGCTATTAGAAAGTAGAAAACTATGTATCATAATTGTCTGACTATTTCAAGTACTATTTTGGGAGTGAAAACATGATCTAGATTATGGGTAAGGTTTATGTAGACTGGGATAATATTGAATAAATTTATCTTGAAAATAAGGTTGGCCAAGACAATAAGTGGCTAGATCAATAGACAGAAAGTTTTCATAAGAGTTAAATATATTTACAATGTCCAAGTATGTCAAATTGTGCCAATGTTGATGTTTCCAAAGTGCCTAATACCAAATCTAGGTATCTACACACACCACAGGAAACCTTTCTACATTGGGGGAATGCCACACTAAGGGTATATTCACACATGTTTTAAGTTATATTTTTATATGTTATTCCATTGATCATATTGAGATACTTAGACTATTTATACATGGATTGATTTTGTTCATACTTTTAGAATGCTACTTCTTACGGATATTGTTCTTTTTATGTTATATGATGACATTAACTAATTATGTGGACTAAAACTACCTATTTTAAATTTATTGTGACTTTAATTTATCATTAATGTGTTTTATACTATTTATTCTATATTTTATTGGTACTTTGACTATGTATTTTCATGTCACATGATAGTTGTGTCAGAATATCCTCTAGTCAATGCCATGGCCATGTCATGTTTGTGTCATGTTAGAGTTATCTCATGTCTTGTATTCTTGTGTTCTTATTGATCATGATGTTTTTTCTTATTTTATATTTTAAAAATAAATATCCTATAATATAGTAAAGAGAGATTAACATATTAAGACTAACTACATATAATTGGCCATGTTATAAAGTGGGGTGGAGATTGAAATAAAAAATTTATAATAGGGGTACCAAGGATATAATTAGGAAACCATGTGTAAGGAAAAAAAATAAGGGAAGCCTATATATAAGATGGTAAAAATCTTTGTGTGTGTGTGTGTGTGTGTGTGTGTGTGTGTGTGTGTGTGTGTGTGTGTGTGTGTGTGTGTTTGTGTGTGTGTGTGTGTGTGTGTGTGTGTGTGTGTGTGTGTGTGTGTGTGTGTGTGTGTGTGTGTGTGTGTGTGTGTGTGTGTGTGTGTGTGTGTGATGAGGCAGTAACCAAGGAGTATCTAAACTAAGGTTTGTAACCAAGAAGTATCTAACTAAGGATAACTAACAAGCAAAGATACCATATACTAATAATCATAAGCTATCCTAATCATGGACAATAAGGCAAAAACATAATACTCTAGTATATGCATATAAACCAAATAAAATAAATAATATAGAGATAGGTTTACTTACCTTGGGGTGTCTTGTTGGAAAATTAATCTCCCCTTGACTTTTCACTTTACGAGAGATGTTATAGGTAAATACTCAAATGGAAATGATTAATACATAAGTGTCCTTAATTAGGTACTCCAAAGACTAAGGGTCATCTCCTTGATTTATATTCCTTCTATTAAACTTCAAATACCTTGAGAAAAGAGTACACCTCCACAAGAATAATTTCATATAATCCAATTCCTTTGCTTCTACTAAAAGTAGATTTATGTGCATAACATATAAAATAGTGTATTTTAATTATAAAAATTATGGATAAAACTCCTAAAATTAACCTATCAAATATGTTGATAGACTCAATCTACATGGATAAATTATAAAGATATGGATAGAAAACACTATTACATCGACCATCTTAATAGAGTAGAGAAAGGCACACAAATATATCAAGTGGGTTTTATTTAATTTTAAAGGAACAAAGGTAGGAAAACTAGCTACATCAGTCATGTTTGATACATTTTTAGACAGAGGAGATATAACATAACTAACTTGATCCTAATCAAGTTAGCCAGGAGAAAACCTAAAACTTGGTAGAAGAGATAGAATAAAGAGAAAAAAGCATATGATGAGACTATAATGACTAGATAGAAAGATAATAAGTGTAAATAGGTATAATATGCAATACTAAGATAATTATATCTTTTAAGTTACTATTTTCATCCCAAACCCAATCTCGATGCACTCCTTAAGACATGCATTTAGGAAAAAATATGCATCAACAAGTTCTATAAGAGATTTTTTTAGTAACTAAAACTTATAGGTGTATACGTACGCCCCACCAAAATATCATCACATGTCATAATATTATAATTCATGAGAGTGATTTGGGAAGAAACATATTAACACCAAATACAAAATACATTGTTGTAAATAAATGTTGGTAAAATGAGATAAATGAAAGGAATATAAATAACATATATTTACCTTCATTTACCTAGCTAAACTAAAAATAAATGATGATGAGGGTCTCTTTAGTGACCATAATGATGTAATGACCATATATTTTTTGGGTGCACATTCAAGTATAAAATGTTGGGTTGTACTTGTATCACTTCATTTTATAGATAGATAGATATATTAGATGATATTGATAGTTAGATTTGATTTGGTACAGTGATGTTGGCAGGTGTTAGATCAAACTATCCTAGTCCTCCAATAGGAGATATAGAAAACAACATTTGGGGATCACCAAAAAAGTAATGGAGGTGAGGATGAGGGTCTCTTTAGTGACCATAATAATGTGATGACCATATATGTTATGGGTGCACATTCAAGTATAAAATGATGGGTTGTACTTGTATCACTTCATTTTATAGATAGATAGATATATTAGATGATATTGATAGTTAGATTTGATTTGGATTTGATATATATAATGATCTAATTTTTATTTTGGTTTGCTTTATAAGATGTAAAGGAGATAATATGGTCAGTTTTGATTATATAGGCCACACATCATGAGATCTTGAATTTTGTGCTCCCAAAGACTAACATGATAGTAATTTTAGATCTTGTAACACTATCTGTGGGTGATCATACAAGTTGGTTTAAACTATTTTAGGATGTCTCATGGGATATACAATTACAAGTCTAGAATCTTAGTCCATATTTATCTATATTGGTATCACTGATAGGAGGTGATTCTACACTATTATAGTATCTAAAAATATCACAACTATAGGAATCTATAGTTGAGGTAGTTATAGTGACCAAGAGAGTGGCCCACATGGCTAAAAATTCATCAACCACATATAGAGATTAGGGATTAACTAATCATATCGCTACACTACAGACATGGGAAACCAAAGTGGAGGAGAGGTTATAGGCTTATGGTTGAGGACTGTTACTTTATATAGATTTATCCAAGAGGCTAGTTATACAATATCACATGAGTGTATCCCTTCCCCCACATAAGGATGAATCTGACCACTAGCCTTAAACACACTCATGATGTAATTTTAGTTGTATATGAGATATAAAAAAACATTTGATCTTATGTATATATCATTGGTTTCTACATGGAAAATTTTGCTTTGATACTTACATATTAATAGCATGGTAGCATGGTTGTATGTGATATCATGATTTAATGTGTTGTCTCGTAAGTTCCATTTTTATAGTAAATGTGAGCGTGTACATATGTAAAAAAATATGGTGTAAAAATTACATGTAAAAATAGTAAATATGAAAATCTAACCAAAAAAATATGCACAAAAAATATTTTAAGAAAGACTTCAAATGTAGATGGATACAAACAAATCTAAAAAAAACATAAGATGTGAAAAATATTATAAGTGATAAATAAGAACATCCAATGTAAGTTGAATAAAATTAAGTCAATCAAAAGATAAAACAACATAAAATGTAAGTAAAGGAAAAATAATCAAAACAAATAAAATATGTGAAAACATGATGAAATATCCAATGCAAAATAGCTTAAAGATCAATTTAAATCAACCAAAGAACATATAATCATGAAAATGGTCAACATAAATTTTAAAACATACAATTAAAATTAGATAAGAGAAATCAAAAAAATGGGGGGTTGAAATATAAGTTAAAAATGATCATAAAATGTCAAATGTAAGTAGATAAAATAAAATCTAAATCAAACATAAGATGTGAAAAACTATAAGAAAAGGAGTAAACACCAATTTAATGCTTGTACTATAATGTCTTGTAGGAAGACAACCATCTAAATCCATCACTAAAATTATGAAGATGATGTGGATGTCAAGGTGATTGACATTTTTTAGGAGGGCTTGGTTGCATTTTTTTAACCCTATATTTAGAATATGTGTGGAAATGGGTTAAGAATATAAAAATAGTTCAAGCATAAGGGTGATAAACTAATCTATAGCAGGTCAATTGATTGCAAACTCAAATAAATGAAAATTCTAAATTATAATACTAAGATATGTTAAATATAGAAATTATTAAATTTAAAAGATGTCTAATTTATTATAATACCAAAGAGACATGATACTTAGTTGGGTTTACTACGTGCAAGTAGATTTAGACTAGATAAGTGTAAAGTATGTAAGATCAGTGTTTTAGATTAGTCATTAGATTATATAAATTGTACTTTTATAACTATTAAAATGGGTCATGATCAAGGATCAATTAGATAGGGTCAAATGCATGAGGTTGAATCTGTATGGCGTAGTGAAATCTGAAGAACAACTCATAAGAGGAAGAATCTTGTCTTCACAAAAAAAAGTTACATTAATGAGCATTAGCCAAAAATTACATAGGAAGGTACATTATATTGTGAGGAATTAGGCCACCCAAAAAGGTAATTAACTTGACTCATAATTATAAAATGAGTTAAATTACATTTACCTTAATGATCTATTATTAAATTAAGTAGTCAAATTAGACCATGTAAGTAAAATTACATAGTGGGAAAAATCCTACACTAACACCCCCCCTTAAGCATAACTTAGGTGTGTAGAAGAATTAGCCACTAAAACAAAGTCCTAATGAAGTACCCAAGTACATAGAGATGATACATTATAGTAGTAAAAAGATAGAGTTACCTTATCCCTAAAAAGATACCATAAATAAAGATGTTCTCATTGAAGGGTTTGGTGAATATATCATCAATTTGCTCTATTGTATGGATGTATCAGAGATTAATGACTTGATTATGGATGAGATTCTAAATGAAATACATATGAATCTCGATATGTTTGGTTTATTGATACATAACCATATTCCTATTAATATGCATGTGATTTTGTTGACATATAAGATGATTGTTGGTCTTTAAAACTAGATGTCAAACTTAGTGAGAATCCCATGAAGCTAAATATCCTTAGTGACAGCATTAATAACTTATTTAAGAGTGGTTGATATAATCAAGCAGCTGATATCTACTACTTCTATAGCTGTGTTGGTAAATGGGAGTTCATCTCATTTTTTCAATCCATCTAGGGGATTAAGACAGGGGGATCCTATCTCCCCTATTCTGTTTATTATCATGGCCGATAGTATGGGGTGATACCTTGGGGACTTAGTTCGTAGAGGATTATTTAAAGGTCTGAAACCCTCTTCGCATCCTTTAATATGTTCCCATGGTCAATTTGTGGATGATACTATTTTCATGGGACAGTCTGAAGTCACAGAAGCTAGAATTCTAAAGGAAGCTATAAATCTGTATTCCTCTGCCTCTGGATAGCTGATTAACTAGAACAAAAGCACAGTATTCTTTACCAATACCCCAGTTTATAAACAGAACAAAATAGCAAGAATCCTAGAATGCTCTATAGGTTCTTTTCCTTCCACTTACCTTGGTCTCCCTTTAGGGTCAAAAGCCCCTGAAGCTTTTTGGGAAGGACTTATTAACAAATTTAGTAAGAAATTGGTGGGATGGAAAGGCAGTCTTCTAAGCCAAGGTGGAAAGCTCACACTCCTCAAAGCAAGTCTTCAAAGTATACCTACGTATGCTTTGAGTCTTTTCAAAATCCCCACTAAATTTATTGAAGCTATAGAAAAAATCCAGAGAAACTTTCTTTGGTCAAGTACTGAGGAGAAAAGGAGAATGCCTCTTATAGCATGGGATAACATTTGCAAACCTGTCAGGGATGGTGGACTTGGTATAAGGAAAATTAGAAGTATGAACACAGCCCTCTTAGCTAAACAGGGGTGGAGGGTTTATCAAGAAAATAAAGAATGGAGTAAAATATGGAAGCATAAGTACTTATTCAAGGCAAAGTCACTCCCTGAATTCTTTACTACACCGGACATTTCTCATCCTTCTACCATATGGGGGGCAGTCCAGGGAACAAAACATGTTTTAGAAGAAGGAAGTTCATGAAAAGTTGGCAATGGTAAAAAGGTGAAGTTCTGGGAAGATATTTGGTTAAGAGGAAAACCGTTACAGGAAAAAATCCAAGATAAAGATGTGATCGATAGATGCAAGCAAAGAGTGGGAATAACGGTTAATCAATATTGGCAAAACAACTCTTGGGTAAACCTCACTGACTATGATCAAGATCTCAAGGATATTCAATTATCCCTAAATGCTATATCTCTATATCCTAACCAAGAAGATAAAATTGGTTGGCACAATGAGCCAAGTGGACAGTTTAAAGTTTCTTCCATTTTCACCTCTAAGGGAAATGGTAGCAAACCGTTATGGATGAGAGCCTGGATCAAGGGGCTCATCCCTAAAATCAAATTCTTTTTCTGGACCCTTCTCCAAAATAAAATATTGACTCTGGATAATTTACAAAAATGCAAAATTAATATTGTAAACAGGTGTATTCTTTGTAAAAAAGACCTTGAAGATAGAGATCATATGTTCGTGAATTGTTCCTTCACTCAGCTTGTTTGGAAGGAGATTCTCAATTTGTGGGGCATTACATGGATTCACCACAAAAATGTGGAATTATCTCTCAAAATCTGGTACTGCCCTTCAAAGAATCCCGAAGTCCTTTTTTTATGGAAAATTACTCTTCCCCATATTTGGTGGGGAATATGGAAGGAAAGAAATAACCGAATCTTTAGAAATAAAGAACTTCCTGGATGGGTGGTAGGTCAGAACATCATTAGAGCTTTAAAGGAGAATTTTTTATTACAAAAGAATCCAAGCTCTACCCTCCAAGTGGATAATCCCTTGAGGATGGATAATCCTATTGGTAAACCTGATAATCCCAGATCAGGAGTTACATGGAATGTTCCCCTTCAAGGATGGATTAAAGGAAACTTTGATGGTGCTGCCAAAGGGAACCCGGGGAATGCAGGTTGTGGTGGAGTCTTGAGAAACCATATGGGAATGGTAATTGATGTTGTTGTAATCCCCATTGGTAAATCAAATTGCCACATTGCTGAAGCTACAGCTGCCCTTCAGACCCTCAAATTAGCTGTGGACTCGGGATATCCCAAATTGTGGCTTGAAGGGGACTCTTTGAATATTATAAATATTCTTAATAATAGAAATATTGTGTCTTGGACCATAAAGGATAAGGTAATGGAGATGAAAACATTATTAAAAAATTTTGAAGAAGTGATTATAACCCACACCTTTCATGAAGCCAATGGTGTTGCAGATTGACTAGCTAATTGTGCAGTCTGGGAAGGTCAAATAGTGAGGTGGCATGAAACATTAGAAAAGAACATGGATTTGAGGGCACTCATTCTTCATGATGTAACCCATGCATAGGAAGGAAAGATTGGAGTGTAATAAAAATATAATGAGTAGGAGGAGTGGTAGCGCGGGGAAAGGAAAACAATCATTAAAGAGGAAGGCCCTCAAGAGTGAGAAGTGGATCCTGAAAAAGCACAAACAAAGCTGACTTTCCAATCAATTTGGCAGCAGGTGGGTTCAGTATAAAGACAATAGCAACTGGGATTCAAAGAAAACAAGTATGGCACACGAAAGGAAGGGAGAACCCCAAAAATAGGAACCCAAGAGCTGTGATGAATGGAGAGAGAAACAAGAAGTCTGGAGAATTTTGCAGAAAGGAAAAGTTGCGAGCTACATGGAAAGACTCCATGGATCAAATCCGCATATCACTACGGCTTTTTTCAAAAATTGGTCTGATGAAAGGGTCACCCTGCATGGTATCACAGTGAACTTAACAGAGGATTTTATAGCTGAGGTTACAGGGCTGCCTACGGATGGACTCAAATTTTCTAAGCAGACAAGCATTTCGAATGAGGCCTTTTATAAGTTCCCCAAAATAGATGAGGAAGAGTAGAAGCTGGTCAAGAATGGGGATTTCTATGAATTGGATCAGATTAAAGGGATATGGAGGGATGTCTTAAGCTACATAAGGGAGTACTTCATCCTGGACGGAAGAAGTAAGCGTGTGCACAAATTCCATTTTGTCTTCCTTAACCATTTCAGGCACAAGGTCAGTTTGTCTTTTCCCTTTTATCTTCGCTTCTCCTTGGTCCAAAGTTTATATGCTCATAGGAAAAAAGAAACGTGCCCTATCCTACATGAAGGCCTTATTTTACTTATTGAAGGCTACTGCAAGAATAGTGCAATGGTAAAGCACCCCAAACAGGGGAAAAATAAGGTGTCAGGGAACAGAAAGAGTGAAAGTGTAAATGGGAAAGGCAAAATCAAGCTCCCTAGTGCTAAAAAGTAGAATGTAGAAGAAGATACGAAATGGGAGAGAATTGAAAAACCCAGGGAGGAAAACTTGGAGGAAGAAGAAGGAACTAAAAGCTGGGATACAAACTCTAATGAGGATGAAGAATGTTCTGAGAAGAATGAAAAAGATGATGTCAACACAGAGGAGGATTCTGCAAATAGAACTGTAGATACGGAGGAAAACCAGAAAGTGTCAGAGGATGAATTTGTCCAGGATGACCCTGTTGAGGACCCAACTTCAAAGAACGAAAAGGAAACTTCAGGTCAGGATGATAATCAAGATATGGATATGGAAATTCAAACTGGAATTAAAGAGTGGGAACAAAAGAGCCGAGAGGATATCTTTGAAGAAGCCAGGAACAGTCCCAATAAAAATTCTGAGGAATGGAGAGGGAAAAAACAGAATGATGAAACACACACACCTATGACTTGGGTTAATTGTAAAGCAGAGGCATCATCCCAATTTGATTCTTGGACATGTAGGGAGATTATGGATCTCAAGAGGAAAGTAGAAACTATGGAAGATACCCTGAAAGCTGTATGGAACAAAATAAACAATATGGAAAATTAGATAAGGGAGATCCCAGTCAAGCTCAAAGCCTATGAAAATAACCTCCAGGAACTTATTAAGGACAACAGAACAAAAATGGAGGAAGTTACGTCTAATATTTGTGCTACTGCTGTCAATATAGGTAAAAGAGCCAATGAGGAGACCAAAGCCCTGGAGGGACCCAGCAAAAGGACGAGACAAAGTTCTAGAAAGAAGGTTACATAAAAAGGAGCTACGCTGGCGGCAACCACTACCCAAGATATTGTTATGAAAGGAAAAGAAACTATGAAAATGATATTGGAACTGGATGAATAATCTAGTTCTTCTTGTTGGTTTAGTAACTGGTCCTGTACTTTGTTTTATTTTTGTAATCCTTTGCCTTTGGTGAAACCAGATCTCTATTAAATTTGGGTTTTGACCGGAAGTCTTTCTGGTGGTTTCAAGTCCATTAAAAACTTGTTTTTGCTACTTCCTTGTAGTAGTTTTTAGGCTTTGCCTGTGGTCTTGGACGATCTTTCTTTCTTTCATTGTAACAGGATTTTGGGGCCCCTTCAAAACCTGCTTTTACCTCAATCTAAAACTTATTTTTATTCTACCTCAGTATAATATAAAGTAATAGCATTCTACTTTTTCTTGACCAATTAATTATACCTAAATTGAGGTAGACATTGTGGTTAAATGTAGACTTATGATTCTAAATATTACTAGCCCACTATGAATCTATATAACTAATCAAATCAATGTCGATGCTTGTTCCCTAATGAATCCCAAAACTATGAGTACCCTAAATGTAGTGGATAATCCACTTAGTTTCTTTCTAATGTAGCTCATTTAGTTCTTTCATGAATCTAGAGACCATGCCCACTACATTTAGAATATTAGGTCTAGTGTGTATAGGGTATATGTTACTATCAACAAGTTATCGATATGAGGTAGAATCAGCCAAATGATATGTACAATCAATGTCAAACTTCACACCAGATAAAAAAGGAGTTAGATTTGACTTATAAGTAGCCATGTTAAATCATGTAAGTAAATCAAGAGCATACCTAGATTATAAAATAGTGATCCTAGAGTCAGATTGAGCAATTACAATCCTAAGGAAGTAGTATAACAAGCCCAATTCAATCATTGAGAACACCATCAAACAAATTTATTTTCACTCTTTTGATGATGGATGAAGAACTACCTATGATCAATAGGTCATACACATAGAGAAATAGAATCAAAAGAGAATTATACTACCAAAAGATGTAAACATTTAGATCAGAATGGCATCTAGTGAACCCAATCAAAAGAATAAAGGAGTCCATCTTGGCATACCAATCTCTAGAAATTTATTTGAGGCCATAAATAAATTTTTGAAGTTTGTAAATGAAGGACAAATATTCCATATATCCTTGTGGTTTATCCATGTATATTTCTTCTTTGAGGTCACCATGAAGAAAGGCACTCTTCAAAACCATATAATAAACATCCTAATAATGTGTTGTAGAAATAATGAGAGTGAGTTGAATTGAGTTTATTTTGGCAACTAGGGTGATTGTCTCATTATAGTCAATGTTAGGTACCTAATAAAAACCCTTTACTTCAAAACATTCTTTGAACTTGTCTATAGACCCATATACTATTATTTTTTTTTGGTAGATCCACCTACACCAAATAATTTTTATTCCTTAGGAAGTGGGACTAATTCCTAAGTGTTGTTACTCAAAAAAGAACCATAATCCACTTTTGTAGTAGTATCCCACTTAGTAATGCTTTATGCCTCATGAAAAGATTATGGATTAGAAGAATATGCAATCAAATCATGTGGGGCATTATAGAATTATGAATGGGTTTGCCTAGTGTATGATGGATCTCCAACCCATTGGCTATCACTTTGTAGTGTCTATCTAGCCCAAAGAGGACTAGTGATTAGAGAGTTAAGAAGAGATTCCTTATCCAATTAAGATATTCTAAGATAATGAGGGGAATCCTCATCACTACTCTCATCATTAGAACTATAAGAAGATTTTGAATCATTAATAAGTTGCTTAGGTATATTTGAATCATCAAAACTATCATCAAATCCTAGTGCATCCAAGGAAGAGAGAGGAGTTTCATGTGTAGGGTCTTGATCACCCTCTTGAAATTCAACACTCCTTAATGAAAAACTTGTGAGTAGTGGGATGGAGAAGTTTGTATCCCTTAACACCCTCAAGATATTTAATGAATATGAAAGGATGACTCTATGGTTCAATTTTTTTACATTTCTTCTTGGGAATGTGGTTCATATCAAGAGATCCAAACACTCATAAGGGTTTCATTATGGGTCTTCAATCACTCCAAGTTTCATAAGGAGTTGCAAGAGACCTAGAGTGTAGTATATAATTGGCCATTTCCTTCAAAGACCTATTCTTATGCTTTGAAACACCATTATTTTAAGGACTATATGGAATTTTACATTTTAATTCAATCCCTCTTATGCACATAATTGATCAAAATTATTACTAACATACTCATCATCATTGTTATTGTGTAAAATATTGATGGATTTACCTAATTATTTTTCTACAAGTGCCTCGAATAACCAAAAATGATAAAACACCTCTAATTTTTTCTTAAGAAAATACACCCAAGTATGCCTCAAAAAGTCATCTTTGAAAGTAAGCATGTACTTTTTCCTATTGAATGAAGGTTTTGGAAATGGGCCAACAATGTCATTATGGACAATCTCTAATATATATTCAACTCTCTATGATTTTACCTTGTCATACTTATCCTTAGGATGTTTACCAAGTATTCAACCTCAGCAAACTCCATCATAAAAATTGACTCATGGCAACCCTGAAACCATGTCTTGATGACTAAGTTGTTCTAGGTAGTGATAGTTGAGATGGCTGAATTACTCATGCCATAATATACACACCCCATCTAAATGAGTGATCAATGTAGTAGAGGGTTGATCAAGATCTAAATTTTAGAAAGTATACAATTATGATTTGTGATCTACTTTTCCAAATTCAATAATGGATTCATTGTCTACTTCCCTAATGACCATGGAATTGGGTATGAACTCAACTATCTTGATCAAACTAATGTGAGTGATGTAATAAATAGATAGGAGATTTGTGGATAAATAAAGAACACATAGAAAATCATGAAATGTCCCATCATTCACTTCAATATATCTACTTTCATAAATTTCTATGAAAGTATCATCACCTAACAAGATGGAAGGCATAGAACATGGCTCCAAGGATGAGAACATGTCTTGTGATGAAGCCATGTGGTTCGATGCACCAGAATCACTAACCCATGTGGAAGGATAAGATACAATAAAATATGTAATTTACCCTTATATTTTCCCTTCTTACTATCTTTGGCATATAATACTCATGTATTGATGAACTCTGATTAGAATATTTTGGGACATTGATGTGTTTATTGAGTAATTTTTTCAATTGGTCAATCTTCTTCTTCATTTATTTGGATTCATCATACCCAAACCTCTTATAGCATCCACATGTGAGTCACTCTTTCTTGGGTTTCCATTTTAAATAGGACTCTTTTGATGCTTTAGACTTAGCATCATATTTTGACTCTTTCTTTATTTTAGGTCCTTATTCTATTTATTCTCTTTACTGATAGAAACCTTTTATTTGTCATCACTCACAATCAAGGCATACGATTTAGATGACTTCAATGTACCCATTTAAATGAGATTATCTTTCTCCCAAGTTAAGTAAATAAAAAATTCATCCAAAGATGACATGGTCCATGTAGCTCCAATGGCATGCTTGGTGGCATGAAAGATAGAATCAAAGACATAATAGTTGAATCCCAACTTTGCAAGGATGGAAAGAATCAATTGGTCATCTTTTTTTTCAATGTCACATATTTTCAACTATAACCTGAGTGATTTAAACTTTATGAATAAATATTTTACAGTATTAAAATCATCTAGGTTCAAATTTATTACCTCTTTATCCAACTCATGACCTCTTATTATGTCTTACTTCCCAAATATACTTTTTCCAATATGGTCCAAAAATTATTAGTAGTGGTGGATTCAATATGACAGAATAGGTCAGGAGACATAGACATGCATAAAAGACCATAGGCTTCATCACTTACATTTTACCACTTCACATTTTCTACCTCAGATGTTAGCTATTTTTCTATACCCATTATTATTTGGTGTAAACATTTACTCATCAAGAAGATTTTCACTTTGACTTTCCACTCATGATATTTGAATTATGTAAGAATTGAAACATAACTCAAATCTATGGTTCAGAAAAGAAGTATATATTCAACTGTGTGCTAAAATACTAAGAATATACAACCCCCATAAATATGTATAGGTTCAAATTTACAAGGCACAATAATATTACTAATGCGTAGAGATCAAAAAAATTGTGCTTTCATAACAAAATGGCACCTCAAAAGGAGCAATAGGATGAAAGTTATGCATGTTTGAAGTTTGAGATGGCAAGAACAAAATCCACTTTTCAAAATTTGATAAAAATTGGTTGTGCACAAATTTGTTGAATTTTTTTTAGAATCAACTTCCCATAAAAAACTTGTGCCCTTTTGGAGAAAAAGTTAAGCACTTTTTGGTTGGAAGTGACCAGGGGCTTCATTCCCATGTGATCAAAGGATAAGACTTATTAAGGTTGCCCTACACATAAATAATCAAATGTATACCAAGGTGTAAATTTTTGATGGGGGTTTTTTATTTAAAAAAGTCTAATAACTATTAAAATTGCTTATGAGGGGTTAAAATCTTGTCAAACTAAAAAACCTCCAAAAATACGAATTTTGAAAAAATCCAAAATTTTGAAAGAGACCCACTTGGTTTCTTGACAAACCTAAAAAATCCTAGAAATGGTTTTTATTCAAAGTGACCAAAAATTATGTATTTTTATAGATTCAAAAAATAGCCTTGAAACCTTCTAATAATAGTTGAAAATGTATGTTAGAAAACTAGGTCATGTTTTCAATCATTTCAAAGGTTTTGCCACCTTATGAATCCAATAACATTATCTATTTTTCACTTAAAAAATTTAGGTATGTATATTTACATGGATTTATGAGAAACCCAACCAACTCCTAGAAAATTAAAATTAATTAAAATCTCAAACCATTAAGAATGTTAAATCTCACAATAGAATTAATGGATCCATCTATCAACATAGTTCTAAACCATGTCAGAGTGGGCCACAATCGAAGATCAACTAGATAGGTTTGAATGCATGGGGCTAATTTTATATGGAGCAATTAAATTTCAAGAACAACTCACAAGAGGAAGAAGCTTATCTTCATAATAAAAAATTGTATTGATGAGCATTAGCCAAAAATTACATAGGAAGGTATATTATATAGTAAAGAATTAGGTCACCCAAAAAGATAATTAACTCAATTCATAATTAAAAAATGACTTAAAGTAAATTTTCCTTCATGAGTTATTATTAATCTAAGCAAATTAATTAGACTATGTATGTAAAACCACATAGTAGGAAAAGGTTGACTCTAATAGTAGCCACAGATGCTACTGTCAAATTTGGATACTATTATTGATGTTGGTGTCCAATTGTGATGTAAGTGTATACTATAGAATAATGATTGGAACTTGATGTGAAAAACTTCATTATTCTATATTTTTTTCCATTTTTTTTCTCATATGTTTAGATCTCGGATACAATTTGTAATTGTTTTATAATTGATCAAACCCTAGCTTTTCATCCTTCTTTACCATTGGAATGAATTTGATAAAAATGGGTTAGTGGGTTCACAATGCTGAGATAACATTAAAAACCCATTTGTTAATGAGCATTGTTTACATATTAAATACTCCAAGGAGGGACTTAGACTTATTTATTTATCTCATACATGTAGGAATATGTGTGCACAAGGGTTTAATATACTATATGAAAATGTATGCAGTGGCCTATCTTATAATTTGATAGATATCACTCATGGGATACTATTTAATTTATTTATACTTATAATATGACTAATCCTATGTTTGATATGTAAATAAGGATGAATAAGGAATAATAGCTTGGTTTTGTAGTTGATTAATTAAGCTTTAGTTAGTGTTTGCTTGGTATTTTATAAATGACCAATGAGAAAGTTTAGATTTGTATTTATACCACACCTTTTGAAAATATCTCAAAGTAGGGTTCAATAATAAAAATAGGCCAACCCGTAGGTTTTGAAACATTTACAATTTTGATGAATTTTAGTAATTGGATACTAGATAAGGATCTAGACACTACCTTCAGTGGTAATGTCCCTTTGTCACAGATACTCTCTAGAAGGCTAAAAAATAAGTACAAATATGAAATTAACATTGAAGTATGTTTATCAAGTTTTAAGATTTATTTGAAGTACATGGTACCTATTTCATCATAATTATATGAATTGGACTAAGAGATGAGCATTGAGGCACATTGAGATGGTGAATGTGAACCTTTCGATAGTAGGGAGGTCTAGAACTACAAGATAGATCCCTAGTTGATATTTGTCAAATATATAAGTCTGAGATACTATAAATATTCATTTTTAATATCTAAAGTTCTCCCTATTTAATATAATAATGCACAATGATAAAATTAATATTTTAAAGGAAATGACTATTTTTTTGGGTGTGTATAACACACCTTGCCTTGGATTGATCCCACTTTGAGTGATTTGTTTATGTATCACATGTAACCAAGAGTATGTTATAATATAAATTATTGCATATAATTTTAAATTTTAGATAATTGAAATGCTTGAAGAGAAAGAGATAAATTAAGGTTTACATGTGTGTCAATGCAACCATGTTGTCTATTGATATTTTGACTTGGTAAAGATGCTTCCTTATGAAGCATTGGAGTTGGAAGAGGTTCAAACCTAAACCTTAGAAAATTGAAAAGGGATATTGAAAAGGTATTATTCCCCTGATCCTATGGAAGGATTATTTTTGACATGGCCATTGAGATCATTATATCTCAATCACATAATTCAAGTGTGAATATATATAGTCATGTGAGGGTGAATGATTTAATAAACTCATCCTATAAATATGGTGAGATTGGATGATTCACTCCAACTTATAAATATGGTAAGGTTGAATGATTTAATCATTTAAACCTATAAATATGGTGTGGTTGAATTATTTAATCACTTAAACCTATAAAATGAACCAACTACTACAATAGAAAAAGGCTCGATAATAATACATCCTAGTGTAATCAGTACATATTGGTAAATAGTATAATGGGTAAGTTTTTAAAAATTTTATACAATATCATGGTATTTTCACCTATAATGTATTTGAGCTAGATTATATGTGTCATAAATTTGAAAACTTTGTTTTAAATTTATACAAAATTGGTACAATATATAGGATTCTAACCCAAGTGTATATATGAATCATGAAACTAAACTAGAGATTATGCAAGTGTGTATGTCATCTCTTTATGACATTCTCCCACTATAATATTAAGATACTAAGTAAGTTTTTAATTATGGAGTTATTACCTTTATGACATTCCCCCACTAAAATATGGAGAATGTGAAAAATGTGGAGTTCATGCTTCTATGACATGCCCCCACTGATATGTCCCCTTTTGAGGTGAGGGAGGTATAAAGTGGTATGTGCCTTACCTAAAAATGATAAGGTATTTATTTAATGTTTTTATGAATCATGTATAATATATCTATAACATTTCAAATTATATATATAATAATGAATCTTTTAGTTTAGAATCACATCAAGTCCTAAGATGCATGATATGGATCATGGTAACAACTATAGACTAACATTACAAGATTATAAAATAATCAAGCACACATATAATAAAACTCAATGTAATGAAAAATAATTGTCCAAGGATAACTCATACAAGGATCATAATCAAATGTCATAAAATATTGAAATGTTCAAATGTCCAATCAACATATAATGGCATAGGGGCCAAAAATCAAGGAACATATTCAAATGTTCCACAAGTAAAACAATAGTAAGAAATAGAATACACTCAAGTAAGTGACAATATGAATGAAGCATAAGCAATGAGCATAATCATATCATACTAGTCTCTTTATATATGTATCAATAAAAAAATTTGTGTAATATAGTATATCAAGTACACTATGAAAAATATGAGCATGGATATAAACATGTGTAAGTGTTAGTATATAATCTCAAACACGGTAATGTAGAAATGATCATAAAGGATATGTAACACATCAATTATGATCAAAGAATCAAATGCCCCAAACATACTATACGATGTGAGTAGAGGAGAGGTCTAACATCTGTAAGTGCATATATCACGTGCATGGGTGTTCCTGTATCACACTCAAAGATGCATGAAAGATGTGTGTATATAGAAATGAAATGATATGTTATCTATTAATATAAAATCAAATAATGTAGATTCCAAAGACCTAATAAAACATGAGAATGTTGAATATTTTTTATTTTCTAAATTATTTAAATGTTTTTGTATTTCTTGAATATTTGATTTTTTGGATATTTTGGAATATTTGAATATGAAAGGCTAGCTTATGAGACCATAAATTATATGCTCATAGGTAGCTCCAAATTCAGAATATGGTATGTCAAACTGGGAGTATTTCCAAGGAGCATGTATAGGTGTCATGTAGCCCATTGTTTAGTGCTCTATGGTTTATTTTGAGTATCTAAAATTAGGACATGTTTAGTCACTTTATGGAACTGAATATGTTGTGTAGGAATAGATAAGGGTCCTGTGGAATTTACTTATATCTTTGGTGAAAAGTCCTCTCGAGTATGGGTTACCTAGGAAATAGGATTGCCTATTGCTTACCCTTTTGTGGATGATTGACCTTATTATTTTTGATAATTAGTTATCTCAAAATAAATTTCTCTTATTCAAGTGTATTTTTATAGAATTCTAAAAATTATGATATAAGGATCCTAAATTATAGGCGAAGCTATTTACTAGAGTGTACCATTATGCCAATATAATGGATACTATAATGTGGTGAAAGAGGATGTGCATGATATGCCATTTGCACTTTTGGATCTTTCTTAATATGATCTTTCAAAGTATTGTTAAATATTTTATAATTCTGGTGATTACGAAGTTGTGAACTTTAATCCTTTAGAGGATCATCAAAGGTAATCGTTTGGTCATCAATAAGGTCTTGGATATTATTATTTAAGATATAACATTTATTATTAGAATGCCTAAGGCCTTGGTGATAGTCACAATATGAATTAGCATCATATATTTTGTGTAGAGGTTGACTCATATCAACCTCTATATGAGGAAGAGGATAAATGAGATGACACTCCACAAGCTTCTAGACTAAAGAAACTAGAGACTCACATAATCATGTAAATTATCTCTTAGGTGCATTAAAGAAGATAAGCCTATTAGTTTGTTTGACATAAGATGGATTAGTGTTTTTGCCTCCATTTTTAACCTTTTCATCCATATTTTAATCATTGAATATTTTAATATGTAAAGGACAACAATGTTAATTAGTACATTTGTTTTAAATCTTTCATTTTAAGAGAGATGTTATGCTTTGTCCATTAGAATCAGTTTATTACAAATTCCACATATGGTTATTTAATAGTGGTGGGTAAGGTTTTGATATGTAAAGTTTAAAAAATAATATATTTTTATTGAGGAGACTTGAGTAATAAACTAAAAAATGAGATAAAATTACTAGAGTGAGCTCTAATATTAAATACCATTGATAATGATTGCATGCATTGCTTTTATATTTTTGTAGGTTGAAGATTTATTTATATGGATAAAGGTAAGTTTTGATTGATGATATCCTTTGATGGTAAATATTTACTATCAAAATTAATAAGATTTGTATTATTTATTATATCATGCATGATATCTTTAAATAATCTAATGTTATGTCACTTGGTACATTAGCTTTTCATAATATGTTATATAAGATATCTTTATAGATAATTGATTGTTTTAAAATCTCATAGATTGAAATATTATCATGTGTATTACATAATTTGTCAATAATATAGTACTAATTATATATTTTTAATAAAATAGGTTTAGGACACAACTATTTCATAGGGATAATAGTATTTTATGAAGGATGGGGGAAAGGGATTGTATTTTTATCTTTTGGTAAAGCACTCTTGTATTTGACCATTGTGCAGTCGCCAACTTACTAAATTATGGATTGATTTAACCATGTATGATAAATAATGATTGTCATATATTGACAAAGGAAATATCTAGTAGATGCATCCATATTAAACATGACTTTGAGAAAAATAAATTCTAATTTATAAATTTACAAGATTTTTTTGAAATAAAAAATTAGAGATAAAAAAATAGAAACCCCTAGGTCAATCCAAGATTTGGATACCAAAGGTTGGTCTCACCAAATGTTTAAACCTATGTTTATAATATGTGTAATAGGGTTAATAATTTAAAATTAGTGAAATCATAAGGGTGATAAACTAATCTATATTAATCCAATCTATTGCCAACTCAAATAAATTAATATTCTAAATTATAAAATTGAGATATGTTAAATATAGAAAGTAAAAAAAAATTAATATGTTTAATTATTTAAAATACCAAAGAAAAATGATACTTATCTAGGTTTACTATGTGCAATTATATATAGACTAAAAATAGGTGCAGATTATGTTGGATAAATATTTAGGATCAGTCATCAAATTTTATAAATCATACTTTTTAAACTACACACTATCACTAGATCTAGACACTATCATTGATGCTAGTATCTAGCTATGATATAGGTGTCCACTATGAAATAATTATTGGATCTCAATGTAACAAAATTCATTATTTTATGTTTTCTATTAACTTTCTACTAATTTATTTAGACATAATATATAGGTTATCACTTTTTTCTAATTGATCAAAATCTTAGCTCTTCACATTTCTTTACGCTTGGAATGAGATTACTAAAAATGGGTTAGTGGGCTCATGGTATTGAGATGACCACAAATACCCTTCTATTAATGAGTGTTTCCTACATATATAATACTCCAAGGAGGGCCTCAAACTTATGTAGTTCTCCCCTATGTGTGGTAATGTCTGTGCACAAGCATGTAATATGTTATATGAAGACGTAGGTAGTGATTTAACTTATAATTTGACAAATATCACATATGAGTTACTCTTTTAATAATTTATACTTGTAATATGACTATTATTATGATTTATATGAAAATAGGGATGAATAGGTAGAATATATTGGTTGTGTATTTGATTGATTGAGCTTTAGTAGGTGTTTATTTGGTATTTACTAGATAAATAATGAGAAGGCTTACACTTGTATTTATACCACACTTTTTTGAAAATATCTCATGGTAGGGTTTAATAATACAAATAGGTCAACCCATAGGTTTCAAAAAATTTAAAATTTAGATGAATTTTAGTGACTAAACACTAGATAAGGATTTGGACACTACCATCAGTATTAGTGTCCCTCTATGGCCAGTATTATCTAGAAGGCTAAAAAATAGGTATGAATCTAAAACTGATAGTGAAGGATGTTTATCAGGTTTTAAGTTTTATGTGTAGTTCAAGGGACCTAGTTCAACAAAATTTTAAGGATAAAACTAAGAGATAATCATTTAGGCATGATGATATGGTAAATACAAGCTTTCTATTAGCAAGGAGGTCCAAAACTGTAGGGCAGACCCCTGATTGATATTTTTTAAATGTATAAGATTGAGATGTTATAAATATTCATTTTTAGTATATATAATATTTCCCAAGTTCTTATCATGAAAAATACAAAGTAAAAATCTAATAAGCATAAAAATAAGGGTTATGAAAGTCAAATTAGAAGCAAAGAGATCAAAATTGAAGAATAAAGAGTATAAAGGTAATTAGTTATCAAAAATATATATCAAGGGGATATTGGGAATGATAAAATGGAGATATAAATGGTAAAATAACCATAAAGGTGATGTATAAATCTTTAGTGAAGACAAGACATTCTAATTAGTGGGCAAGGGTAAAAGCTTTTGACAACAAGGATCTAGAGAATGCCACTTAACAAGCACAAATATCGGGCTAATATGTGGAGTATACAAATTATTTCATTAAATTTATAAATATGAAAAATAAAAGGGATCCTACCTTCCCACAACATGTTCTTCATTTCTCAAGACCACTTATAGAGTCGTTGGTCTACTATGAGGATTAAGTAATTACATGAGAAAGTAGGTGGCACTGATAATATATATGTAAATCCTCCTACCCATATCTACTAGCCTACGACAATCCAATGGACCTAGGATATATATTGAGGCCAAATATGGAATTTTATATTTAACTAGGATAGGAAGACATGTCAAATGTTATGATCATGTATTTTGGTATGGTTTTGACTTTTGAAATATATTTTGCCTTTTTATTTTTATATTTTATATTTTTATATTATCCTCCTCTATACAAATTTTTAAAACCAACAATGGGTGCTAAAGATTTCTAACACCTAATATCTTACAGCTAGCCACTTAAGAAGAGACCATAAGGACCAAGAAACTTAGAAATTCATAGATTTTCACTTTAGAAGAGTGTGTGATCTCATATTTGACGTAAGTGTACCTAAATTAAAATAAGAAAATGGAAATATGGGGATCGTGAGAGGCCAATAAAATTTAAGGTGGTATACTAAACACATGCTAGTATTTGATCACAAGAAGGGAAAATTTTACATCATATAGACTAGGCCAAAAAAAGTGATTTAGAAGTAAATGATAATGTGATCCAAATCACATAAAAAAATGCATAAAGGATAAGATAAACTCACTAGGGTATGGTGATATGAATGGAGTTAATAATGGTAATAGATAATCCATGTAAACCTATGATAGGTTTAACACAAGAAAAGATAGAAGTACAACCCAAGAGGGAAGAGCATAAACCCAAGAGGGGAATATAATTTAAAAAATACCAAATAGTCTAAAAAATAGTCAATGAATGGATGAACATAAGGGGGAGATACATGAAAATGAAATATATCAAAGAGTTTAACAATAATCAATGGTCAAATAAACCCAAGAGGGAAGGATTGTAAGGTGTTGAAAAATCAAATATACCAATGAATCTAAACAGATGCAATATCCAAATAAGCCTAAGATGGAATGAGTAATACTAAAAATTAAATATACTAAGGAGTCTAAAAAGAATAAATGGCTAAATAAACACAAGAGGTAATGGTTATAAGCTAAGAAATAAAATGCATAAAAGTAAATATCATGGTAAAAAATATTAAATGTCCATAAAAATTTAATGAAAAATATATTAATGCAAATTCAAAACATGTGCCAAATTTAGAATAATAAAATTAACATTTAATTCAAAATTATGTACTTGTGACCACCCTTTATGCACACTTAACCTATGTTAAAGTTGATGGTTTCAAACCACTATGTCTCCACTTCTATAAGAATGACCCTCTATCTTAAGGCAACTCTAATACTAAATGTTCCTATTTTTCATTATAAGTATCCTAGATTCATTAGTTGATAGATTCATACCTTCAATTTGATTATCTCTATTCCTTAAATGAAAGTACTATTTTAGTATAATCCCATGGGTTGTTCATGTCTGAAATAGTTAGTTTCATCCTCCCACCAATTAACATCTAGTTTCACAAATTCAATGTCATCCCAACATGTCTTTCTACATGTTTCACAACTTAAATTTGAGGAAATCCAAAAACACTATATAAGCATATTTTCTATCCATCTATTCACTAGATGACAAGAGGATACTATCATTTGTAATCACTAGAATATATAACTACACATTGAGATGAATGTACATATTCTTCTCAATTTTGAGTCACTACATCCCAAGAAGCTTTAGTTAGTTATGAATACAAAAAAAATGTCACATACCATTTGATCAAGCACATAATCACATCAAGATTGCACCATCATATAACATTTCACTAGTATTTTACACACACCACCATATCATGGAATAACTACATGGAATTTTATCCCTCTTTGGAGTGTTGATATGTAGGTGGTGTTCAACACATGGGGTGTTAAAGTCAAGCACAACCCTATCCCCTTGACCATTACCCCCATTTTACAATATTTATTCCTCTTTTCACTATGAGATAGGGTTAGAGTTAATAATAAGGCACATAATAACCCCCAAAATAAATCAAAGGCATTTAAATAGACACACAAGACCTACATGTGAGGGTTCATCTATCAAAATTTACACAAAGGTCAAAAATTCCAAAGGATGAAGTTGCACCCTATAGAAATTCACATAGACTAGTGGAGTCCAAACAAACAACCTTATTTAAAAATAATTTATAGACCTATTCCTAACCATAACAACCAAACACAATCTCAAAGTTAGTTTACAATCACTATTAGTCTTATAAATTTAAATTCTAGTTAAGTCATTTATCTCTTACTTTTTCCCCCTTTTAGCACATTTTTTAAAATAGTAAGTTAAAATTATTTTATGTGTGATCATTTTATATCTTATTCATTCTAATTTACTTAGTAGATTTTCTTAATCAGATCAACAACTAATCCAAATTTTGATTAAACATTTGATAAACCCACTTTATTTGTTGAATATTGCAAGCCCTAATTTTCCCTAGGGTTTCCTTTTAAAAGAATTCTCAGGGTTTCAAATATAATTTTTATTTACTTATTATCTTGGAATATTTTATATTTTTATCTTTTCTTTCTCTTTTTTCTATCATTTTAGTATTTGTAAATTTTAAAATGGATAAAAAATAATATCTTCTTCTTCCTAACCCTTAAGATGGTGATAGCTACGTTCTATTTAACTAGGTTCATAAGCATCACTATCCCAAGAGGTAGTGTGACCCACCATATATTTATAAATGAAGGTAATTAACATTTCATTCATTAACCCCATCCACCTCCCACATCTCCTCTTGATGGTGTTTGTATGCATACTCAACCAAAAGTACATAGGGTTTGTGCTTGTGAAGCCCTTCACGATCAAGTCGATATAATAATTATGAAATCAAAATTAATATTTAATTTCAAATATCACATCACATGATAATTATATCACATACATGAATAATACATAATATGATAGTGTTAATCACACATTTGTATTTTCATTTAGTAATTTTTTGCCTAACAAAACTTCATATCAAATTTGGTAGCTACAACACAATACATCTAAAAATAGTGATTCAAAAAATATGCAAAACACTGATAAAATTTCAAGTTATATTCTAAGATAAATGTTCAAAACAATTTGATCAAACTACCTCATAAACATCCTTTGAAAAGATCAAAATAATGATGTGCTATCATAGAATACATGAGCATCATACAAATAATTATTTGGCTTTGAAGGATTAAATTAAAAAAAGGTAATGATAATGGTGATCATTTAATACATACATCAATCACATAGCCCACTCACCTTATGATTGCATATTCTAAATCAAACATGAAAAAATAACAAAAAGAGAAATTATGGATACAAAATGATAATCTAGAGAATGACAAGATTCAAATGGAAAAATTAGAGCAAGAAAAGATTTAAAATGAAAACTTATAGCAAGCAAGATTATAAAATGAAAAAGTAGAAAAATACAAGTTATTAAAATACCAAATTGAGATAAAATGATATAAAATAGAAAAATTAGAATAATAAAGGTTAATAAAACTATATCATGAGAATCTAAAAAACTATAAATTAATAAAAGATAAGTTATCAAAACAACTGTAGCCTAAGCAAGAAAGTATCTTTAATAAAGGTTTCTAACAAAATAGGTTTCAAATCAAGAGATGCATACAAAAGCTAATGTTTCAAGTATGTTTTCAAAGGATTCATCTAAAAATCATTCATCATTTATAGAACCTTTCATTCTTAACCCCCTAATTATGTCAATCAATGTACCTATGTTGTGATCAATAATGCTATTGAAATGAATGTTTGTAGCATGAAACTAAAAATTTCGTGGATATGATAAGGAACATTTTAGTAAGACTACTGCATCTAAATAATTTATTTAGATCCATTGATCTTCCTTTTACACTTTTTCCAAAACCATGTTCAATGTTATTTAATATATGTCCTAATTTAACCCAATAGAATGTGGATTTAGGAAAATCATGGATAAGAGTAATGGGTTCCACATTGGGAAAATATCATGAATATGTCATGTTTGAGCATGAAAGTACAATGAGTATAGTTTCAAGAGAAGATGAATCTTTATAAAAATAAATAAAAATTAAAACATATTTTTAACTAATATTCAATTAAAGACATCTAATAGCATAATATTAAGGGTACATGATACAATACATATTGCAAAATATAAATTAAAAAGGTCAATATCTAAGTATGGGGAAGTTATTTTTCATACATAGATACAAAAGATGATCAAAATGACATATCAAAATTTTAAGCACAACCTAATAAGTTTTTTCTCTCTTATGATTATGATCATGATAATGATTATGTAGAATATGATTAGAATGACATGACTAATATGCAGGGTGAATATGGAAATGTAATTGATGATTACCACACATACAATATAAGACCTACATAAAGGATTCCTATTTATGAGATATTGGGATTATAATAACATAATTACTTATATATATAATCATAATTTTATTCTAATTTTTAAAAAACATTTAGAGTATTCTAAAAATTCAAATTAGGACTTATGCATGACATGTGTAGTTCATTTAATTTAGTTGATTTGTGATACAGTATATGTATCACTTCTCTATTTCTTTATATCAAATATTATTCACAAGTGTACTTGAGTGATTTTTAAAACATATATGTTGTCACTTTCAAATGACTTTACATTTGGTGATATTGTATAAGGCCCAAAAATTTTACACAAACAAAAATGCACTACTTCTAATAGTCATGCATTGTGCTTTTATCCCACTTCAGAAAACTTGTTAAAGTAAATATGAGATCCAATTTATTATATTCAAAATAGTCACAAGGATTATATATCATTTTTTCATCACAACAAGTTCACTAGGGGCATCTTTTACTCAAGTTTTATCACTCTATGACTATCCATATTTATTCCTACTATGGTATAGTACATTGCACAAATATTTCATTATTTTATGACTTAATTTAACATTTATATCTAAAAATATACTTGATTTGTTTTATATTATGATATTAAAAATTGCATATGTAGATTAATTTCACTTATTCATGCATATTTATCATGTTTTTATTCTTTACTTCATGCTCTTCATGTATTTGGTTTCTCTAGATTGTGGACATTTGAACATGTCCTTTATTGTTGCTCTAATACTTATTTGTTTCCTAACCATTTGAGTGACATTTAAATATGGATCTAATACTTATTAGTTTCCTAAGAATGTAAGTGACATTTGAATATGTGTGGTCCCTTAGCCTTCTTGTATGTTTTGTGTGCTCTTGCATATACTCTTTTTGTGTGTTGTTGCCATGACTCTTTCTTGCTATTTGTTCCTTATTTTTTTGATGCCATGATGAATATAATAAATCTCCATTGTTTTATGATTCATATCATGTATCTTCATCAATTAATTATATATCCCTTTAGAGTATTCAATATATGATCATTATTTAATGCATGACTAATTTCTAACATCTATCTAGACATGACACTATTTATGTTTGGATTTACATGTATCATACATTACTATATTACTTAGATTATGTGTAATCATTTATAATGTTATCATTATTACTCTATATTTTAATCTTTCTATAAAATCATTTACATAACTTTTATTTTGAAATAAGTTATTGTGTAGGCTTCACAAGTCACTTCAAAAAAGGGGGCATACAAAGTGGATTTTTTTAGAGACTAGGCTGAAATAGTCCATTACATAGATACAAAATAATAATATTTTATCAATTAATCATAATTCATACTTAATTTTTACCTATAAAGTATACTCAGACAATATTGCACCATAATAACAATGACACATGCTAGGATTGTCCAAAACAATGTGCTTTCGATGTATAAATAAGAAATAATGTTTTCTAGAATTCTTAGATTCATACTCAATCTACAAAATTGTTTTTAATGGTTACCCAAAAATAGTGTAAAATTTATACACATGATTATAAGATATTTTTCTCAGATTGGGGGCATTATGCATAGCATGTACTCCAAAATGTCCACATTTTAGTCAAATATTAAGTTGATATTACTCAAGTTATCATAATTAATATACTTAGATATCATATTGGGGGTATGTGCATGGCACATAATCACTTTCTTACTAAGTTTTTCACTAGTTTCCATATAAGGAATGGAAATTCATGTCATTTTGTATGTTATATACACCAAACTCAATCCAAATTGTATTTCAGTAGGTATTTCACTATTTTTACACCATAATGAGTATTATTCCATCTACAATGATTGATTTAACTTTTTACACTAGTTTTACACCAAAATGTTTTATTGAGATTCACACAAGAATTCCAAGTTATTTTACTACCTTGATTTGTAAGCACATTCTCCTACTAATGATGACTGGGGACCTACATAATCCTATCTAACTATTTCAATGAATAATTCTCCAATGGTTCCACCCTCTCTAGTCACCAATTTCTCACTAGAAAACCCAATGGTTTGTGTACATGAAAGGGTGAATTCATTCCTTATTATTTAATATATAAGATTATTTTATTTACTTTCATATTGTTATCTTAAGCAAGGATTAATTTATACATTTTTTATTGTAGGTTTTCATGAAGCATAATTTAACATGTGATCTATAATAATCATTACCATTATTCATAGGTAAGCTTAGGTATTAAACTCTTCCTTTACTCTAGTACTTTTTCTTTGTTACATTACTAAAATTAAATGGTGGGAAAATGTATACACTAAAATTAATATTTAATGTTAAAATAATGTACTTATGACCACCCCTTATACACACTTAACCTATGCTCAATTCCATAGTTTCAAATATCTATTCTTCTACTTATATATGGTTGACCCTCTATCTTAAGGTAGCTCAGATACTAAATGTTTAGGTTCCTCAATCCAAGCAACCTAGACTCATTACTTAACTAATTCATACTTATAGTTTGACTATCCATATTCATCAAATTAAATTGTCCTTTAGGATAAATCATAGGTTGGTTATGGCTGAAACTAATGGTTTCATCCTCCTACCAATTAAAAACTAGTTGCCCAAATTCTAATTCATCTTAATGGGTCATTGTACATGTTTCAAAAACCCATTTCCAATAAATCCCAAAATTTAAACTATATAAACACATTGTATACCCATTTTTTCACTACATGACAAGAGGATTTTATCATTTTCAATCACTATAACATATAATTGCGCCTTGAGAAGAAAGTACCTATTCTTTTGAATTATGAGTCCCTACAGGCCAATAATCCTAATCTAGGTCTAAATAAAACATAAAGGTCACAAATAATTTATTGAATCACATAATCACACTAGAATTACATGAGCATGTACCATTTTAACATTATTTTACACGTATCACCATAACATGGGATAACTACATGGAGTTTAATCCCTCTTTGGAGAATTAGTATGTAGGCAGGACTCAACACAGGGCATTGAGGTCAAGCACAACCCCAACCTCATATAAGTTGTTATCATTTTATAGTATTAATTCCCTATTATCATTAAATTAGGGTTAAAGTGAAGAATAAGGCATATGGTTATTCATGTAATGAACTAAAGACATTTGAATATACAAACATCACCTATAGGTGAAGGTGTATCTATCATAATTCACATAGAGGTCAAAAACCATAAAATATGAAACCATGACCTATAGACATTTACGTAAGCTAGCAGAGTCCAAATAATACAGGCCTTGATCAATAAAATGTGGATCCCTATTCCTAATTCATAACAACCTCACATATTCTCATAGTTAATTTAAAATCACTATTGTATTCTTACAGACCCTGGTTCTAGCTAAGTCATTTATATATTAATACTTTCCCCTTTTATTACATTTATACAAATAGTAAGTTAAAAATAATTTTATTTATGATCATTTTATATCTTATGAATTATGATTTACTTAATAATTTGTCTTAAATATATTAAAACCTAATCCAAAATTTGATTAAAAATTTTGGTGAACATGATTTATTTGTCTAATATTATAATCCCTAGTTTTCCATAGGGTTTCCTTCTAATTTTTTTCCTAGAGTTTCCAATAAAATTTTGATTTATTTATTATGTTGGACTATTTTCAAGTGTTATATTATCTCTCTCCTCTTTTTATCATTTTTTTATTTGTAAATTTTTAAATGGGTATAAAAAATATATTCCTCCTTCGAACCTTGAAGATGGTGATAGTTACTTTCCCTCCAACTAGGTCCATGTTATCTTTGTCCCAATAGGTAAGTTGGACCGTTTTATAGTTTTAAATTAAGGTAACAAAAATGTCCTTACTAAACCCCTTCACCTCCCACATCTTCTCTTGATGGTGTTTTTATGCATATTCAATCATAATTACCTAGGGTTTATGCTTGAAAATCCCTTAAAGATTAAATTATCACTATGAAAGTAGATAGAAGAATTGAAAAATCAAAATCAGTATTTTATTTCAAATATCACATCATGGTAAAATCATATCTCATATAAAAATAATCTACAATTTGATAGTGTTAATCATGTATTGGTATCTTCATCTATAAATTTTATTCATAATAAGACTTCATATCAAAATTTGAATCTACAACATAATACATCTACAACTAGAGATTAAAAAATTAAGAAAAACACTAATAAAATTTCAAGTGAGATTCTAAGAAAAATTCTTTTAAAAAAATTTGATCAAACTTCCTCCTATACATCCTGTAAGGAGATCAAAATACTATTGTGCATATCATAGAATGCATGGGTATTGTACATATAGTTGTTTGGATTTAAACAACAAAATATAAAATATAATTGATAGTGGTGATGTTATAATAGATACATCAATTAATAAACCCACTCACATTATGATGCATCTTCTAAAGAACAAATGAAAAAAAAGAGAGAGAAAGTATGGTCACAAAAGGATAATTTAGAGCAAAACAAGATTTATATGGCAAAATTACATCAAGCAATATTATAAAAGGAAAAACTTGAAAAATACAAGTTATTAAAAGACAAAATTAATAAAATAAAATATATCAAATATAAAAAATAGAAAAATAAAGGTTACAAAAGCTATAGTAGAAGAAGTTTGAAAAATATAATTTACTAAAAGAGAAGTTACCAAAATAATTGTAGCCTAAGAAATAAAATATGTTTAAGAAAATATTTATAACAAAAGAGGTTGAAAATCAAGATATGCTTATAAAACCTAATGTTTCAAGTGTGGTTTCAAAGGATTCATCAAAAAAATATTTATAATTTCTATATCCTTTCATTCCTAACCCCCTCATAGATGGCAAGTAATGTACCAATGTTTTGATCATTAACACTATTGAAATGAATGGTTTTAGTTTAACACTCTTATTTTTTATTGGATATGATAAATAAATTTTTTTTAATATTTAATAAATAACTTATTTGATACATTTATATACCTTTCACACTTGGTCCAAAAACATGCTCAATGGTATTTAACATGTATCCTAACTTATCCCAATATAATGTAGAATTGGGAAGATCATGGATATGAGAAATTGGTGTCACATTTGACTATGAAAGTGATATGATTATAGTTTCAATATAATATGAGTCTTTAGAATAATAAATAAAAAATTAAAACATATTTTCAACTAATATTCAAGCAAAGACATCTAATAGCATAATAGTAAAGATACATAATTTTGTGCATATTGAAAAATAAAAATCGTAAAGTTCAATACAACTTTATGGGTAGTTGTTTTTCATATCCACATACAAAATATTATCAAAATAACATATAAAAATTGTAAGCACAACTTCATAATTTGGTTCTCTCTTATGGTGATTATGATCATGATTTTGATTATGCATAATATGATTGGAATGACATGACTAGTATGTAGGATGAATATGGAAATGTAATTTAAGGTTACAACACATATGATACAGGACCTACACATAGTAATCCCCTTGATGAGATATTAGGATTATAATATAATCATTCATTGTAAATAGATTCTTTGTTTATCATATTATTATTTTATATTTTCAAAAAACATTTAGAATATTCTAAAATTTTAAATTAAGACTTATGAATGACATGTATAGTTCATTTAATTCAATTTATTTGTGCTTCAGTATATGTGTCACTTCTCCATATCTATTTTTATATCAAATATGTTTCACAAGTGTACTTGAGTGAGTTTTATAACATACAATTTGTCACTTATAGAGGTATTTTCATGTGTTTATATCATCTCAAGCCCAAAAAAATTACATAGATAAAATCACACTAAATATGATAGTCATGCACTATACCTTTGTCCCACTCCAACATACTTGTCATAATGAACACATGATCCAATTTCTCAAATTCAAAACATTCATAGACCATCTATATCTTGTTTACATCACAAAAAAAATCACTTGGTTTTTATCATTTTATGACTATCCCTATTTGTTCCTACTATAGTACAATACATTTCATGAATCTATAATTATTTCTTCACTTAATTTAAAATTTCTATCTCCTTAGATACTAAGTTTATGTATATGATAATATTAAAATTTTATTATATAGATTAATTTCACTTATTCATACATGTTTATCATGTTTTTTTCTTTTTTTCATGTTTTATCTATATTTGATTTCTTTAGATTATGGGAATTTAAACATGTCCTTGATTTTGGCTCTAAGCCTTGTTGGTGTTTTATGCATTTGAGTTAAATTTTAAAATGTCCCTTTAGTGTGTCATGTTGGCCTTATTTTTTGACTTATGTGCTATTTCAGGTGATTTTTATGTGTGCATCATTTCTAGGACTCTTGATGGCTATGTTTTGCTCAATTTTTTGATGCCCTGATGCCTATCATTCATCTCCCCAATTTTTTGATGCCTTGATGGATATCATGCATCTTCCTTTAGTAGACCTATATTAGTTTAGATTATTCATTATATGATCATTGTTCATTGTGTGCCTAATGTCTAACATTTATCTAGACATGACATTATGTATGATTGGCTTTACATGTATCATACATTACTATATTGGTCAAATTATCACTATAATGTCATGATTTCCAATGTTATCATTATTAATCCAAATTTCCATATTTAGATAACCTCATTTGCATAAATTTTATTTTGAGCTAAGTTATTACACATGAGTCAAAATAAGGGGCAGACATATTAGCTTATCTTAGAGACTAAACTGAACCATTCCACTACATAGACAAAAATAATATTATTTTCTCAATTGATCACAATACATAATTTTTACCCAGAAATATATTCAGACAATACCCCACTCTAGAGAAAATGGCATAGGTCAGGATTTTCCAAAGTAGTGTGCTTTCATCCTAGAAATCAAAAATAATGTTTTCCAAAATTCCTAGAATCATACTCAGTCTACAAAATAGTTTCTAGTGGTTACCCAAAAATTATGTCAAATTTATACATAAGACTATTATATATTTTTATCAAATTGGGGGCTTCATGTGTGGCATGTGCTCTAATATTTACATGGGTTTACTCAAATATTCAATTGGTATTAGTCAACTTATCATAATTAATATACTCATAAATTGGATTGGGGGCATGTACGTGACACATGATCACTTTCTTGTTTAGTTTTGCATCAATTTCCATTTAAATAATGAAAATTAATTTAATTTTATATTTTACATACAAAAAAATTAGTTCATATTTTATTCCATTAGTTTTTCACTAAGTATTTCACCAATTTTGCACTAGTTTTAGTATTATTCCATTTGTAGTAGTTGATTTAGCTTTTTGCACCAATTTTACAATAGAATTAGTCTTATTTCATCTATATTAGTTGATTCAAAATTTAACACCATTTTTTACATCAAAATTAATCTTATTCCATCTATAGCAATTTATTTAACTTTTTACACCAGTTTTGCACTAGAATGGTCTATTAGGATTCATACAAGAACTCCAAGCTATTTTACTACCTTGAGTTATTTAATGATTAAGTCAAGTGCATCTTGAGTTTTGAATTAAATTATCCTACCAATGAGTATAAGGGGCATGCACATTCCAATCCAACTATTTCAATGAAGAATTATCCATGGTTTTCACCCTCTCTAATCACTATTTTTATACTATAAAATATAATGGTTCATGTACATGAAAAAGTGTATTTATTCTTTGTTATTTGATCTATAATTTTCATTTATTTACTTCCATATTTTTATCTTGAGTGATGACTTATTTATACATGTTCCATTGTAGGTTTGCATGAACCATAGTTGAGGTCAGGTATAACACTCTTCCTTTTACTCTAGCACATTCACTTTATTTCTTTCCTAGAATAAAAGGGGCAAAATGTAGACATCAAAATTAATATTTAATTCTAGAATAATTTTATTTTGACCACCCATTATACACACTTAACCTATACTCAATTACATAATTTCAAACTAGTATTCCTCTACTTATATATGGATGACTCTCTATCTTAAGTCAATGTTGATACCAAATGTTCTTATTACTCTTTCCAAGAATCCTAGACTCATTACTTGATTGATTCATACTTACAATTTTACTATCTCTATTACTCAAACAAAACCACTCCTTCAAGATAATCCTCTAGGTTGATCATGTTTGAAAATACTAATTTCATCCTTCCACCAAGTAATAGCTAGTTTTCCAAATTATAATTTATTCTAATAGGTCATTTTGCATGTTTTGTAATAATAATTCAAGTAAATCCAAAAAGGTTCACTATATAGGCACATTTTGCACCCATTTTTTCTCTAGATGATAAGAAGCTTCTATTATTTTCAATAACTAGCATATCTAAGTGAACATTGAGAGAAAAGTACCTATTCTTCCCAATTTTAAGTTCCTACAACCCTAGAATCCCTAATCTAGGTTTGAATATAATAGTAATATCACAAATCATTTTTTTAAGCACATAATCACAATAAGATTCCACCATCATGTAGAATTTTAACCATATTTTATAGACATCATTGTAGCATGGGAGAACTAAATGGAGTTTAATCCCTCTTCAAAGTATTGGTATGTAGGCAATGTTTAACACACAAGGTGTTGAGGTAGAGCACAACCCCATCCCCTATCCCATTAACACCATTTTATAGTATATGTTCCATTTTGTCATTGAGATAGGGTTATTGTGAATAAGAATACAGACAATGGATCCTATAGTGAAGTAAAGGCATTGAATAGACACACATGACCTACATGTGAAGGCACATCTATCAAAATTTACATAGAGTTCAAAAACCCTAAAGGATGAATTCAATCCCTATAGACATTTATGAAGACCAATACAGTCTAAACAATGTAGCCTTATCCTAAGATAACACAAAGTCATGTTCTTAATTCATACCTCACACATTATCCTAGTTATTTTACAATAATTATTATGGTAATGTAGACCCAAGTTCTAATGAATTCATTTATCTCTTAGTACATTCCAAATTTAGCATATTTTTTAAAATATTAAGTGATAATTAGATTATGTGTGATCATTTTATATCTTAGGCATTCTAATTTACTTAGTAGTTTAGTTTAAATAAATTAACACCTAATCCAAATATTGATTAAATGATCAATAAATAATTATTCATAAATACCTCACAATTTGTGTACACATTCCTTCAACAACATCATAAATTTATTACTATAATTGATAGCTTAATTTAATCATGGTATCTTCTACTTTTTTGAGATCCTTGCAAGGAATTCCTTGTGAATGGCCTCAATGGAGAAAGTGGGCATGCCAAAATGGGGAAGAGGTTAATCTCTAACTATTATCAAATATTCCTACAATGGAGGTGGATTGGCTATATGGGAAGTTGTTCCTTCATTTAGACGTGTCATGAGAATTTTTCTAGATAACCTGAGATTCTAGCCTTGAAAACTTATATAAATTCTACTAGAGGGCTCTTCATGCTATAAATAATATAGATCCCCATTTTTTATGCATGTTTGAGTCATCTCTATAGGAAACATATATGTTTAAAAAAAATTACATCCTCAAGATGAAGTATATCCAAATATTTTCAAAGATCTCAATAATTACTTGAAGAAAGTGTACTTATCCTATTTAAATCAAAAAAATATCATAGGATTAACAAACCATGGTGGTTGACTATCTAGCATAGGAACTTGTCCTTGTGAATTATTTTTATCTAAATATCTCTTATATTCTCTATAATTTTGGTCTAAATACCTAGATGTTTTATGAAATATAAAAAATTGCAATGTTATCTCTTTCAATGAGAGCTTTAAGGCTAGTGGGTAGATTATCTTGGCCAACATATCATAAGGAATCAAACTTAATATAATAGATAATCTAAAAAAATGGAATGATCTAGTGTAATAAATACTGTGGAGAATATTAGGAATATAATGATAAATAAAAATAACACCTGGCATATTTAAATGTCCTTTGATGTCTCATTGAGAATTTTAAAATCATCATACATATAAAAAAATAAAGGATAATCATGTTTATACTAGAGTTAAAAGATACTCAATTATAGGATTGTTCATGGGATGTTTTGTAGTAGAAAAAAAATTCATGGTTTGTTTGGGTGAAACCAAAATATTAAGGATCATCTAATGTGTATCCATAATCATAATTAGGAGTGGTTATATACACATGTAGGGATTCAACCATGATATTTTTAGAAGTATTAATAATTAATTATTTATTTTGAATAAAAATTTTCATAGGTATCTCACTAGTTGGCCTCTTATAAGAACATGGTCACAAGGTAGGATGCAATTGAGCTATGATGTTAGGAGGAAGGTTAGAGATTTAGATTTTAAGTTTGATATAATTAGGTACATCATCATTCAAACCAAGTATTTTTTGAGTTAAATTAAACATAGGCTCAAGGTGATTATTATAGCCTTGAACTAAATCAATAAGAAAGTTGAAACATTGATACTCACAAAAATGAATACTTGGGAGACGTTTAATGTTAGGCAATTTAAAGACACCACATTTTTCAAATTGTTCATAGTTTTAAGGGTTGGTATTACCTTTAATATTATAAATATCTATTAAGTATGTTAAATTAATGCATTTACATGTAGAAGAAGATATGACCCTCATGTGATGAGTCCAAGGGAAGCAAAGTAATATGTTGTAAGATAAAGGCAAGTTGCAAACCATAAATTTGACCCTAAAAGTAATGAGAGGTATCATGATAGGAATCCAATTGCACCTCATAGATGTAATTTTTATTTTATCATATCATTGGCATGTTCTAAGAGTTGACTTAAGGTTATTTGTAAAATATCAAATGAATTTTATGATTTCTAAAGAAGTGACACAAGTATAAGAGCATTCATATATGAAGGATATCTTGACTTAGTTGTCACCAATTTGAATGATAATAAAAAGATGAGGGTCATCTACATGAATAAGTATTTCAATGGTTAGAATCACCTAAATAGTAAATTTCAAAGCTAATTCTTGGTTTGTTGTCTTATCAATTTGGATAGACTTCTATTTACATTAATGCATGATATTTTTCTCAGAATCGAGAAAAGTGGGTTCTTACCCCATAGGTTGTAGTTGAAGAATTCTCATATCAAATAGAGTTTTTATTAATTCATTTATATGTTTAGGAGAGTTACGTATAAACATAAGGAAAGGACTCTTAATAGGAATATTAAAGATATTTTCAATAGGGTCACATTCTTCAAGGTTAAGGTTAGTTAAAAAATACTATAATTCAGAACCAAAGGTTTGAATAGCATCAAGTTTGACTTTAGGAATAAATGGACCCATTCTAATTTTATTTTTGACTTTTTTAGATAGAATTGGATTTGTTGATATGGTAGGGTTAGTTATAGTTGACTACATTGGCATAGGTGATACAATATGGAGACTTGAAGATGTTCAATCCGATCGACATAGTTTGCAAATCAGATACTATATTGGTATAGGCATAGAATACTAAATTAGAATAGATATAGTGGTTAAAATAAAATGTTATATCAAAAAAGCTTTTATGGTATAAATAGAAGAATGCATCATTAATTGTGATGTAATGAAAAGACTATAAAAATTCAAAACTACATCAGCATGGGAAAGTTCATCAATTTTTTATGATTTTTCAAAATCTAAAGGTTTAGAAGGGACACCAATTTAAATTTGACATATAATATATAATTATATATGATTGAAAAGGTGTTATAGGTTGATTTTGAGTATATTGATAAGAATGATGTGAGTAATAATGCACTTCATTCCATTCATGTTAACCAATCTTTCCATCTTAGTGGATTTATTAGGGTTAACTAAAGTTTACATAATATTAGAAGATGGAGATAAATGAGGTTTAGTTTATGGTTTCAAAGAGTTATTATTTTGAGGTTGATAGGTAGTAATTTACAAATGATTGATTTTTTTCTATGAAATATTTATAATTCAATTGGTATGTATGATAAGGTGAACATTAAATTGATTAAGTTCATCATGTTTAAACATACCCTTGTGAATTTTGGAAACTTTCCCCAAGGCTTGATAACACTCTCTTTCCATAGAAACATGGTCAAATATATGACCAAGGAGAAAATCATATGATATGGTACAAAGAAAACAACAATTATTGTGAGAATGACCCCAATTTGTATGAAACCAACAAAACATGTGGTTATCATAACATTGAGCTTTTGGATGTGAATCATAATATTATTTATGTTGAGGCATAGGAAGTTTTCTCTTAAGCTTTTTAGTGTTAAAATTCTAATGAATATCAATATTATTAACCTAGTCATGATTGGAAGAGGAAATGGTTGAAAAGTGAAATAAGATGGAAGAGGGATGCATTTTTCAAAAAATCAAACATTATAACATGAATATTCTTCTTAGAATCATGACTATGATCATAATTTTCCTAAACACCATCATATATCATATGTGTGTTCTTAGGTTTCATGATCATTCTAGTGTTTTTATTGGGTTGAGGGGCATCAAATTGTATCATGAGGTGATATTTTATTTTAGCTTAATTGAAGGATTATTCCAATGATTTAGGAAAGAATGACTTAATTACATAGTATATTTTTTGTTTTAAGGTGTTTTAAAAATATTAAATAGCCTATATTTAGTCATGTTATGTTTTGATTTGTCAACTAAGTATTTCCAACATTTAATGAAGTCATGTGTTGTTTCATTATATGATTGCTTGCATTGAAAACATTACCTAGTTTGTTTTCAAGTAAGTCATTATATTGGAAGTTTTGAACCAATGAAATCACTAACCATTCTAAATAGATGATAGAGTTATGCTTGAGTTTATTGTACCACTATAAATCGTCACTTATTAGGGTTTTAACAAGTATATTATAGTTTGAAAGGTTTCAATTTTTAGCCACTCCTTATAGATATTCCCAAAGGATTTAAGGTGCAAACCAAAATCATTAAATCCGTCATAATATCTATTGTAAGTGATTCCACTAATATATATGTTTGCAATATGAGGCACTAAAGATTCATTTTGGTGGTCTTGATGGCTTTGTTATGAATATGAGGTTGAGGGATGAGATTCTTTTTATCACTCCAGAGTGCACCCTATTTGAAGATGTGCAAGTCACACCTTCCCTCTAGCTGATACAATTGGATCTTCTCAAAGTGTGGGTGACTCTGTATTGAGAAAAACCTCCAGAGAGGGCTGGTTTCCTTAAGATTTATCTCTAAAATTAATTTACTTTTTTTATTTTTAGGATGAAAAGGGAAAAGGAAACTAAAATGAGAAATCTTGTCTAATGGGGTGATGCACCTGAATGATTGGTATTCTCTAGAATATTTCTAAAATTGAATAAGACACACATATGAATTTGAAAGAAAACTCTACATTCAACCTTGAACATCAGTGTTTCAATAAAAGGCTTGAAAGAAGTTTGCAAAGCAAATTCAAATCCTATCTCTTCCAATGACTATAAAGGATGATATTTTAATAGTAGGTGTGGAAAGGACATAAAAAAGGGTAAGTATATTCCACTTATATTCTAGTACACAATCAAATTACACTCTATTCTTATCTAAAACCATATGTAAAAAATCTTTTTTATTTGATAAAAAATGGTGTCAATTACAATTTCTTCTCTCTTTTAGGAATTAATGAAAAATGGATTGAAAAATCAAATATATATGTTTAAAACTAACCTAAATATAAATTTTTGTTTATTTTATATAATTATTAGTCTTGGTTAGTTAATTCAAGACCTAATCCTTTTAGAATGTTAAAACAATTCATCAAAATCTATAAATTTTATGAAAATTTGCATGGTCTTCAAATTTTGGTATAGAATTGGAGGTGGTGGGCCTATGTTGACTTCTAAAAATCATCATGCATTAAAATTCATGCCATTACTCAATAATAAATTCATTGTTTAAAATTAAACAACATCTTCAACTCTTCAAGTCTTCAAAAAATTGCATGACCTTTACTTTGGCGTTGAATTGAGAAGTGGTGGGTCCATGTTGACTTCCCAACCTTTCTTACATGAAAATCACACCATAATTTTTAATATAAATACATATTGAAAGTTATTTTAAGTTATTTAATTTCCTTATCTTGCATGAAAATCATAGGAGATGCATGAAACTAGTCAAACTAGTCAACTGAAGAGATGTGGACTCAAAGACTAGTCAACTTCCACTTGAACTCAACTTGAATGAAGTGGCACTTTTATATTGAGTTAATAATTATATTTCCACATAAAAAATATATATGTCACATTGTAAAATCCATTTTAACTCCTTGTTATTTTATTTCAATGCCAAACTTTAAGTTAACCATTTGACCAACTAGGCCTATTAGACCAAATAGGCCTAAAAGCCAATCTGTGCATTTTAAATCCATTAAACCTAAAAAAAGATACCATGAAACCTGAAAAAAAATTAAATATACTTGTAAAAACTTTCCTTATCACAATATATGTGATTTTAATGAGAAAACACTCGCCATTCAATCAATAGGGTTGATTAGGCCTGTTTTGTTCCATTTTCCTACAGATTGGCCATTTTGATTGATCTAGTTAGGACACTTTTGGGATAATTTATGACCAAATAAATATTTTATGATGAATAAAAATTATTATTATTTGATCTCCATTTATTATATTTCATTTAAATGTCATGTACTTCATTTTACATACTTTTTCCCATAAAAAATATGATTTCTACCCTCATCCATACAACTTCATGCATAAAATTAGCATATCTGAAATCCTATATGAGTTTACTTGATGTTTTAAAAAAATTTAGGTTGATCCATGATTATTTTATTGAAACAAAATCAACTTTTTTCAAAACTTGTTTTTTGAGGGTTTAAGAGGGTTTTAGAGCTGAGTTTTCAAAATGATGACTCATGAAGTACATAACTCCAAATCCAAAACCTTGAAATTTATGTTTATAAATATTACCCTTATAATATCCCTAAAAATATTGGGTTCCCATGCAAAATTTATGAAATTTTATCATGTGGATAAATCTGTCTGCGGAGTTTTGACTACATTTGAGGCTGCTTACACTCTTAATGATTGTTCATAAATCACAGCACCAACATAGGTATAAATTTTTCATTAATTATAATTGAATATTTTTAATCAAAACATACTAATATTATTTGTCCAAACTCCACACATGATGAATGATACAAGCATCTGAACAGGAGGATAGGAAGGGTATCTAGAACTGCAAAAAGTGAAAAATTCACCAAAATAAAAATAACTCTTCACCTACTTCCCAATGCCTAAAAACATCATCATGGGGTATTTACCATTCTATAAAAACATGTTGAAATCACATTTTTCTTGAAAAGTCAAAAAAACCCTTTTTTGGCCTATATGCCTAATTGCTTGCATAAGCCTATATGAGCATGGTTTGCTTAAAATTTGGAGTTTTAACACTCTTTAAATTTCTTATTATGATTTAAAAACATCATCCCATTATTTTAAATCTTTTATCTAGACTTAGAAACTTCTGTGGCACTCCAAAATGATGTTTACTCCAATGGTGATCTCCAACAGACATGTTGAGGACTGTTACAAAAAATAAAGTATATCCATTAATACATTGGTAATGAAAAATTTTCATAAGGTTACTCAAGTAATTATTACCTTGTGTGCAAAATTTTAGGTCTTGAAACCACTTGTAGCTCCCAAAAAGCTCAATTTTCTCTCAAAATTGACCCATATGCATGGATTGTCTGCATATTTGAACTTGATAATGTTATTTTGAAAATATAATGACCCATTTACAATCTATTTTTTACATTTTTTACCAAAATTATTGTTTTTAGGCCAAAATTCCCATATTTAAAAGGATATTGAATGGTTTCTTGAAAGTTTTGAATGATAGGAGTAGTAATTTGGTCTTGACAAGTCAAATTACTAACAATTCCTTGGGCAATCCTTAAGGGAGAGTTGGGGTGAACATTTATTATGCATTCCCCACTAAATTTTTTGATGTTTATTATTCATTTTCATGATTTTATTTTTAATTTTCATGAATTTATTTGAACTATTTAATTGCACATGATCCATTTAGTTCAAAACTTGCATTATCACTTGAGAAGTATAAGGTGTATTTTGATTGGATTGGGATGTTTGAGTCACATTTTTACTAGATTTATAAGCTTGGGTAGTACTTTATGCATGACTATAATTATTTTCAACATTATCACATTTAATTGGGTTGTTAAAGGTAGGGTTTTCCATATTTTTTCTATGGTAGGTGTAGTGTAAAATGAAGGATTAGAGGTAATCCCATGGATTTTCCCAAGTCTTGTATGAAATATGGTAAATTTAAAAATAAAGGAACCATCATGAGGGAATGAATTTATTCAAGTTAAATTCATACATGTTTGGGATTTTCCTTAAGATATACATTCCTCTTATGGTTGTATCCAATACAATCTTTGGCTTCACCTTTAGAATCAAATTCATTGAAAGTTTGGTTTATATCCCTAGATCTTGTATTAACACTAGGATTAGGATTGATATTATTTTTTTTTGTCATATCCATATTGAATTAATTATAAATATGTTCTTTAAAAATATTGAAATTGAATGCTAAAACATTTTGATATTATTTCTAATGTCAGTCATGGGCATAACATTAGGACTTTGAGATTGATATCCTTAGAAACTACCCAATTTTTTATTAGGTTCACTTTGGTCATGAAAGAATTAAATTATATTAATTTTATGATAGGCCTTAAGGATACAAAATGAAAATAAATATATAAAATAAGGTATACTTGAAAAATTGGAAAACTAGAAAATTATTTGACTAGCAATGGGATAAGATTCATGTCAAGTTCACCAAAATGTATTTTGGTAAAATAGGGTTAGTAATGTAAATATACTCTAATATAATATGTATATAATACCATACTATAACAACCTAAATATAATTAATTACACCGAAAATTTGGGTGGATGTTGAAAGCAATCATTATTTGTAATAGGGGTATCAAGGATATAATACAAACATTGCATGCAAAGAACTGATGAATAAGGGAAACCTAGATCCAGGATGGTAACAAGTTAAACTAACATGATATAAATTCCAATAGGTATTAACTAAGAGGGGTCTTGGAAATTAATATTGGATGTTTCCCCTTCTCCCTGGGGATTCTTATTTGCATACTAAAACTCTTCATTATTATAGAGTTTCTTTTTTTTCATTAAAGTGTATAAGGGATAAATTAAAATACACTACACCTATAAATATGGACATAAATTAAGAGTTGAAAAATAAATTTCATCACATTTATCTATAAAATTGTAGTCTAGTGATGTTAAGTTGAAAAGATACCAATAAATTGAAGATATGATTACAGATCTATATCTTTTTCATGGAAATGGCTACCAAAAACTATTGGGATCTTATCCTTATTTTTCTATGTTTAGGACCATATTTGGATTTTTATCATATGTTACAAGTTTAGTGATCATCATCAATGAGTCTATGTTTGACTAATGTTCCTCTACCTAGGATAACTAAGCATTCACTACAAATAGATGCTTAACTATTTCCTAAAGGTGTTCATTCAGCTCATAAAAGATTAAGGTGAATTGTTTGATGAAACACCTCATTATAATTCAATCTATCAAAAATATGGAATTTTACATTATACAAGTCTTAAAATGACTATAAAAAGTATTCTAACTATAATATCACAATCACGATCAATATTTTTACTATAAGACATCAACATTGAGATAAATGATCTATAGATTGCAACCTTTTGGAATGTATTGTAGTTCAAATATAGTGTACTTTGAAAGTATACTTTTTTGATGTTAGGGAAGTTGTGTGATGGATAGATGATGCACATGGATCATGGATAATTATTTCATCCTTTTTAGGAATGATATATCACTTGTTATTAATAGTTTCAGTAGATTGGACTTAATAATTTTTTATAATTCTAAGATTAGAGGTTTCTTGTAAATTTTTTGTTGAAATGCTCTAGTTTCTAAGTATGTATCAACTATGTATTTTTATGGTACTTATTATGGTTTAGTGTTTCATATGGTTAAGTTTTTCTTTAGTCTCTCTATGATTTGGATAGATAAAGTACCTTATGATTTTTGTTATTTGTTTGTAAGATATTTTTCCACACAGATAGTTCTTTATCTAGGAACTATTAGACAAAATGTCAAACCAAGTCTTTCACTACTTTCTATGTAAATGAGTAAGAGATTGTGTTTTTTATTTTTTTTATTAGTATTAGGTTTTTATCTTGTGTTTGATAGTACATGTACTTTATATACTTACTAAATGGTCATGAAAATCAAGGATTATTCTAGTTGGTATTAGATCTTAGACAGTGTTTCAATAGTTGTTTGAATGTAACTCCTAAATGATGGTAGGGCTTATTCAAGTGGATGACAAAGAAGATCATATTGATTTTTATTAGGATCCTTATGGTGAATAATTGATTTTTCCTATTAATTCATAGTTTCTACAAAAGTTGAAATTAGAATGGAATATGGCTCAATATGTCAATAAGCTAGTAGGAAAATGTTTAGTTAGTTATGGGATGGAGGTTATTAATAATGAATTAGAGCTAGGATTTTAGTTTCCTCATTGTAGTAGCTCATATATTAGGATTAAATATTTTTATAGGTTACATCTCAAGTATTATCTAACAATATAGACCAACTAAGGATCAATGATGAGATTTGTGTAGAAGGGTATGTTAGAAATAGTCTTTTGAGAGATGATTATTATGGCCAACTTTTATATTATCCTTCATAGGTTGGAATTGATTTAGATATTAAGAGGAAGAAAAGATGTGTTAAGTTACAAGAAGTTAGGATAAATTTGGTGTTAGGTGAAGATATTATTGTTCATCAAGTTCTAGAGTTGGAAGCTAAAGCATTAACTTGAAGATTATTTGGTAGATATTGTTTAGTCAAGTCTCTAGGGCCATGGATTGAATCTATTTGGAGTCCTCTCCTAGGGTATATGCCAATTTTATCTCTTGGATAGAGGATGGCTTGATTTCCTTTTTTTTAGATCAGCAAAGGATTCTAAGAGGATTTTACATAGAAGATGGTTTTAGATTTATTATTTATTGGGACTGAAGAAATGGCCTCCATGTTTTTAGCTGAGAAGAGAATCAAAAGTAGTATAACTTATTTGGGTTAAATTTCAAAGATTACCTATAAATTTGTGGTCTAATGGAATCCTAAAATATATTGGAAACACTTTGGGGACTTTTTTAGATTGGTATGAGGAGATATTAAAGAGTAATTATTCTTCCTTAGGAGATTGGTTGATATTTATTTTAGTGAAGGTATCCATCAGTTCATTGAGATAAATATTAGCATATCAAAGTATTATTGTATTCTTTATTATTCCAAAGTACCTTTATAGTGTGATCTATGTCATGTTTATGGTCATCTAGTTGATGCATGCTATTTAAAATTTACTAGATAGTTCAAGAGACCTAATATTTTAGATCATTCTAATTTGGAGAGGTCAAAGAAAAGGCACACTATATTTTTTATTGAAGGGAAGATCAAGATAGACAATAATACTTTTTCTATCAATTGAATAAAGTGAAAGTGGAATCTAGGAAATATATTTCTAAATTTGTGGAGCTCACTCATAATAATATTGGATGAATACATAGAATCAAGGGAACTTAGATATTATTGGGTTGAATGTAGTGATGGATATACTAGCAGGGTATCAAAATAAAGTTTTGGATGTTAATAAGTAAGTTATGTATGTGGATTTGAAATAATTTGATTCTCCTTCTCTCATACCTTAGAATATTTATCTCTTGGGTTCTCAAAAACCTACTACTAATCCTCCAATGATCCTACTATCTTAGATAAGGGACTTGTTGTGCCCTAACAAACACCCTATTTGAAAATTCAAATAGGTGACCATTATTATTTGAATATACCTATTCAAGGTCCTATAAGCCTTAGACATCCATGATATTAATATTGATATGCATAATCCTAAGGTTTTCTTCAAAGTATAAATTTACAGAAGTTAGAAGTATGAAAATCAAAGTTTGGACATTTATTTTGATTTATTTTAATCCTTGGGTTTTCATGATCCTTATTAATTGAATTTATGATTTTTATGAACTAATGAAACTAATGCATCTCAACTTAATGTTTATATTATTTTTTGCACGTTCGTAGGACTATTGGGAAATACTTACAAAGTATTCATGACTAGGCCCTACCTTTATTATCCAATATCAAGACAAGTGGAAAGATTACATTACCTAGAGTATATAAATCAAGTTCAAAGGTATAAATTTTCTAAGACTCAATACTTAGACATATGACATTACTACATTACTCAAAACTTACCATAGTTTGACAAACATTATGTATTTTATTGATAGTCAGGTCACCACAGGGCATCCATGTGGTAGAACCACATTTAGCCAGGAAAAGTTCCCTTCAAATAAAATTCTAAATATTCAATTTTTTTGAGACCTAAGAACATATCACACAAAATAATATCATGACCCCAAAACCATGGAAGTTCAAAGCAAATTTAATCATCTAATGGTCCTAATGTTTCATAGTTCTAAGAAATTGACAAGTGTCAAAATTATGTTATCCCATAACCTAGAAGGTTAAAACAAAGTCTAATGGCCTCAAGGACTCACATTCCTAATGGCCCTAAGGTTTTTAACTCCAATATTTTGATAGTTGGCACAATTTTGTTAACCTAGAACTTCAAAGGGGAAATATCAAGTTAGTATCCTAATTTTTCTATGGATCTAAGACCTCGATTCTCTATTGTGTTGAGATTCTAGGCTATGGGTCACCTATGGTGGGTTTTAACCTCTAGAAAAGGTTGGATTCCTCTTAATAGATCACCTATGCTAATGTTTGCACTAGAAAAAGGGATCCTAAGAAAGCTAAAAGGGTGATGCACCGAATTAAATGATAATTCACACAAGCATGACACATATATTGAAGAAGCACGGGATAGCACTAGTTCACACAATCTTAAAAAATCTAGCTAATTGCATAAGTATTTCATACACCATGTTTAAGAAGTAATGAATGAAACTAGGAGGAATTCTAAAACTCCTACCAAATTTTCATCAATGGTAGAAAGGACACAAATGCAGACTTGCAATCAACTAGAAAACACCCTAAAATAGTCAAAAAAGAAGGACAATGGGCATAAAAGATTCTCCTTCACAATGCCATCATGAAAAATCTTACTAAACACAATTCAAAAGTAGGAGATAGGTAAAGGAAATCTTATTATCTTTAAGAGGTCCTTCATTTAAGTTTTGATAGGGTTTATCCTTATCAAATGAGAGTCTCTACTATAAAATTGATAGAGAATTATTTTCTTCTAAAAATTGAGAGAGAGATTACAAAATGGAAAGAATGGGTAATATATTAGAAAGGGAGAGAGAGAATAAGGAGGATGAGTACCAAAGTCATTAATTAAGTTTGCCACCTTTTTTATCAAATCAGCCCCAATTCTCTATTGACAAGTTATCTTTTTATTTATCCCAATAGCCCTTGAATCCTCTCATTGGCTGAGAGAAATACATTAGAGGATAATAGTTGCCAAAGGTGGTGAGTCATGATCCTATTTATGAATGAAAAGCCTTAGACACCTTGAAATTCATTAAATACTACAGTTGATTTCTCTAACCACTAGATCTCCATCTTGGGACTCTATGTTATCTCCACTTGCTTCATTATGAGCACAAGGTCCTTATATCCATGGACTTGATAGAGCCATGCCATAAGTCTAATTTTAGTAGATGTATGCACCTATTTGTTAAAAACATGACCATATCAATAGTCAGAACACTTCTTCATGATTACACATCTGCCCCTACTCCATCTTGAATATAGATCTTTTCTATAGATGGAAAACCAATCTCCTTTATTAGTTTTCCTATAGCTTCTATATCAATGTAGACCTATATAATGCATAGCCTCCTTCTTGATCTCCATTAGGCTAAAATATACCTATTATGCCTCTGATCATTTATGGGAACTGAGAACTCACCATATGCGTAGGTCTTCTTTAAAAGACAAAGATCATAATCATGAAACCATACTATAACCCCAAAAGATGGATCATGTATGTTACAAGTGTTCAAACCAAAGGTTCATATTGATCTTCAATGGCATTATAAATCCATCATTGATCATCCTAATTGTATCACTATGTCCTTTTAATGGTATTTGATCAAGCTCTAATGGTGATAAGATGATCTTTCCATGAATTACTTCTACTTCAACCTAGGTCATAGCTATTCTCCACTTGAAAACTCATATTTTGACCTTTAATATTGACTATTGATCTACTTCTTGGCATTTGAATGAACATCATTGATCTTTTTGGACTCCCTATCTTCAACTTTTAATATTGATCATCGATCTTGATATAGACACCTTATATTATGTCAATTTTTAACTCCTCATTTTGCTCTATAATATCCTACTAAATTTTTGAACTTTCACACACCATAGATCTACTTTTGTATGATTAAATGCAAGCCCTAAATTTTTTGATAGTCTAACACACTTATGACACTTAGCACTTATGTATTCACCCTAAAGATTATTTGACCCTTTGAATTATTGCTCATCATCGATCTTGGGACCCACTAAAATCTATCAGACTAATTTATATCCTTGGATCTCTATAAGGACACCTGAGATCTTAACACTTGTCATCTTCTCACTTATGCTAACCTTTTGACTTGATGCTTATTATTGATCTTGATTGCATGATCAAATGCTCATCATTAGATCTTTAAGACCCACTAACACTATCTTCACTCATTTGTAATTAGATCTTTGGTATGATTGAATTATAACCATTAATCTTTCTCATTTGAAATCAAATGGCTATTTTACGAGGCCTGAACTTGACATTTGCATGTTTGTTTCACTCTACAAATTCAACTTTGAAGATTTGTATCTTCAAATAACAAGCTCATCAAGACATGAAATTTATATAGGATGATCTAGGTATGAAGAGATTTATATTTATGTGGTCTTTTGGTCTTGATTTATTCCCTAAGTTCATTTATTAAATGCATAATCAAGTTGACCAGTCTATTTTTACATGATGTTCTCATGACAGTCTAGTTCTTTTGGACTTATGCTTGAATTATTGCCGCTTTTAGAAGGATCTAATGGACTTCTAAGACCTTGTGTAACCTTATTCATGTTCCTAAATTCTTAAAACACAATTAAAACCTATTTTTCTTCTTCATTTTGAAATCCTAGACTTGTTTTAAGACCTACTTCTCAAAGATAGACAAAGAACACTTAAAGCTTGATTAAAGTGTTTCAAAAGATTTGTAAGCAATATGAGATCTTTGGACCACTCATTCCATATAGAAATTTTGCTCCTCTGCTCAAACAATTTTTGGGCAAAAAATACTTATGTGGGCTAAATTTATCCAATAGTCACCTAGATCCCTTCTATAGGATTTACGTAGTTCAAAGGTTCAAATAACTAAGGCTCTAAGATTCTAAGTTCCTATAGTCTTGAAACCACTCTACATGTCTTAATTTCATTAACTTGTGGTCATGGAGTGTATAAAGAATTATCATAAGTTAAAGGCCCAAGTAAATGAGAAGTGGAAAAGTTTCATGATCTAGGAGATACATGACCAAAGAATAAATAAATGAGTTATATAGCAAAGCAAAAGCTGATGACCAATAAATTGACAACTATTTCAAAGAAAATTATTGGATATATAAAGTTAATGAAAATTTTTTATATGGCAAACACAAACTCACCAAAGTTGATTGACAGATTTAAAATTAAATGGAAAAAAATCAAAATCCATTATTCACATTGATATCACATGAATTATGCATTCAAGGCGTAGACTTTGGGTAATATATGCAAGATCTAAGTAAAGGAAGGTCACTTCACCATTAATCTAAGAGTGAACATTACAATTTCAAGATCTCTAACGACCAAAAGCCCTATTTTTCTTAGAGAATTTATGAAGATAATTCATATAATTTTAAAAATAATTACATAACCTCTATTATTTAAATGGATTATCTAAAACTAGCACATGTCCAAGCCCCTTTTGTGTACTCCATTACTAGAAACACTGAATATATAGATAGTATTTGACAAGAGTGCCCTAGATTTTAAGTTCAAACACTATTCAACCCTCTAGAATGAAGTGGAGTCTATATCACCATACTCTTCACAAGATCATCTATCTTAAAATTATAATTATTACGTTAATGACCTGTTGCCAATCAAAACCATGGGGCTTCATCAAGCAGTAGTGAAACTAGAGATAAAGCCTTGTATTGATTTTCTCCTTGATTTGTTCTTTAATGTCACTTATTCTAGAGACTATTTAAACCTTAAAAAAGGGGAAAATGAAATTTCATATATTTATGAAATATAATTTGAGAGAAACCTCAGGATATTAGTGCCTAAGGTTGCCTATAATCAAGTCTCAACGAATGTATGGCTCAAACACAACATTGTAGAATGAAATTGAAGTAGTGGCTAGTGAAATGCCAGAGATTAAACCTAAAAGGGGGAATTTTATCTAATAGTATTATAAAATGTAGACCTATTATTAGAACATCCATGGCCTTTTTGAATATATTATATGGCTTTCCTAGCATTCCCTATGTACATGTGGAATGGGTCCCATTTTTAGACATTATTCTAGCTTTTGATAAAATTATGGCTCTAGGAGACATAATCAATGTTAGACTGAAGGCCAAAATATATGAACATAAATAAAGACCTACAAATGGAAATTTTTATATGATGTCATATTTATTGGATGCAATCCTTAGGATGGTCCATAGAGCACATGGGGAATTATGGCAATCATGAATAGATTATGTTGATAACATAATATGTGAAGATTACTCTTTTCTATTTGTCTATAGATATAAGAATGAGATTAAAATAACTTGTGAAGAAATTTAGCCTCAATTTTACTAAGTCATTCATGGCACTTAGATGCCCAAAATATTTGAGAATCTAAAAATAATCATAGACAAGATGGGGGATTATTTGTACTACCCAGATTGTACCATAATCTAAATTACAAGAAAAATAACACCCCTTATATTTTTACCATGCCATGTTACAAACAATATTGTTAAGAAATAAGTTACCTAATATTATAGATGAATAACTTAGCCTCAAACATCATTCTTATTACTATAAGACCCCTATGAGCATTGGGCAAATCCAATTCATGTTGAGGGCTCATGTGAACCAAGCTGGGAAGATCATATCATATTATAATTTAAAGGTAGATAAATTCAAGGAATGGGACCTTAAATGAAAATTCAAAAACTTTATTCAATCCCTTAAGGAGAATAAGGGGGTGAACATTACATATGGTCACCAAAAATATGAACAAGATGTTATTTTTTTCAATTTATGAGATGAATTAGAGGTATGGACCCATATGAGGGACAACCAAATATCCATGATAGTTTCCTAGGTAATTCAGTATGGCATGGACATTACCAATGAATAGGAAAATGAAATGGTAAGGTAGGTATAACAAGCTTAGAGTCATCAGTGACACCCAATGTAGCAATAAGACCCAGTAGGACAAGACTAACCTCCCTCTCCCATAGTATAAGAAACCAATTTATCAGAGGGAGAATCCAATAGTTAATGGGAGGAATATTTTCAAATTAAAAAAGAATTTATTAGAGGTTTTCCTAGTCCCCATCTGACCTCCACACATTTATCTACTACCACCATATTGGGCACATCTACTACATTGGAGTGGAATGCACCTCCTCAAGATAGGCAAAGGAGCACATTATCTTTGGCACCTCTCCCTCCACTTACAAAACCTACACAAGTACATCCCATAAAGTTTCTTTAATCTTCCTTCTCATCTCTCCTATTCAATCCTTCATCCGCTTAAGCACCTCAACTAGGTCCATCTCCATCCATTCTTCCATCCACCACTATTTTTCCACTTTTCATTTCTTCACCACCACCTAAAGTGGTAGTTCATACTATTATGGTTCCTTAATTTGTTTCATCATCTCTTTCACCTACAATTGCACCCAAAATCACCTACCAAAGTAGATATAGAGTCATCCCTATTCCTTCAAATTCTAAAAGCTTAAGGAAAGACCATCATCAATCTTGTTACTCTTGGATATTCCCTTGAGGAGGAGGAATAAGAAGAACAAGAAGAAGTACATGTAATATCATTAGTGTATTATCTTACTGATGAGGAAGAAGAAAATGCAAAAATTATGATGGGAATAAAACTAAGGTCAAGTGAGGAGAGATCCCTAGATGAAGTAGATGAGGAATAAAAAATAGAAAAGGCTAAAGCTATGAGCCTGGGAAGTCTACAAGAAGAATAAACTCTAGCTGGAGCACTAAGTTAGTAGATCCTCATCGAAGAGGAAAGGTAAAGCATCAATAATGTAGTTTCTTCCGTTTATTCTTCTATTATTATTGTAAATACTATAGATATATATATGTCTTTGGAAATTCTAGGGCCACCATTTTCTAGTTCAGGAGATTCTTCTATTATTTCAACATCCACACATATAAAGGCTCCAAAGAAAAGAGTCTATTTTAAGAATTTGGTTTCAAATTCTATTTGTGATCCTAAGAGGCCACTATCCCCCTCAATATATTTATCTCAATTATAGATACCCTTATCATAATATACACTAGTACAGTCAACCATAATGATAGTTGTAAAAACTCTAGACTTAATAAAAGATGTGGCTAAATTCACCCCATAAAGAGAAGCCTCACCATGGCAAAGAATTACTTATCTACCTATGTAATTCCATATTAAAATAAGTGTTTCATTATCACCTATATAAATAATTACTCCTCCAAATATCACTCCACCTCTACCTATGAAGACCTAACTCAATTAAAATAAAAAGGGGAATTTATTATTCCCAAATGGGTTAAATAACTACAAGGCCGAAGATATGAGAGAAAGAATTTGTTCATCACTAAACTACCTACACTCTCCACTCATTTTAATAGGAATAATGGCATAATATAGAGGGTGAAGAAGAGGGAGGTGGTGAACATAAATACAAGGGAAGAAATATAATTTGAAAAATGGAAAATATTATTTCCCTTGGCCAAAAATGTTTAAAAGAATCCAAATGATCCAACAAAACATATAAAGGATTTATGTTATTTTATGTATTAAGTTGGAGAATAAATGAAGGAAATGTATAAAAGTAAGGAGGCATAACATAAGTTACTATAGAGGAAAATTATGCATTCCCCTCAATAAATTATAGATAGTGTATAAAGTGTAGCCACAAGGTTACATAACATTTTGAAAAGCATTTGAGTCTCTAGAGGATAAAGCTAATCTGATAAAATAAGTGTGATTAAACTTTGGCACCAATTAAAATAATATGAGAAAATGATTACCCTTTTGGTTCATTGTGACATAAGTAGTGCATTCAATCATTTGAACTTGATGTCCAACCAAGATTTTGTATGGGCCCTTAATTACATAATTATAAAAAAAGATGGTGTCTTTAGCTGGCATACATAGATGCAGGATTTGATAGGACACTCTATAATACATGAAAATGAGGCCTTAAAAATTTAGAGAGGTATGAGGATCATTGATGTGATAACCTCTACTAGATAATTAGTAAATAGATCCAATTTTGAGACATTTCTTAAAGCAGTTGCAAATATATTCAAGGAAGAAGTTAAATGAAATATATATAAGACTAATGATGAGATCTTGAAGTTAAAAAAAAATTATAAAGATAGAGTGCTGAAGGTTGATTCCCTTAGATCATATTTAAATATCTCATAAGTAGAACACATAAGGTTGATGGTTGAAGCCATCAAAATATTCAAGCATGCCCTGCTAAATTTTGATATTATTAATAAAGAGTTTGAAACAACACATGAAGTATTTGAAAAAATCAAAGCCAAAAATGGAATTTTGGGGTCAAAACGAAGTATGAATTCAACCTTAAGTGTTTTTATGTCATCACAAGGTCTCCAATTTTTTGGATATGCAGTCATACATACTCCAATAAGACTAGTGGTGTCACATCATCACACTCTAAATATGACTATGTATTTTCTTGTTTCATTTAATTTGAAACTAATGGTTCCTAATTTATTTAGAATATATATATATATATATATATATATATATATATATATATATATATATATAGTATTGTAGATGAAGAATTTTATTTTATGTAAACACTTTTGTACATGCATGCTCTACATGATTTTGGACATATAGACCTATTATTAGATATGTAAATTTAGTCTTAACTTTGAGGATGAGGAATTTCATACCCAAGATTATATATATTTGTATCCTCCCTATCCTAAATGGAAGATAATTCTATCCATTAAGATTAATAGGAAATTCTAAGGATTATTTTGTAATTGATCTTGATGTGCAAATCTAGTTCTTTTCTAAACCTTTAAATTTTGTAAGAAGTTATATCATTCTAGTATATTATTATTTTGGTTGTGTGAGTTTTATTTCAATATGGCTATTCATATTTTGATATTTCTATTTTGAATACCTTTTATGTAATAATCATAATCTCCCTTTGTAGATGTGTAATTACAATCTAACATTGGCAACAACCTTTGATTATATATGCTAAAGTTTATTATATTATTGTTACATTCGACTCTTAAATATGTTTAATTATTGGTATGATTATAGTAGATTGAAATAGACATTGTTTCTTGATTTCTTGTCTAGTCCCTAGTTCAAGATCTAAGTTATAAAGGTTTCATCTTGTTTAGTCCAAAGGCTTTATTTGTTATCCTACTTTTCCTTCTTGTTTTTAGTTTATTTTGGTCAAGCCCACCTTAGGTTAGATCCATCATCTATCCACCCAACTCAAGTAGATATAGATTAACATCCAAATCTAAATCATCTATGGTAAACAACTACTTAATTCATAATTATTCCACCAATAAGTTATTTATAAAACCCAATACCCCATAACTCATACCTTGGATTGAATTTATTTCACCAATATTAAAGGTTAGAAGATACCTCATAAGGTTCCTTGGTATGCATAAAACCCATGTCAACAAGAATTTATCTAGAAATAAAAGGAGGGATTGAACCTATACCTTTATTTCTTTAAAAATAATCACTTGAGTTGCACTAGATATACTTAGAATATTAACAAGGTCTACCTCAAACACTAATATTTATGCCCACCTTTGCAAATCAATAGGAAAGTTAGGTCAGATAAAGGTTTCTTAAGAAGGCCCTAGGATCAATCATACTCTACAAATAGATAAACTCATCTTTTTTTATACTTGATGGACCAAACTTGGCTAATAGATTCTACTATCAATGTCATTGGAGATGTGCATGATTTACCTAGAAACCCTGAGAAGTATCTTCCTTCCTTTTCTCCCTTAGGAGGTATGACTACTAAAAAACATGTAAAGGCTTTTTAAAATGATTTGGTAATACTTAATGTATTCCATGAGGACATGGCATGCATAATATTTCCCTATACATTACAATATGCTTCTTATGACTAGTTTCTTAATATCCCAAAAAGTTCAATTACCTCTTGGGATGAATGTCAAAACACATTTTTGGCATAGTTTGGATAAGTCACCAGCACAAGTGTTATATTCCAACACTTTGAAAGTATGAGAAGAGAACTAAATGAAATAATCTAAGCCTTTAATGCTATAATCCAAAATATGTACATCAGACTTGAAGCTACCTATAAATCCGGTGAAGTGTTAGCCCTTGAAATGTACAAGAACACCCTAAACCTTATGATAGTTGTCTTTCTCCACATAGAGCCTAATGTCAATATGTTTCCTTTAGCTTATGATAAATATATCAATGTTGATAAAAAAAATTAAACCCTGATTCATAAGCTTTGGACCCACTTAATCTTGGTTCTATTTTTTTGGCCTTCAACCTAATTCAGAACATAAATTAGAATATTGTGGCCTAAAACTAGAACTAGGTGTACACCCATTTTCCTTTAGCCCATACACCACCTAAATAGTACCTTATCTTATTTAATAATTGTATGCTTGTATCTAAATATCAAAACCAAAATTCATCCTTGATATCATTTAATAATGAGAATACATAGGGTAATACTTTTGATTCGACAAAAATAGAATTGAAAGTTATCCAATGAATGGTATATAAATTAAGAAATGAGTTTTTTAACATGTATAAGTGCATGAGGAACATTAATGGATAGAATACCAACCATAAATTTGGGTTTTATAGGTGTAATAGGACTTTCAATAGGCCTAAAAATAATATAGAGTAGTAGCCACTTAATAGGATTCTAGAGATAAATATCATGGAAGCAACCCTTCCTAATTGGTGTTAAGTTCATAATATAGAACAACATAGTGAGTTAGAATACATATAATTATTCACTACCTTTGATATCTTTTAGAAAGAAATGGATAGATGAGAAGGTTTTACAAATCCAACAAAATCATCTTCCTCTACTACTCTAGGATATCCTTATACAACAATGGTCTTTGAAACCTAAAAATTCCCATTCCTAGTGGAGGATGAGAATGAAATTGAGGACAACATATATGAGGTCCATGCTTTCCAAAAATTCCAAATGAATAATTACAATTTGAGGAACAAACACCTACTAATACTTTAATACCCCCAAATAATAAAGTTTCTACTCCTCTAGATCCTAGGGCCATCAATGACCACCCCCTCCAAAAGGGAATGATCAGTTTCAAAGTGTAGAGCTGCAAATTAGAGGAGGGTAAAATATTTTTGAATATATGAAGAAGATCAAAACTATTATCAGTCTTCATGAGTTGGCTCATATCACCGAACAAAGAGACTTATTGATTAAAATATTAACTAGGAGGTCATTTATTAATAAATCAAAAGATACACATGAAAACATGGTAGGTTATAAGGATAAGCCTAATTAACCACTAAATTGTTCAAAAATAATGTGCATAATTATTTTTTTGACTCGAGTGCCTCAACCAATGTGATGCATACAACTGTATGCAAGAAATTAGGTTTAACCCTAGATAAATAAAAAAGAGTGGTCCCTCAATCAGACAAGTCTTTTGTCCCATGTGTTGTAGAATTTACAAATATGCACATATAGATTGCATCTAAGCCATGTGTATAATAATACATAGATATGTTGGTCATTGACATTCAAGATACCTATAACTTGATACTGAGTTAGCATTGGTTGAAGACACTAAATGGGTACATGGCCACATATATTTAATACATGTGGTTACCTTGAAAAGGAGTATCCAACCATATTTGAGAAGATGGAGAACCAAAAATGAAGTTCTTGATCAAAGAGTACAATAGTAAGAATGAATAGGTTAACTTTGGAGCCTAAAATGCAAGTGTGTGCACCTTCACTACCAAGTGAGAACTTCAAGAATATGAATTTGAAGGTCTTTCTTAGTTGTGGACTCTCCATTTTGATGAATCTAGATCAAAGAAAGTCTCAAGTGTTGGCATATCCCTAATAGATCTAGAAAATAATAAATATCTATAATAACCCCATAGGGTTTTACCATAATAGATTAAATATTTTTTTTAAATTAATTACACATATTCATCTAATAGATTTCACAGTGAGAAATCTAATTAAGTGATCTTTAACTAAATGTGTTATTTTATTTAACCCCACAAGGTTTATAGCTAATCCATTTATCTAATGATCACTAAGATAATAATATAACAAATCATGAAAAATGTTAGATAAATAATAAAGACTACATTTATTTTATTAAATTAATAACACAATTTTAGCCATGGTTGATACAACATTACAACCACTGGTATAGATGTATAAATGAATAAATAGTATAGTTTTAGTAATAAATAATATCTTAAATAATAATACAATGATACAAAGCTTCATGGAGCATGAGTCTCAATGATTCAAGAGTCTCCATGACTCAAGTATCAATCTATAATCTTAAGTATAGTCTCTAATGTAATACTGCTATGGGGAGGGAGAGAATCATCTAAATGGTTTTCCACACTAATCATGGACCATTGATCCCTTGCACTATCTCCCAATAAGGGAATGGCCCTCCCTTCATGGATGGGTAGATAATGATGGTGCAAGAATCTAGAATGACAAACTAGAACCCATGTGTTGTAAGACATCTAATATGTGATGTGTACCATAAATAAATCCATTCTAACATGATATCTCATAAACATGTAAACTATATCAACACATGAAATGACAAGTTTTAACTATAAACATTACTTTGTCCAAAGTTTTCAAATAGTTAATGATCTCTAATATTATTATATTTCATACACACCACTCAATCATATTACACCTCATCTTACATTGATGGTGCTAATTAAGCTGGTGGAATCCATCCACTACTTATTTAGTGTCATAAATGTGAGATTTGGTTAAATTTATAATAATATAAAAACCAATAGATTCAATTAGAATATTGCCTATTAGCATATATAAACATGCAAAGTATAGAAATATCAAATACATACATTTAATGCATAAAATTTAAAGCAATGAATATAATATCATCTAGTTTATTATAGAATAATAAATAAAATCATAAACAAATTTTAATATAAACGTACCATTTGGGTAAGAATTATATTCAAACTATAAGTTGTTCAATACCACAAAGTAATTTGAAATTATATTTCATCAACAAAACAAAATATCAATCACAACTTATTTATTTGTTCATATTCTGCATATATTAAAAAATCCAGTGATAAAACAACTTAATATGATCTGTATTTAAACAATTAAATACCTTAATTTAATGTTTCATCTAAACATTAAATACCTTATTTTAATGTTTCATCTAAACATTAAATACATAAAAAAGCACCCATTTCACCCTATTGTATAATAATGTTTACCATCATATAATAAGTTGTGTACATTATATATATGGTATACCCATTTTTAAATTTAAAATATTATCACCAAATCATATGTTTATACCATGTATATATGCACTATTTTTTTAAACTCACAGATATATATAAATTTTTATATAGTCATAATAGGAGAATGTATATGTTATAATCTAAGTAGACAATCCACTATCCATGATCTTAGAGTATCTCATATACTCTTGATATACATTCAAGCTACAATAAATTGTCTCAATACCTTTAACATACCAAATAATTCCTAATTCAATTGTTTTGACTAAAAATGCATAAAATATATTTGATTAACAATTTGAACATAGCCAATCAATGTTTTACCAATTCTATTATTTTAAAATACATAAATCACTCAATTCACAATTCTATTTGAATTACTTGCATATAAAATGATCAAATATTATTACTTAGTAGACTATGTCCAAACATTGAGAATTCTATGATAATATAATTCAACCCTATCATTTACACAATCCATAAGATATTACATAATAGGTTCAATTGATAACCATATAACTCAACCTTATTTAATATAATGTCCAAATAAAAATGGATAAAGACTAAGAAATCCATATATGCCTATGAATATTACAAATTTAATCCTCTGACTAAGACTTATAATTGCCTCCCATAAGTAACTATACAAACAAATGCCCAGACATATAACATAAACTCATCCAAATCAATATTCACTTTTTAAATATAAATCTTTGCATAAATATGAATACATAAATTGCTTATACTTCTACCTGACTAAGTATCTACCATTAGCATCATTACCCTTTTCAATGCTTTATATGTTTATGGGTTAAATAATATTAACCACAATTTTGTATATATCAAATTATGTATGTTATATACTTTTATAAGAGAAAGTAAGTATATATCTCATACCCATAATCCATAAATCCATACAAAACCAATACACACAGAATTTATTTAAAAACCTTAACCTTCGAATACACACACACACACACACACACACACACACACACACACACACACACATATTCTAAGGTTAGGGATTTTCAAATGAAATATGTGTGTATTCATTTTATAATAATTGAAACCCAATAAACCCTTTATCATTTCTTTTCGAAAAATCCATCAAACTATAACACGAGAATTTAAAGTACATCACCAACCTATAAATAATGATTTTAATGCCAAAAAAGCCAAATTTGTCTTCACTCATTAGCTCAAAAACCCTTTTTTCTACTTCTACCTACTATTCCCACATATGACATTCCCTTATCGGCCTCATTCCATTCTCTTTTATTTTTTTCCATGCCCTTACTTGACACCAATTTCTCCCCTTTATTGGGCAAACAAATAATGACTAAAATAATGCATGCCATGAATAACTCAAAAGAACTCAACTAAGCTATATTCTACCTCTATTTTTTCATGCAACCAACCTTCCAAAACTTGCATAATGTTTTTTTTCAAAATTATTTTTAACTCAATTCAATGATAGATTATAAACCCTAATCATCTCAAACTTTCCCCATAACAAATAAAATAATTCTTTATAATATACATGCCTTTTGACTCGATAATATCTATGCATGTCAACTTTGTAAAAGTATTCAACATTATAATACCATGTAATGTTGACTAAATGACAAGTCTACATAACATAATAACCAAGATCAATGCATTCAAACTTCAAACTAGATGTTAGCTTCCTAGGTTAAACAAATAACCATAGACATTAGCAAATATTTATCAAACATAATGATGTCTATATAATTGTTAAACAATAAAATTATCTACAATACTTTACATAGTATTTCGTTTATTACCTAATCACTAAGGATTTACAATAGTCTTAAGTTAATAACATCAATATCATTTTATCATGCCAACTAAAATCATTTGTTAATGCCTAACAAAGAATTATAACTCATTAATGTCTTATTACATGTTTATGCAGCTATTATAAATGATAATAGTAACCTTATAAACATAATTAGACACTCAATAAACCAATCAAGCTAAGTAATAGAATACATATATTACTAAAACAAAGAATCTAAATAAAGCATTATTAATACATATATTCAACTATGTACAATACAATGGTAAGTCACAAGATAGGTACAGATTCATTCAAACAACTAGGCAATAACATCAATAGTTATTAATGTAATACACAACTAGATTAGTGCAATTACATAATCAAATAACATGATCATCGAATAGTAACAAGATCACATCAGACATATATAATATAAATCAACACATACTACAATTATCTAATACAAACAATAATCACAAAACATGTTAATCTATTATGGTGTGTGCATGGGTTTCCAATTTTCTCTCTTTGTCATCCCCCAATGTCTCCATCTACACCATCCTCTCTAATGATGCCCTCACTCCATCACACTCTAAGGGATGGATTTGTCTTGCATTCACCTTAAAAAAATGATGGTAGTTATCTCGAAACATTATGAAATCCATAAAATATTAATGTATAACTAACAAACATGATCATAATATACATAATGTAAAAGTACAAATATCTCATATCAAATCATTCATGTTAATTAATCAACATCTAACTATCCCATTATTAGCATATGCCATAAATCTTAATTAAGCATTAGTTAATCAACTAACAACTATAAAAATCCATGTATTAAAAGGTTATTCATCTTAGAGAAAAATCAGGATGTAACATCCTTCTCCCTTAAAGTTGGTCATCATCTCGATGACACTTATTCAAACACAAGTTTTGAATTTAAAATATTATTCAGTAAAAAATAATATATTATATAGTAATAAATCAAGTAAACAAATATGTAAACAACTTATAAAACTCATCATAGTCTTCCCAAGTGGCACTATCTTCAAAATATTGGTCCCACTAGACCTTGCATTGTGACACTTCTCTATTATGCAAACTAAGTTTGCGAGTGTCAATTATTCTGATTGGTTCTACTATGACAACCTCGAGATCTAAAACCTAAAAATCATTCCAATCCAACATGTGTGAAGGATCAGTAACGTACTTTTTAAGATAAAACATATGGAAGACATTATGTAAAAGAGCTAGATCTGGTGGTAATGCAAGCCTATACGCTACAGGATTTACCACTTCTAAAAACTTAAAAGGTCCCACATATCTTAGTGAAATTTTTGCTGACTTATTAAATTTAATCAAACTTTTCTAAGTCTTAACCCACATAAACACTATATCACCTACAAAAAACTACCTTGGTGTTCTCTTTAAATCAACATAACTTTTATATCTATCATTGTCCTTGGTTAACCTCTACCTAATTTTCTTGATTTGTTCTTCCATTTTTAAAAGCATATCAGGCCCAAAGACTACCCTATCTTTTGACTTATCCTGATTGATTGGTATTCTACACCTCCTTTTATATAATGCCTTAAATGGTTCCATATTTAATATTTATTAGTATGTGTTATTATAATCAAACTCAACCAATATAAGGTACTCCTCCCACTTATATTTTTGATCCATGCAATACATATGAAAGAGATATTTTAATACTTGGTTAACTTGCTTTGTCTATCCATTAGCTTCTAGGTGATAAGCAGTGTTGAAATTCAACTATGTACATAGAGCTAAATTCAAAGTCAACCAAAATATATGTCATCCTCATATCTCAATTCAAAATTATATTCTCTAGAAAACCATGCAAGTGATACACCCCTTTCATGAATCTCTTCGCAAGCATAGGTGCATCATCTATAAAATTATCATGTATCGAGTGGGCTACCTTCGTTAGTTTTTCAATTATAACTAAGATCATATCATGTCAATTTCATAATAATGACAATCCTTGGAAAAATTCCATGCTAATCACCTACCACTTCCACTTTGGTATATAATGAAGATATAACAACCTTGTAGGATGCACATGTTCTACTTTCACATCTTGACATTCCAAATAATAAGACATAAAATCCACTACATATTTTTTGATCCCTTTACAAAAATATAATGGTCTTAGCTTATCCATGAGCTTGGTTATCCTTAGATTTCTTGAATATGGAACATTGTGCAGTTATTTTAGCATTGTGCTCCTCAAATTCTCTCTATTAAGTAAATACATCCTATTATTGTACCTTAAAATACCATGACTATCTATCTTAAATCCTTTATACCTAGGATTCTAATCATTCTCAGATAATGATTTCTTGACTTGATCTTAGAATTCATCTCCTAGAAAGAATTTAATCACTTAATCATATAAATTACACCTGATATTATCCACATCTACTATGTACCTTCTATGGCTTAGAGCATTATCTACTTTGTTCTCCTTGCCTTTGATATAATTAATAACAAAATCATAATCAGATAATAACTCTAACCATTCTCTTTGATAAGTATTTAGGTGCATTTGGGTGAAGATGTATTTGAGTCCCAAGTTATTAGTCTTGAGCTCAAATGGTTTTCCCAACAAATAATGCCTCTAAAATTGTAAAACATGTATATTTATCATAAGTTCCAAATAATTAGGGGCATAATTCACTTCATATGGATTCAATTTCCTAGACTCATATGCTATAATTGAGCCATCCTATGTAATAACTCCTTCGATTCATTCTCTAGATGCATCGATGATCACTAAGAATTAACCATTAGGATCAAGAACTCTTAGTACTAGTGCTAAAGTAAGTCTCCTTTTTAGCTTTTGAAAGGCTATCTCACACTTGTTTGACCAAATAAAACTTTGATTCTTCCATTGAAGAGAGGTAATTAGTTAGCTATTTTAGAGAAATTTATAATGAATTATTTATAATAGCCTATTAATCCCATGAAAATCTTTACCCCATGCACATTCCTTGGTGTTGGCCATTCTATTATGGCTTGTATCTTCACTAGATCTATTGAAATACCATCTATAGAGATTATATGTCCCAAATACTATAGTTTATTTTATAAAAATGCACACTTGAACAACTTTCTATATAACCTATGCTTTCACAAACACTACAAAACTAGTTCTAAATGCTACAGATACTCCTCCTCATCCTTGGAAAAAATGAGGATGTCATCTAGAAAAAAAATGATCTAGATAATCTCTAAACATACTATTCATAAGATTCATAAATGTTACAAGTGCATTTTTCAACCCAAATGGTAACATTGTGAAATCATAGTGCCCATATCAAGTTCTTAACTCTATTTTCTAAATATACTCATCATGGATTCTTAATTGATGATACCGTACTCTAAGATCAATCTTAGAAAATATTTTTTCCTCTTGCATTTTATCAAAGATATCATCAATGCATAGAAATACATATTTTTTCTTTATCATCACTTTATTCAACATCATGTAATCAATACACAAGTAAAGAGTAGCATCTTTCTTGACAAAGATAGTTGGTGCACCCCATGGTGACACACTTTGTCAAATCAACCCTTTTAATAACTCCTAAAGTTGTGCTTTTAACTCAACCAATTCGATGGTCATCATTATATATAGTGCCTTAAACTATGGTTTTGATCTAGGTATGATATCAATCAATAAATCAAACTCATGATTGGGTGGTAATCATGGTTTTTTTTCTAGAAACACATCCTAAATGTTACTTAGAAAATGATACTCATCAATGGATGGTTCCTTATCTTCCTCCATCGCATTTATCTTAATGATAAATGTTTTGAATCCCTTCCTTTGAGCTTTCTTGAGTTGAATTTTAAAAAATATTCTTTAGCTTCAATTCTTTTTTCTCACCCTGAAGTTGTGTCTAATTTCCAAAATCATCTTGACACTTAACCTTCTTTAGAAAATAGTCAATCTTAGCTTTATGCTTTGCAAGACAATTGACTCTTAAGATCACATAATATGACCCTAATGGTGAAACATAAAGATCCACTACTATAGTTAATTTAGGTAATCTAATCTCACCTTTGACTAAACACTTTTCAACTTTGACCTTAGACTCATTCCTATGATCATAGGAACTTGGAAATAGGATGAAGGTTAGATCAAGTGTTAGTTTCATAAAATAATGAAATTAACACACTAACATGCTAACATCTCTAATCATAGATCTTAAGGGGAGCGTAATGGACAAAATATAATTTAAAACCCAACTAAAATCAAATAACAATAATTTTTACTTTCCTTGATAGCTCTAAAGGATTTGTTTGTGGCTTGCTCGGTTTATGCAAAAAGAGTCTTTGGTAATTAAGTTTTCTTTGCTCTTTCTCTCCTTGGAACCATTAGCTTGTGGCTTGTTTTATGGATTGGCTCAATATTTTGGAATTATAACACTATTTTCATGAGTCTTACGTAAAAATTTGCATTGTAAGTTTACAATATCCAATTTCTCTATTCAATAGGCAATGGCTTGTATTTATAGGCTTAGGAACTAACCCCAACCAAAAGTGAGTTAAGATGTATTTTAAATATGGAATGGGTTCAAACCTAACCTAAGTGATTGAAATAACCCTATTAGAGTTAAAATGTGTCAATAACTCATGATTTTCAATGAATAAGCATGGGTGAGATATTTTGAGATATTTTCAAAGGCTTGACAACTCATAAAAGGTAATGATGAAAGGCTGGGATATTTGTATTTTTTAATTTCCTTTTTTAGTAATTCATTAATTTCACATGGATAATTTTACTAGGCATTTAATTTAGTTTAGTTCATTAATTATTTTTTATTAACCATGTATCTCTTTCAAGATTTGATTTTAAGTGTGTAAGTACCCCACTTAATAGGTCCATAGGCCAAATTGACTCTTGTGATGCGACAGTATTATTAAGGATGAATCCATGAGAGGTTTTTGTTGATTATGATAGGATAACCAAATTAAGGATGTCTTAATGAGATTTTAATCTTTTATGAATGATTCATAGGCAAATTTGGGATGTTTAGTTATTCCTAGGCTTAATTTACAAAAATTGGTAGGAATCGGTCTGAAGTCCAGTTGAAGACTATTAGTGGTTAGTTTTAGGTGTCTAAAGTTTTCCCCTATTTGGAAATCTGTTACAAGATGTAATCACATTAATGTCTTCTCAAATAATGAAAATGTCATGTATGCTTACTACTTTAATGGCAATAGATGAAATATAGATGCCCCCTTGAGGGAGTGGTTGGAAAAAGGGTTGGCAATCAGTCCCTCAAAATGAGGAAATGATTGGACCAAAAATATAAAATGGGGTGGAAGATATTGATTTGACCATAGGTATTTATAATTAGTAGCATATGGAGTTACCCCAATTAGGGTTGACAAATAAGATGATTTACCCATAGGAGGTTATAATCATCGGCATATGTGGGATAAAAAATGTAATGATTTACCCAAAGGTGGTTATAATAATTTAAAAAGGCTTAGGGTAATAAGAGAATGATTTTCTCAAATTTGGTTATAATCATAAAAAGGGAAAATAATGATTTACCCATAGGTCTTTATAATCATTGGTAGAATAAAAAAATGTCCCAATTGGGTGGATAGAGATAATGGTTTTCCCAAAGGTGGTTATAATAATTATCACAATGTATATGTGCCCCAATTGGGGAGAAGAAATTGAATGATTTGACCAAAGGTAGTTATAATCATCAACTTTCAAAAGGATGGAAACATAATTAGTTACTTAAATGTGGTTAAAATCATTAGTAATGCATGTGGGATGGTATAAAATGATTTCCCTAGAGGTAGTTATAATGATTATAGCCTGATTATGGAAAATATGATATAGAAGATGATGGTAGATTGGTACAAAGGATAAAGATGAAGTTGAGAAACTATCTAGTAAAGAGATGCTCATTCGAACTAGCAAGGAAGAAAATTCTTTTATTTTTTAATTACTCTATTTAAGATATGATTTAGATTAGATCGGTAATGTTTTTGGTGTGAAGGAGATGTATCATTGCTTCATTTTTTAGTAAACTCTTGGAGATAATTTTTGTTGTAGCATGTGATGATAGGCATCATGATAGAACACCATGATAAATTAGTTAAAATATGCATAAGTACTAACATGTGATCCAATAAACAATTGAAAATAATCCATCAATGATAAATACCATGATGATAATGTTGACACATGGATATGGATAGATTCAAGAATAATGTGCAAGGAATCACCTAATTAATGCACGTAGACTAAATCAAGGCATAACAAGAAATCAAACAAATAGGTAAACAAACAAACAAAAACACCAAGTAAATAAAGAACAAAATAAATAAAATGAAACAAACAAAGGTTAATCATAATGTTAGCATAAATAGAGAACAAATAAAAAGACAGTCATTGCCCCTAGAAGATAGGAGACAACAAAATAAACAAAAAAATGGGGAATAGAAGAAAAGGAAGGGGAGGATGAGCTATCTTTAGATGCACTAGGAAAGTGAATGCTACCTACATAGTTATATAGATGGAATATCCAACAAAAAATTTAGGCCACATGTAGTTATCATAGGAAATTGGATAGAAGAAAATGATGACAAGAAAAACATGATGGATGTTATAGAAGAATGCAAGAATGAAATCATAAAAAATGAGAGCATGGGATAAAAATCTAATAAGGATGGGGATACTAAATGACAAGTGGTGCCTTGTGATGTAGTGAGAGTTCCTAGAATCCTTAAAACAAAGGAATGGTCAATGTTTTTGGATTTTCTAAATTGATTTTACAAATGTTTTTAGAATTTTTAGAGCATCTAAACTTAATAGAGAATGATGAGATACTAAATGGTCTAATCTCACAAAATGGAAATAGTGTTTAGACTTAAAATGCTCACAAAATGGTGAGAGAGTGGCTTAGGGTGTTCATAAAATTATGAGAGTATGACTTAGGGTGATTAAGATGACCTCAATATAAATTTAGCATTACCTACATAGTCTAAGGATGGGACCTCAAGTCACTATAATTTTGCCTTATAGCAGAGGAATCTAACTAGTGTAGCATCTAATTTTAACAACACAAGCAAAGTTGGCAAATGGCATAGTACAACATAGGCATGTCAAGGTGGTACTTCAAGGCATGATAAACAAGTTTTACCCCTAATTTTCCCATATGAGGTTATAATTAGGAAACAATGACATAGGTTAAAGATAATAATTTGTCCATAGGTAGTTATAATTAGTATCATGATAGTGAGATATTGATTTACCCAACGATGGTTATAATCAATCACACATGATATATAATGGAACAAGAAATGAAGGATGAAACTGCCAAACCACTATCATACTACTCTAAAAATATGACCTATGTCTGGACTACTTGAAACAACTATTGAAACTTGATCTAAAACTTCATGCTAAAAATGGCCTTGTAACCAATGGAATAGAATCAAGGTCAAAGGGCTAGGTTGGGAGGTGAGGAAAATTGGGTTGATAAAAAATGTATGTTAGAATAGAATGTGATTATAATGGTATGGTATAAAGAAAAAAGGTGATATTATGGTACAACTAAAAGGTTCCTCATAGGCAATACACTAGGTCACTTAAGCAAAGTAATGCTTGAGGTGTATAATGTCCATTGGCTCATCAAGCTCATCCCTGTTGGGTGTAGCAAGCCTATATGCTTTAGTGTCATAGTTTGTAATAATGATGAAAGTACATACTCAGTTGGGTTTGAACTTGAATTTATGTTTCTTCTTAGTTGTAGTATTCTTTGGTTTTCTTTAATAATAAGATCACCAAGATCAAATTATATATATTTCACACACTAATTATAGTGGACATAAATTCATTTCTGGTATGCTTACAAATTGTTAACTATGGCTAGGCATTTCTTGTCAAGTAACTCTAGCTCTTGTAGGCAATCTACTTGATAGTCTTCATCATCTAGGACATGTTTAAAAGAGATGCACAAAGAAGGTAACTCAACCTTAATGGGAAGAAGGGATTTAGTGTCATAAACAAGTGAATATGGAGTGGCTCCTATTGGATTATGGTGATTGGTAAAATATGCCTAGAGGGTGTGGAATAATTGAAGGTGTAAATTGTGGTTAGCATCATTGACAATCTCTTTAAGGACTTGACAATGTATTTTTTATATGCTTCTACTTGTCCATTACCTTGAAATTAATATGTTGTGAAAAAATGTTGTTTAATCTTATACTCAACATATGGTGATTAGACATCCTTATTATTAAATGATCTACCATTATTAGATATAATGTCAAAATGGATACCATAGTGGTAAATAAAATGATTGAATATGAATTTGGAAATTTTCTTTCTAGACACGTAAGTGATGGGTATAGATTCAACCCACTTAGTGAAATATTCTGTGGTAGTAAGGATATGTTTATGGCCATCAAATGAGATGGGGTTTATCTTCCTAATGAGATCGAGGCCCCATGTAGTAAATGGCCATGGTGTAATCATTGGTTTTAGAGTCTTGACTAGGGCATGCATCATATTAACATGCCTTTGACATTTATCATGCCTTTTAACATATACAATTACATGTGTATCCACCATTGGCCAATAGTACCTAGTACATAAGAGTTTTTTGGATAGGAAGGCCGCACTAGTGTGGGATCCACATACTCCTTCATGAGCTTCCCATAATGTTAATGAACATTTTTTTGAAGTTAAATAATGAATTAGAGCTCCATCAAAATTATGATGGTATACAGTTGGTCTAAGTAAGGTATAACATGTAACATGGTGGATAAAAGATTGATATTGTTTTTGGGATAGGTTAGGTGGCATAATGTGGTCATGAAGATATGTATATATATTTTGAATACAAAATAAAGCTAGGACCAACGATATCATATATCATTGTGATAGTTAAATTTCATGAGCTGGTGCTAGCAAATTTTCAATGAGAAATTGGTATTCTTTGGTCATGTCCATATGAAAAATCAATGATCCAATGGTGGCCATGGCATCTATTATTTTATTACTAGCCCTTAGTATATGTTCAAATTGAACATCAACAAACTATTGTTTGATAATGTCGACTATGGCATTTTATAAAACTAGCTTATCATCCTTGGTCTAAAAATGGTTTCTAACATCATTGATGATTAATTAAGAATCACCATAAACCTTGAGATGTATGTTCCATTTTACTACCTGTGAAAGCCCTAAAATGAGTGTTTGATATTCAGCCATGTTGTTGGTATAAGGAAAGCTGATCTAGAATGATTTAGGGATTAGATCCCCCTATAGAGTAATAAACAAAAGGCCTACCCCACATCTATGTGTTGTAAATGACACATTAAGATACAAATTCTAGTTTTTATCCCCAAGATGTGTTTCAATGATGGTCATAATGGATTTGTCTAAGAATTGGAATGTTAGCATTTTATATCTCTAAGGGGTGCTTCAATAAGCTGATCTACAAGAACTTGCCCCTTAATGGATTTTTGGTTGACATATTCTATCTCAAATTCACTAAAAATCATTACCCATTTATCCATTCAACCTTGTAAATATATTTTAGATAGTATATAGTTGAGGGGATATAATTTTGAAATAACCATGGTCTTATTATTTAACATGTAATGGTGCAGTTTGTGAGCTACAAAGACCATAACTAAATAGGCTTTTTCAATGGGCATATAATTATGATAATACACAACTAATGTATGGATTAGATATTACATGGTATTTTACTTTCCATTATCATCATATTGAGCTATAATTTCCCCTAGGGATTTATCGATAGCTGACAAGTATAGTAAGAATGGCTTTCCTAGAATTAGAGGTAATAAAATAGGCAAATTTACTAAATAGTCCTTCAAATGCTAAAAATATTTTTGTAATTCATCATCATCATTAAATGTTATACCTTTCTTTATGAGGTGTGTAAATGGGTGGAACTTATTGGCCAACTAAGAAATGAAGCATATAATAGATTGTATTTTTCCCTATAAACTACAGAGCTGCTTTAGATGGGTCAGTGGTGGCATGTGAGTTATGGCTTATAATTTGGCTAAAACACCTTAAATACCTCAATGAGATAAAATTAAGCCATGAAATTTACCTAAAGTAACTATAAAAACACACTTATTAGGGTTGAGCATAACTTTGTATTCATGCAGTCTTTCAAATACCCTCCTCAGTGTTGTTGGATGATCAGCGCTAGTCTTTGATTTACCTAGTATGTCATCGACATAGTCTTCCATAATTTCATGCATAATATCACGAAATATGATGGTCATGGATATTTTATATGTTACCCCTAAATTTTTGAGAATTAATGGTATAACTTGATAATATAATGTTCCCCATGAAGTGGTGAATATTATTTTATGTTGGTCTTTTGGCACAATCTAGATCTGGTTGTAGTTGGAAAATACATCTATTAGTAAAATAATTTCATAACCCATTATAGAGTCAATAATCATATCAATGTTTAGCAAAATAAATTCATCCTTGGGGTAGGCTTCATTTTTGTCTCTAAAATTAGGACAAATTTTGATTCCTTCTAGATTTTTGATGACTAGTACAACATTTAAGATCCACTCTAAGTAATTTATTGATCAAATACATCTCACTTATAAGAGCTCTTATAACTCTTAATTTACTAATACAATAATGTAAGGATGTATCTTGCACAATTTTTGTTTTACAGGTTTGGCATTAGGATGTACCACAAGGTGGTGCACAACCAAGGTGGGGTCTAAACTAGGCATGTCAGAACAGGCCCATGCAAATATACTAAAAAATTCCTTCATAAGGGTTTTAAAGTCTTCATGTTCCTCCTCAATGAGGGATGAACCTAATTTGATCTATTTTATGTCATCTAGAATCTTGATGTTAACTTCTATCATGTCCTCTATAATAAGGGTTGAACCATCTTCTAGAATGGTTGGTAAAGATTTGAACTAGCTTAAAATTATAGTCCTATGTTAGGAATCACTCTTCAATTTCTCTTAGGCATGATGAATCAAAATCCCCCAATGGTAGGGATGGCCATGTGACAAACACTATTGGTAAATCTTGGATGATGTGGTCAAAATCCTATTTTTATTCAAAATTGAACTGAGCCCCATAGGCAAGTTCATCATTAGTGGTATCCTGAGCTATGTTTGAGGAAGGTTCAACACCCCTATCTAATGGTGCTTGAAATAGGTCTTTACCACTAGATTAGCCTTTCTCTTTACTATTTCCTTAGTCCAAAAGTGCCTCAAAGAGGTTTTCACTTTAAAACCTCAATGTTTTATTTAATTGTTTATGCCTAAGGGTGTTCACCTATTCTCCAAAATAGGCTTCAGGATCTAACTTGATTTAGAACCCTTATTTGTGGTCTCCTAATAGAACATTATCCCTAAGGCATAGAAATTATAGAAGGCCTCATCATTATGAAACTCATCGACTGGAACTATTGATTCTTATTGGTCCCATTATATTAGTTCAGGATAATATAAAGGAAGTGGATTATGGAGAATGACTGGTTTAAGGGTATAAATGGCATTAGTTTCAAATAAATTGGTATTGCTTAAGTCTTTGAAAAGGCTATGATAAAACTCTACTTCACTGTCAACAACATCATCACTAGTCCTTGGCATTTGAACACAAATAAGGTATATAGGGTTACCCCCAGGTAGTTTAAATCTGAGTCCATATGTTCATTTGTATTGATTGGTAGAAATTGGCTCAAGTAGACCCTATTGATTTATTCCAAGACCTCCTCCTTCATATGTATGATTCTCGATGATTTTGTGGTAAATAATATATTTGGCATTTATGTAACAGTTAGCTAGTTTATCATTATACAACAAAGATTCATCATTTACAAGAGGGTCCTATTATTGGATAGTGGCTGGTATGAAAATAATAGGTGTTGGACTATGTAGTTTGGTTTTTCCCTTTCTTTGACTTTCCATGCAAGGTGGTTTGGATTTAGGTCTTCCATAGGACTTGGGATTCTATGGAATCTTGGTAATGTGGAATGTATCATGCATTAAATATTCTCTTAGGCCATTAGCTAATATAGTATAATGATTAGATATTTTAGGAGGTGGCATGTGAGAAGGTGAATCAAGGGTATCAAGGTCAATGCAGTTGAACTCTAATGAATCAAAAAGTATTTATTTTCCCTTATCCTTATTGGAAATTTTATTTAAGATAAAATGATAGTTATAGCTCCAGTACTTGGCCTCTAAATGTTTTCAATACTCATATGGATGTAAATCTTTATGAATAGTAACCTCCATACCTGAATGGGAGAACTTAATACATTGGTACAATGTCAAAGAGATTGCACAAATTTTATATTTCCAAGGTTTATTTAAAATCATATTATATGATAAATCAAAGTCTAATACATGGCATAGTGTATTGTGGGTCAACGGCCCAATGATAATTGGCAAGTTGATAGTGCTATATGATTCTCATTCCTCATTAACATAGGCCTTGATGGTGATCATTTTTGGCTATAAATTGATCATCATGTACCTAAGAAGATTAATGAGCTTCAGAGACACGATATTTAGGCTTGATCCATTGTCTATGAGGACATGTTTCACTTTGTGCCATGTTATGACAACTTTGATGTACAATGGATTGTTATACAATGGGCCAAGGGATGACATATCACTTTGATTGAAGGTTAATTATTGGCCTAGAGCTAAGTGTCTGACCAAAGCTTAAAAATTGTGTGGAGATATGTCATTTATAACTTGGGATTGGCCAAGGACCTCTTTTAAGATGTTTTTTGTCGATTGTAGACGTACACAACAAATACAAAATGGAGATTTGTGCAGGCATCTTCTACAATTGTTCCATAATATCAAACACTTTTTTATATGCAATGGTAAATGGCCTCTTCCTAGCCATAATGGTGGGTTGGATGGGTGAAGTGGTAGATAATTATGGGCCAAGTATGGTAATATTTGATCGTTGAGTTGTGATTACATAATTAGGATTAGATACAAGATCATTGTTACTAACAAATGATGATGGAGGGGGACCAAATAGGATAAGTCTCACTTACAAGTTACTGAAATGGGTTGGTTGATTAAGAATGGTGAGCAAAAGTCTTGTTTCATTGGTATTTGGTCTTGGATTGATGGAAATGGTGGAAATGCAAACTCTTGTAATATGACCTACAACTTTATTATAGTCATGTGAAATTGCATGGTAGGTCTATTGATTGTTGGTATCATTTTGGCCTTATTTTATGTCCATTTATTTGACATTATTAGTTTTATTGGTTTTGCCTTAACTGTTAATATTGTTTTTATTATTGTGTTAGCCTTTATTGCTATTATTATTATTTATTCTGTTAAATAAAGGGGTTTAAATAAAAATTCTAAGGTTATGATTAGATGTGAAATCTCCATGATCCAATGTGATCTCTCCATTTTCCAACATATTCTTGACTAAATGTTTAATTTACACACAATGTCATAAATTATGGATATTAACCCAATGATACTCACAGAATTCATTTTGCTTGTACTAGTCTGGATAGTCAATGACCTCATGATAGTGCTTTAGAATAGGCCAATTAATTAGATTAGTAGTGATGATCTTGAGAAAAATAGATGAAATGGGTTTCCCAAGGTCACTAAAGATGTAATGAGTAAGCACAATTCTCCTTAAAAGAGTGTTTTACAAAGGTAAAGGTTATTGCATTTGTTGTGTTGGTCTAGGCTATTGTGCTTATTGTGTTTGTTGAAAAGGTTATTGGTTAGGAGTAATTTGCATATGCAGTGTAGGTTGAGCAAATGGTGTTTTTACTTTTTGGACATGTCATGACTTGGTTACTCCATTTCCAACAACATTCTTGTTGTGATTGAATTTCTTGGGTTTATCATAATTATTAGCCTATGCTAGTTGTGATGCTTGTGCTTGGACTTGATTCTAATTTTGGCCATTATTTTTGTTTTGATTTTGGATCTAATTTGATGAGGTAATTTTAATGATCCCTTATTAATAAGGCATCTTTTGATCAACAAACCTTTGTCAATGATTTCCTTAAAAGTGTGCACACATTGTAGTTCTAGATGGTAATATATCTCATTGTGTAGATTTTTGGTAAACATAGTGTCTAATTACTTATTTGGTAGACTTCGCATGAATCAACTGGTAAAGGCCCTCCATCATTACAAATAAATTAAAAATATTTCATTGGCTTTTTGTTTGTCTTGTATCAAATCTACCAATGAAATCTCATGCTTGATATTGTAGGAGAAGTTTTACACAAACTTGTCTAACAGATCATTAAAATCAAAAACTAAATTCTTGGGAAATCTTAGACACTACTCCAATGTTTATCCTACTAGACTCCTTGGAAATAATATTAAGAGGGATATTTCATTATAGGCCATTGGATATCATGCAACAAATAATTCCATTAAGTGGGCCTTGGGGTCACCTTTCCCCTTGTATTTGTTGAATTTTGGTGGTTCATACCCTAGAGGAAATGGTATCTAAAAATAATCCATGTTGAAGGGGTAGGAACACACATCATCCAACTTAACCTTTTTGATTTGTTTCCCAAATTGGATGGTAGAAATGTCATCCTTCATTTGTTGCAATTCTTATGCAAGAAAATGAGAGGGAATATTAGTTTGAGGTGGAGGCTAGGTGGTTAAAAATGGGTTAATTTGATTGGGGTATAATGGAGGAATTTATTGGGGAATGTTGGCTTGGTTTAAGAATTGACCAAGAATATTCATACATGGATTAGGGTGTGATTATTGAAATTGCATGCATTGTTGTGTGATATCCTGGTTAGTATTGGGTACATGGGCATGGTTTTGGGGAAATTATAGTTAAGAGGGAAGGATATGGTTGTACTATGCCTATTTAGGTTGAATAGGGACTTTTTTCTACTAGTAATACCTTAATAATTAAGGGTAAATTATGAACAAAGACCCTATCATTGAGTTTGTGGCACATTAGGAATAAAAGGCAATTGTTTCCTAATCGATACTTATAAAACATTAGAACATTTTGACTACACAAACCCTTATTGGTAAGTATATGCATGTTGAAGGTTCAATATTTTTTATCGACCAATACTTATACACTATTTATTAGACATTGTTTATGATTATAATGGTATCTTGGTTTGTGAATGAAGAGGTATGTTCATCACTACCTCGCAAGGTGAAACATTGGTTTCCCCTTATTAAGGTGGCAAGATGTTTTGCCTTTGTTTCATGGGTACATTGGAAGGTTCCTATTATTTTGGAATGTTAGTCATCACCTGTTGTGGTATAGTAACATTCATAACATTTTATTGAGGCATAACACTGGTTATTACTTGACTACTTAATCCTTACAATTGGGTGCTTGAAAAATCAACTAGTTAAGGATTAGAGGTAGTTTCTTGTGGTTAGGAGGTAGAAGTTCTTAACCCCTACATTTGTGACCCACTCATGGTGTTAACTAAAGGCATATTTTGTTGTGGACTAGTTATTTGTGTATTTACACCACTTTGGTCTAGATTGGATGTTGCTTCATGTTGTCCACTATGTTTGGCTCACTATGCTACATTGAAGCAGAAGACACTTATTTGATGGTGAGGGCATTGAACATGTCTCCAACTAAAGTTTTTCATTTGAATGGGTATATACCCTAATTTTCTTGGCCTATCAATTATATTAAAACTCTTGTTGAAGGAGCTAGCTCAATAAGAGGAGCATTTGACATGGTCATATTATTGAAGTTGTGTGCTAAGTTCAAATGCATTTGTTATGTTGTCTACATTTGTATAAAATGGTCCTCTATGAGGCTTTTTCCTATGACAAGCATACAAGGGTCATGATATGGCATTGACACTATAGCATAAGGATTGATATAAGAGGCATGTTCATTAATTTGATTATAAGGCATGTTCTAAGTCCCTCTTACAAGACATGGCAAGTTTTCATGAGGAAAGTCTACTAGAAACTTAGACCCTACCTCCATGGCTCGGATTAAGACTTCATCCTTGTTTTCTAACAAGTGATGATCAAACAAGGGTCATAGTATGATGGCATTATGACATAGTATGATTTCTATTGGACTTGTTCTACAATCAAAGGTACACTATCCAAATATTATGTCATTCATTCTTGGTCCTTCCCTAATTATGGACGTATGTTGACCAAATATGGGCCAAATAATCTTGACTCTATTCCCTTGATTGAGTTTTTTAAGGTAGATAAAAATCTATCTCACAAATGAAATCATATCCATAGGGGTCTTGAACAAAATCTTATTATGAAACAACATTACTATACCCTAGATTTCACATGACACCATTATGTGTATAGTGAGACATATTCAAATCAATGGTGAATGTTTCATGACAAAATGGGTTAGAGTTATACAAACTCTAAAAACAATGTCTATAAAGATAAAAGGTTCAAACTCTATCTAACTTAGTTAAAAGATGGAGTTGTATCTCATAAATGGTTTATGATAAAACTTGGTATAAAATAATATAACATCAAATGTCTAATGTTAAATGTCACACACAAAAAAGATCAAGTGGATGAACTAAAAATACATGCCAAATGTTCTTTCCCAGTTGTACACCTCAATCACTCGACCTCGCACACTTGAATAAGGTGGCAAGAAAAGATGGAAAACCTATTTAGTATGTATTTTTATCTATGGAAAGGCTTAACATCATGACTTGATCAAATGTATAAAATGAATGGGATGCACCTACAAAGGTTATGGTCAGTTCCCTACTGCTTATAGATCTATCTAAACTAGGGAGAGAGGAACTAATGGGTAGCTTCACTCACATTAATGGATTCTATTATTCAATCTTCATGTGGATCATTAGCAAAATGGAATATAAATATGATTAGAACACAACCATGCTTTCTCAAACCACCTAGCAAGGGTTGTCACATAGAATGATCAAATGTTTGAGGTCAGATAGAAGCTAACAAAGGTATATATGGATATGATTACAACTTCCATTCTAAATAATCTTAAACAATAAAGGTTTATACAAGAGAATTTAATGCTAATATTTAACACGTAAAATGTAAACACATATTATGTATACAATGTTTATGCATTCATAGGCAAACAAAACTTTAGATATGCAAAAAGATGTATTCTATGCAGGGTACACAAGGTAGGGCAAAAACTATCAGTTAATAGAGATTAAAATTGGAGGGTTAACATATGATCACAAATAAGTTCAAACCATTTTCTACATTGTCTTTACTAGTAAATGTACCATAGATCTAACACAGATGAAATTTAAATCATGCATAGGTGATATCCCTCAAGAACTCCTTCTAGTTGATTCCATGAGCCTAGGACTACCCTTAAAAAGGATATCAACACCCTAATCCTAAATCTCAAAGCAGAAATAATTTTATAATCTAGATATACACTCTATATTACCACCATAAAGATGAATACATTAGATCACCAATCAACTATGCATGTAAAACATGGCATTATATTTCAATAATAGAAAGAGAATGGAAACCACAAGAAAATTTCATTTATCACTTGAATTGGAAATGAGTACAATGTGTATTGAGAAAAATAAAAAATCAACAAAGTACAAGAAAGTTTTGTAATAAGGGATACATATGTAATGCTCTCAAATATTGCTAATGATTTTACATAAGAAATCAATTTGACACCATAAATTTTACATAGATCTTGACTCAAAAATTTAAGCAACCTTTGTAAAGGGACATACAGCCTTTACTTATACAACTAAGCTAAGCTTAGAATATTCCTAAAGATTTTATAGATAGAATATTCCTTCATGGGTTTAGAGTCTATTAGACCTTATAACAAACATGATTTCCTTAGATTATACATGTGCTCTTTTGATGATGGCAAAATTGATCCTCCACCTTGGTAGAATATTTTTAGTTATCTACGTGGAGGTAGATCTTGCAAGAGATAAAACAAACCTTTTTCTTATTGTGTAACAAACAAATTTCCCTTTCTTATTTACATGATTACAAAAAACTACTTTGAAAGGGACATGCCACTATCGAGTGAATTAAAATGGTTTCCTAATGGGAAATGAGAAAATAAAGGGGAAGAGAAGGGAAAAGGGAAGTGAAGAGAAAGGTGAACTAGTGTTAGCTTGATAAAAACTAAAATATTCAATTAGTTTCCATAATTGATCTGAATGATGGAATCCTTTGCCAACTTATTTTTGTATTTGTTATATTCCTTGAGCATGGCGGTGAGACTCCCTTGGTTTGTGCCCACTTGGTATTTAAATTTGACTCTATATTATTCAATCTAGGTAGTAGTCTACTGAATCATGGTTTTCTTCTATATAATGAGTTCCTTGAGTTGGTCACAAGATTACTCAAGTGACACTAATTGATTTATCTTATTAACATCAAAGGACTCTTTTGGTGCATCAATGAGATTCTTTAGGGCAGCACATACTACCTCCTCCACCAAATCATCTTCACCATCAATGCTCACCATCTTTCTTATCATGGCATCTCTTTCTTTTGTTGGAGTCTTGACAGAGTATTCTTCTCTTTTTAGAACAAAGATGTCATCCTTGAGCATCATTAAAAATTTCTCAATTTCTAGTTGATATTCTTTGGGCCTTTCATGATCATTTATAAAAATGATCCTCTCTACAGTCAAAGTGTTTGTGCCCATCTTATAGATTTCTTTTGCCTTTCATTGAGCTTCTTCCTATTTCTTGGTGTCTACCTCATAGGAAAACATCTAGGCATCACATTCTCTTTTATTTTCCACTATGTCACTCAAGCATTTAAATGTCGAGTGGATTATTTCCTCTAACTTGGTGCCCAAGTCTTGTTTCCAATCTCTAGTTTCCTATCCTCTAGTCTTCAAATCATCAATTCAATTGGAATCAAGAGATTTAAAGGAGAGATGGAGAGGACATAGAGATATGTTGGTAGTTGGAGTTACTACCTTAGGCTAACTCAGTAAATTTTTAAAATACTAGATTATAGCTTGGTTCTCTACCTTCAACTCCTTCATGGTGGCCTTATCTTTATCCATTATGTGGGCAACCATGCTAGCCAAAACCTATGAGCTATGTTTTAGATCATTTCTTGATGACTCCCCCAAACTATAGCTATAAATGGTGTAACTTTTAAGGGGAACATTCTTATTCAATACATCAGGTGGAAGGATGGCTATTTGTACATTCCTTTCTCTTATAGTGGTAAAGGTGGTCCTGGAATGTGTTTAGACATTTTTAGGGGACTTGGCCTTATGTGATTGAGTAATCTTCATTATGTTGATCTCCCCTATTTTTCTCATAATGCCTTTTTTTTCCTTGACCTCCTCTTAAACCCAAAGAAAGGGTTTGGTCTATAATCCCATTAAAGTGGTAGACATTGTTGATGGCCTTGAGATACTGAAGGGTAGTGTCATTCAAGTATTAGATGTAGGGAGCACCATAGGTTATGGCTATGGGAGTAATATAAAATGTTTAATCTCTTCATCACTCTCTTGTTCCTCACCACCTTTATTTGGTCCATGCTCCTTTTCCAATCTCATCTCCATCTTCTCTAAAACATAAAACTCTAACCCGAGCTGATGAGATTCCTTGAGTAACTTCTCAATCAAACTTCCATGTTCTATTAATTGGTTGTAAGGTTATGTGGTTGCTTCACCTTATTTATTTACTAGAGCCTCAGGTATGGATGAGGCTATGGTGACATTCTTGTTGCATTTAGGTAACACTTCACCAATCATGGCCTCAGGAACTTTATTATGAGTTGAGTCATAGACCTTGATGTGAGGGAGAAGACTCTATGGTACTTTAAGTGAAGTGACATCTCTTGAAGCATTCTCCTTAGCTTCTTTGTTGGAATTATTTAATCCCTTATTTACTTTTATATGGGTGGGAGTACCCATTTTTAGGTTCGCTTCCCCACCTTCCTCTACACTCACCTTCTCCTTTGGTGATAAACTTGACACCTTTGGAGGGGAAGGGGCACCTTGAGGCACTTCTAAAGTTGCTTATGATTTTTCCTGCTCATTAATTACTTGAGATTCATTTTAAAAAGAGAGGGAAGATGTAAATGTTATTTTCTGTTGGGTGATCCTCCTTGAAACACATGGATCCATACAAGTGGAAAATATATCATGGTGCCTTTTAAGACCTTTGGGGACCTTCACACCTTTCCCACTCATTATTTCCTTTGGTACAGTGGTACAATATGCCCTGAGCTCCTCACGAGATGTAAGAATGCCACATGTCATTATTTAGCTTTAAAATTTGGGTGTTCAAGCCTTTAAGGACCTTTTGAACCTTGCCCACCAAAAGGTAAGTGGGGAAATTTTCAAGAAGGACCCAGAACATAAAAGACCCTAAAGAGTTACCACGTGACATCACTTTCTTTGCAACTTTGGATACTCAAGCCTTGGAGAATTTTTACACCTTACCTACTCAAAGATAAGTGGGGAAATATTCAAAAAGGGCCCAAAACTTATAAATCCTTGAGAATCCACCATATATCCAACTTATCTTTGAGCTCAGACTCTTAGCTTCTTTTTACCTTTGCACTAGCTTTCTTCAAATGGGTAAGGGTTCCATCTCCTCTTGACCCCCAATAATATTCATAAGATCCCCCTAAGATAGACATGTTTCCTTCATTTGATTCATCAGGAAATTCCTCACCTTAGTTATCAAAACACATTAAAGGTGCAATTTAGAAATTTCATTTGGCACTCCAAAATTTCTTCTTCAAACATAAGGCAATAAATTTTTCCCACCAAAGGGGCTTGGCTATACTTCCATCTTATCACTATGAGTTGTTCTACCATGAAAAATTTTGGTCAAACCCTATAATTCCTTTGGAATCATTGAGAGTGTCTTCCATCTTTATAAATTTCCATTTATGTGAACAAAATTCTTAAAGGGCAAGTGTCCTTCAAAATTTTTACCACAGACAAAAAGTTTAAAACAAACAACATAAAAACACTAAAAACCCAAATGGTATGAAATTCTTTCAGAACTTTTGGAGCAGATAAAATGTTCAATGAAAGTAAGTCTTCAAAACTTTTGTCCAAGATAAAAATATTGAAGACCCACTTCCATCAGGCATTGTGCTTGTGTTAAAATCCTAAAATGTTAAAAGAAAGGAACATTTTTATTCAACCTAAAAAACAAGATAAGATACTTGACACATTATAACATGAATTCAACCTTGCAAAGGAAAATAGGGAGATAGCATTGGGGCTAGTGACACAAACATTAAGACTCACTATTTAAACTTAAGCATTTTTTTTTACAAGTGTCCAATTGATATAGTTTTATTTTGGGAACTAATATAGGCTCTTTCTTAGGTATGTGTACCCTTAGAAATTACATAGATAATACCAGACTAGATGCCTATCCATTGGGCCATAGAGTCTAAGGATTTTACCATAGAAGCAAGGAAAAACATACCATGGGTGACCAGATTTATAATGAGGCATCCAAAGACAACAATGAAGGAAAAGAAAAGAAATAAAATATATAAACACAAACCATAATGGAACCATAAAAAACAAAATAGACTATATAACATGTACATATTTACATAGGCTAGCATGGATTCAATCCAAAAAATGCTCAAGATGTCTACCATTAACTAGTAGCTCTAAGATTTCTCCATCAATATCTCTGAGATAAAATGTATGGTTCCCTATTTGAAAATCAATGGTTTAGGTACCCATCCATAGGGAATCAAATTTACCATGTTTCCCTTTGTCTTCATGTCTGTTATCCTAGAGTAGAATGAGATCACCAATATAAAAGACTCTTGGGGTGACCTTCTTGTCAAAAATATTTTTTAGCCTTTCCTTGTACTTCAAATTCTTTTTGTGAGATTTTTTATGAGATTCATCAAGATATATGATCTAGTTAATCATTTTTTCATAGTGGTTTGTCTCTGCTTCATCTTCAGCTACTTGTTGCATGAATTGGTAAGTAGGTAATTACATATTTAGGGGTAAACTAGCTTGGGATCCATACACAATCTCAAAGGGGCTTCTTTAGTATACTTCTTTGGATTTAACTTGTCAACCCAGATAGAAAACTTCAACTACTCACCCCATTTCCTTTTGTTGGCATCTAAAGTCCTAATGATCTTCAATAAATTATTATTACTAGACTCAGCTTGCCCATTTCCTTATGGATTGTGATTGGAGGCATATGATAGATAAATCCCATAACCTTCACATAATTAAACCAATTATTTGGCTCTAAATCACATGGCATTGTCACATATAACTTTAACTCACACTCCAAATTAACAAATCACAATATTCAAAAGGAAATCAATAACTAGCTAGTTGGTTGATCTTCTAGTTGGGATTTCTTCAACCTATTTTTTGAAGTAATAAGTAGCTACTAATATCCATTTGTGAATATCACTTGAATCATCTGATATCTCACCCATGAAGTCCATTCCCCACTACCTAAAAGGTCCCTCAACATAAACTAGTTGTAAGGGGAGTGATCTGAATTCTTTCATTCTTCCTAAGAATCATTGGTACTCTTCACATCTTCTTACCATGGAAACAACATATTTGAATAGTATATGCCACCAATATTTATCCCTTAGAATTTCATGTGTAACGACTTTAGGAGAAAAGTTTCCACCACACACACCACTATGGAACTGTGTAACCAATTCAAAATCCTCACCTTCCACTAAGCATCTCAAGAGGACACCATCTAGGTTCCTCCAATCTAGATCATTTTGTAATAAAAGATACTTTTGGGATACTAAATTCAAGCCCTCTTTTGATTTTTATCTAACTCTGAAGTATAATTCAGGGTCTTCAAATAATATACTATGTCTTTGTATCATGGAGATTGGATATACTTAGATTCAGTGTTATTGATAACCTCTTCCACATTATTCACCTCTATAGCCTGTAAGTTGGTTTTAGTCATCAGATTGGCTAGACCCATGCCTTTAACCAACTTAATAGTCTATATTTCTAGGTCATATTATTGAATTTTGTTGATCCATCAACATCTTTTGTTAGTAGTCTCATTTTGAGTTAATATATCTTTCACCATAGTCTGAGTAATATAGGCCACAATCTTTGAACTCAGAATATAGGACTAAATTATTTGATATCTTTTAAGAGACCAAAGACTTGTTTATCCATTATATTATATTTTAGTTTAGATCCCTAAAATGCCTTGATAAAAAAGGTAATTGGTTACTCATGACCCTCATCATTATTTTGTAGCAACACTACAACAATAGTATGTTTGGAGGCAAATGAAAAGATGTGGAAATATTTTCTACAATCAGGACTAACAAACAATGGGGTAGATTTTAAGGCTAGCTTGATGTCATGAAATGATTGGGTGGCCTTCTTCTCCCACTTTATAGTTTTATCCTTCTTCAACATTGAAGTGATAGGCATAGTAATCTCTAGAAAGTTGGAAATAAACCTTCTTATGAAATTCATCTGGCCAAAGAAATATTGGATACCTTTCTTGATCTATGGGATGGGTACTTTGTTAATGTCATCTACCCTCTCAAGATCTATCATGACACCTTGCACATAATATGCTTGGGTAGATTCACTTTTTATACTCTAAAGTAGCACTTCCTAGGATTGAGGGAGATTCTAAACTCCTTACATCTGATAAGCATTTGTTCTAAATGCACCAAGTGGTCATCTCTTTTCTTAGAGTACACTGTAATGTCATCCTAATAAATAACAATGAATTTCTTGATTAATCTAGTGAAATATACATCCATTTCTTTCTAGAAGGTAGCACCTACATTCATTAAGCCAAAAGGTATTTGTACATATACATAGCTTCCCTATGGGGTAGTGAAATTAGTCTTAAACCTTTCAGATTCTTTTACAACCACCTGGTTGTAACCAAAAAAACCATCCAAAGTTGATAACAGCTCAAAACCAATAACATCTTAGAGCATATTATCCATGTTATATAATGGATAATTTTCCTTTAGTGAAGCTTTGTTTAGGTTCTTAAAATATACATAGAGCTAGATATCTCCATTCTTCTTTCTAATTGGGAATAGATTTTCCACCCTTGATGAATACCTAATGGATTGAATGATCCCACCATCCCTTAATTTATTCAATTCCTCCTACATCTTAGTGGCCAAGATGGGATTGATAGGCCATTACTTTTGTTATAATGGTTTTGTATTGAGGTGGAGGGGATAATATGTTAGAACAAATCCTCCTTATAATCCTTTATCTCTAAATATGACCATGCTAAATAGTCCTGGTACTTTATCAATAGCCTAATGAATGCTTTCTTCTCCTTCTTGCTTAGGTGAGTGCTAAGCCAAATCTTTTTTAGATTTTCCTCTATCCCATTGTTAATCTCAGTCACATCCTTTGATAGAGAAATACTTCAAGACTTGACTCTATCATCTCCATCAAAGGAAGATTCAAGACTAACCAATCCCCTAGGGATAGTATTAGTCTTTAACTGGATAATTATTTTTCCATATAAGGTTTCTTTTCCATCATAAACATATACCATAGAGTCCAAGTCTATAATGGTTCCTCCAAACTCATCTACACAACATATAAACCTTCTTATTTGATCATCATTGTCATATACCTACTAATGATTGATTTTGTCTAGGATAGAAGGTCTTACCAGTACCACAACCTCATACTCACAAGAGGGGTTCCTATGTTCAACTTTAAACTCTGTATCCATTTTTACAAGCATATCTACCACATGATTAAGGTATTAGGTATGATAATTAATATTTAAAGCATAAAACCATTCCAATAAATCATATGCAATGGTTTGGTACTACTTTAATCTTTTCTATTTTGTGGTGTAAATAACTCAGACCTACTTCACCACTAGTATTAAATTTCCCTTAACTAGTAAACTCTTGATTCCATATTCATGGGTGATCTAAAGGCCAATTAAGAGTGCCATATATTCTATAGTATTATTTGTGCTCTCAAATGATAATTGGAAGGAATCCCTATAAGCTTGGCCTGTAGACACCGCAAACGTGTCTGCACCTTGGTCCTCCCCCTTGGCCTTAAACCCCTATCCTAACCCTTGACCTTGGCCCCCTTTCCACCCTACCCTTGCCACCTTGGATCCTCCCTTGAATCCCTCCACCTTCCCCCTAGCATTTATTAGGCCAATTCTCTTCATTATCTTCCCCCCACGCCCATTTTGGCATCCTCGTGACCGTTCTTCCCACACCCCCTCGCTCGGCGGCGTGCAAGAATGGGCAGAGGCTATTTTTAGCCTCTATCCCCATTCTGCGACCGCCGACATCGGTGACCCTTCGGCCGACATCAATGAAACTGCCAGCGTCGGCATCCTTCATTACCCCTTTCTGCATCCGTTGCAGCCCCCCTAGACCCTTGAGCTCACAAATAGATCTCTCTTGGTGTTTTGGCATTCGTCTTGTCTCTGTTTGGACCTCGTGCAACAACAGCAACAGGTGCAAAGGTTCTTCATCAGAGTTCTCTTCTTGCAGAATCCTCTGTGGCTTCAACAACAACGTCTTCGACTCTTCATTCAGCAAGCAAAAAGGTAAGCAAGTCTGTTAATTGATTCTGTTCTTTAAGTTTTCAGTTATCTGCTATTCCTATTCCCTCCATCCTTCCCCCTGAGAGGCTGAAAAGCCTTCTCAGGACCTGTCCTCTATCCATCCTCCTCTCACATTGTCCCACTCTTCATACCAATCCCAGACAACTCCCTCATCCCCCTTTTGCCAACAAAGACCCTGTACAGGGCAAGACCACTCCTCAGTCCATTCAGACCCGTCCCCGAACTCAGTCTTGACCTTGCTCACATCCCAGCCCTGTCCACAGTCCAAAACACATTCCAGACCCGACCACAGGCTACTACCCCGACCGATGCCGGTCACTTCCCCGACCGACGTCGGTAGGATAACCGACGTCGGCAGACCTCTTAACCGACGTCGGCAACATTTCTGACCTCGACGACTGTCATCAGCCTGACTACTCCTTTCAGGTAATCATTGGTGTTTTCTTTCATTTCTAATCTGTTTATCACTTTTATATTTTGGCATCTTATATTTTCTTAGTCTTTATCTGTCTGTTATCTGTGGGTTAACCTCCCTTTGAGGAGGTTTTTACACTTCTGGGAACAAGCTTTCGCTTGGCAACCCACTGCCTATCTATCTAACATCCTCTTGTCCAAGTTTCTTTTTCTTGCAGGTGTCATTCCTCCACAGCCAAAGAGGAGTGCTCACAAGCGTCTGGATTTACGGTGTGCAATCTTTAGTCCAACTATTCCTTGCCTCGTCCATCTTCTTTAGTTTCTTTATTCAACTTTTGAATGTAGAAAGCGAATTAGCTCAAGAAACATTCTAGCACGCCCGGTGGGACCCTAGGTTCCTCCTGGGTCCCTTTTCCTCTTCATTCATTTAGGAGCATTAGGTTCTTACCTTTTCTCCTCTTTCTCTTCTTCTCAATGACACTATAAGCAGGACTAAAATGAATCTTTCTTCCTTGCATTTCTAGACTAGTCTAAACATCATACTCTCGACTCTTTCTCAAAACTTGTCTTCATCACAACATCACATTTCGACTTGGGCATTAAAACACTTTGCATTCATTTCTGCTTGTGCTTGCATCTTCGTAGTCCACATCTAGTAACTTAGACGCATATTGAATGAACCGTAGACACTTGATGTTACACTACCAAACCACATGCACTAAACGAACATAAAACTTACCTGAGACAAGGCCCGACTAGGATTTCATCCCCCAGCGGATACCTTACCCATCCCAGTGACCCTACTTGGATTTCATCACCAAGGGGGAAGCCCACTCCATTCTCTGGTGGAGGATAAACTCTAGGCGAGGTATATCTTGGCTAAGCGAGACCAGCTAACCACTGGAATCGTGAAGTGAGGGGAGCTTGCTCCTTAGCACCAGGCCGCGTACCAGACCCTAACACAGATTTTTGAGCACCTAAAATAAGACCTGAAACCATCTTTAGACTGCCTTCTTCTAGGACCCTTCTTGCAGCCAATCTCCCCAAACATCCATCTAAGGCATAAGCCACAATTTCTAAGGTTGATTCCTAGGATTTATCGCTTAGGCTTGTGTGTCTCTCTCTGTTTTCCTCTTCTCATCTATTTGTTTGAGTGAGTGAGGTCGCTTTCTTCATTGTTTTCCAAGAACCTTTTGGTTCTCTGGAAAACACAGTCACCGACATCGATTCTGCCACCGACGTCGGCTTCCCCTGTCATCGGCATCAATTTTAATACCGACATCGGCTTCATCTGTTACCGGCATCGGTTATCTGACCGACGTCGGCCATCTTTCTAACTGACATCAGTTTTTAAACCGACGTCGGTCTCTGTCACTGTCCTTTTTTTTTAAAACCAGTAGCCTGAAACTTGTCCTTTCTTTGCCAAAGACTCCATCCTGGTTTTCTGAAACTGAGCAACACAGTTCCTGAGACCTGAACCTTCTTTGCCTTGCATGGTTTTGACTCGTAGCCAAGCCAAGGCTCTTGTCAACCACGCTAGCCGTCAACCACTTCCATCCACCCCATCTGCAACCAAGCCTACAATGGAGTTCAACTCGGAGACCGAAAGAACTCCCATTCATCCAACCCCGCCGTAGACTCCCATTGTCCAAGAAGGGGACCAAGATTTTGAGTGATTCTTGGACCTCAACGTCAAGGCCTTGCAACACTATCTCGCGCATAGCCGAACGCGAGACTCCTTGGGCAATCCAATCTATGGAATGCCAACCTCCCTTGCCGCGACTATGGCTGTATCAACAACATCCATAGTTCAACCTTCAGACACCCAAGCCATCACTTTGACCACCGACCAGACTTTGACCAATCCTCCAGGTGTGGCTTCTCCCTCTATCATTGGGCCCACTTCCACCGGGGTTCCGACCCCCTGTCAACCTCAACCCCCTCAATCGCTATCCACTCCTTTTCAAAACCTTATCATCTCTATTCTGCCTACCCTGGCCCCTATCAACACCAGGGTGGCTTCTTACCCCTTGGCCCCCGTTACCACAGTTCAACCTCTCGTGGTGACAATGGGCCCAGCTACGGCTTCCACCCAACCACCTTTAGCCTCCACCTCTGCCCCTGCGATTAGTCATCTGTACATTGTACAACTGACTATGTCGCATACCTCCCCTAACCTCTTCCAAGCACCCTACAACTTAGGGGGTGCGCCACCTGTCAATCCATCAACAGACATCATCAAAATGCTGATGAACAAGATGACCAGTCTTGAGACCTCTGTTTCCGGCTCGCGCAACACTCTTTCATACGAGCAGATCTGTAACGAGCCCATTCATCCTTCTATCCCAATCAGACCATATCCTAGCCAGTGGGAGCTTCTAAAGTTTTCTCATTTCCAAAGCAAGGAAGACCCACAACAACACTTGCGAGCATTCAGACATGCCTGCTACCTCATTGGCCATGACGATGCGTTACTCTTACGCACATTTCCTATGTCTCTCTCAGGTGCTACACTTGACTGGTATAGCTCCCTTCCTAGCCATTCTCTCTTCTCATTCACACAATTGGCTCAACTCTTCCTCGATCACTTTTCCATCAATAACCAAGAAGGTCTCAATCACAGACCTCTATTCTATCAGGCAATTCGAGGACGAGTCCATAGCCGACTTCGTAGCTCGATGGAGAGGCCTTATCAACCAACTCTCCTTTTCCTTACCCCAGGCTGAGCTTATTGAACTCTTTTTCCAAGCCTGCGCCAGACATATCTCTTCCACCCTGAGGGTTCAAACCTTCCGCACTTTTGACGAAGCCTTCACGATGGCTCAAAAACTTGAGTTGCGTGCCATCGAGGAGAATAAAGTCAAGTTGCGGAACAAGAATCCCAGCTCTAAGACCAATGACTCTTCTTCTGCCAAGCCATCATCATCCAATTCTAAATCCAAGGCTTCAGCTAATGCCATGGTTGTTAGACCTTCATCCTCCTCGACCAATCAGCCTGAGCCATCTACATCTCAGAGCGCTACTCGTCAGTTCTAGCAAAGATACGTGTAGTGGCGATATACTCCTCTCGGAGAATCATATGCGTCTGTGCTGGACAAGCTTGTTAAACAGGGGGCCCTCAATCTCCCTCAAGCCCGACCTCCTCCACAATTCGATCCCTCACATGCCATTCTCGCATGGTATAGGGAGCATGACTTCTGCAACTTCCACCGTGTTAAGGGCCATGACACAGAAAACTGCAAGACCTTTAAGAACATAATCCAAGACATGCTTGAAAAGGGGGATCTCATCTTAGACAATCCAAATGCACCCCCTAATCAGGCCATTGACATCTTCAAACAACCTTTCCCCAATCACCCGCCAACTCAAAACAACGTCCAGACCTTAATTGACGACAATCATGAGCACAACGTTCGAACAGTCAATACGGTCTCTCCCTTCGTCCCCAATCAACCTCAGGAGGTTAGTCCATCAATTAGTCCATCACATGTAGATGAACCTCTCTCCCCGACTAGTTCTCCGTCGACCTCTCTCATCTTGGAGGACACCTCAGCTTTACCAGCACCACCGGTCTCGCCATCCTCCGTTCTACGGCCTATGGAGGACCTGACCCTTCCTACTCCTCAACCGCAAGTGGAGGGCACCATCATCCCTGCCCTTTACCCACTCGGGGAGCCTCGCTTTTTGGATTCTTCTCCACCTAGGGAAGAACCTGTCTCCCCTTCGTCTTCATCTAAATCTGTCATGACTTCACCACACCAGGCGTCTAAGACCACTACACCCATCTCGTCTTCAACCTCGCAACCATCAACATCTTCTTCTCAGCCATTTTCCCGATTAGTGGAGAAAATCACGCTTCTCCCTCCAAGGAAAGTGACGCCTCAGGTGTTGTGGGAGCGTCTTAAAGCCCTTCAACATACCCGTGCCCTCTCATCACATGCTGCTAATCCTCCTAAGGCAGAATCGCATCAGACTCTTGACAAAGACTAGACTCTCAAACCTCAACCAAACCCGTCCAAACCGAAACCTGCATCTACCTCGTCTAAACCCATTAAGTCATTTGGCGTTCGTCCTGTCTCCACCCTCACTCACCTGCAAGTGAAGGTGGACCTAGGCCAGACCTCGACCAGTAGTACTCTTCCAACCAAGTCAAAGAGGGCTGCCAGACCACAGAAATGAATGCCTCCTTCTCCGTCACCATTGCCATCAATTTTGGGCCCTCATCCTTCGACCTTGAAAAGCATCCTTCCCACTCCGGCCTTCAAACAAAACTCATTGCCTCCTTTGCTTCCTCTGCCTATCTCCAGTCGGCCCTCTCCTAAAAAGGCGGTATCAATCATCAAGAAAGAGCCGTCTCCATCTGTCACCGTGCCATCAACCCATAAGGTGGTACGAAAACCTCTTCTAACCTCACCTAAGCAAAAGTCACCAACCTCACGCATATCAAATAGCACAGACCCTCTATTGGGCTCATACTCGTTGATATTGCACCGACTTCTCCAAACTTCTGACATAACCCTTCCGCCCATCAAGCCTTTCCAACCTCTCAGGTCCAAGCCATCCTGGTTTGATGACACGAAAATTTGCTTATATCATCGTACACCAGGACATGACACCGAGACTTGCTGTGCCCTCAAGGCCGTCATCCACCGCCATATGGAGAAGGACACTCTTCTCCTTGAGGACACTCTTGACCAGACCCTGACTCCTTCCTCTTCAAACATGTCAACATCTCACCAGCAAGACATGACCCCTTCTTCACCTCCTATTTTCGAAATCAATGCTATCCGTATAACCACTAGGTCGCAAAAGGACAAGGCAAAATAAAAAGCTGCCATTCCTTAGACCTATCCCTTCGTCAAGCCACCTCTTGCACCCAAGCCTAAAATTTCTATCCTTGGCGCATCCCAACCTTCTTCGTCTTCCTCTTCTGGGCCAATTCACGACTCCATGCTGAAGCAGCTTCATCAGACACCTATGAAGATGTCTCTTTATGACCTTATCCAAACCTCGCCTCAACACCGTCAAGCCCTTATCCAAGCCTTGCAGGCAGCGGAGGTCCAACCTGAGGACCCCCAACCACTCGCTGCCCTCATCCATTCTTTATCTCCTGTTAACTCCATCACATTCAGCAATTCTGAGATTCCCACATCTAACATGGAAGATCAGGATGCCGCCCTCTTCATCACTGCCTATGTTGATCGGACACGCATCAAATGCATTATGATCGACGGCGGCGCTAGCATCAACATTATCTCTACCCACGCCTTTGATCAGCTGTCTCTTCCCAAGAATTGCGTCTCCAAAACTGACGCGATCTTACGCTCTTTCAATGACACCACCACCACGACCATTGGCACAGTCATCCTTCACATCCGTGTTGGCCCACGCACAGTCTCGGAGCTCTTCTATATCATCGAAGGAGAGTTTCAATACAACCTTCTACTAGGCTGACCTTGGATCTGTGCCATGGCCTGCATTCCTTCCACCCTGCACCGTTGTGTGAAGTTTGAGCATGACGGGCAAGTTCATACCATTCTCGCTGACCCTTCACCCTTCAAGACTTGCAACACCACCTACCATCCCAACGATGTCCTCATTCCCATCAAACCGTCAACTCCGGCACCGCCTCCATCTGTGAAAGCTTCGACCAGTTCGCAATCGGTGGTTGCCCTCACCCCTCCTCTTCAAGTGCCAACCAAAGACCCCATGGAAGACATCTTCCAATGACTATCACTTGGGGAATATCACTTGTTGACCCTAGACATGTTCCAAACTCTGCAAGAGTATGGATGCCTTCACCTCAGTCTCAATTATGACCATCAGATCGAGACGGTCGTACCTTATGGTCCTCCTCACTTCCAAACCAACTTTGTCTATGGGGGGCTTAATCAAGCTCCTACCAATGGCAATTCCCTTTCTTCACCCCAACCTTTCACATCTAATTTCTCATTTCTTGGCAACCCCGCCTTTGCACACACTTACCTTCACAGGTGTGCATGGAAGGGTTTTGGTTTCGGACGTTATGAGCAGGGCTCCCATCAGCCCATCGAGCCGCTCAATGATCACGATGCCAAGAAACGGTATGGCCTGGGATATCATGACCCTACTCAGGCTCCTTCCGACATTTGTCCCGAGCCAACCATCGACCAATCTCCTCCAGACTCGCCCATTTCTCCTTCATCACCTACGGAGTCGGTGGTTTCCATCCCTCCTAGTTTTTTTTTTCCATAAACACCATCCGCCTGGAACCCCTGACCTATCAGCTCAATGGGGTGTCCAGGTCTCTCCCTCTCATTTTTCCTAGCATGGTAGAAGATGAGTTGGCAACCATTCACACTGTCCACTGCGTTGACGATGACGCCATCCTTTCCTACATGGGTACCGACGACTCTTTCATCCAGCGTTTCCTCCCTTCCGAGACCCAGGTTATGTTAAATGAATCCACCATTGACATCAACCTCCCTTCTTCTTCCGATGTTCCTCACGTCTTAAAGATTGGCCAATCTTTAGACGCTCAAGAGCAGCTTGACTATGTCCAGTTCCTTTCCAACCATAGCAAGGCCTTTGCCTGGACTTACAGTGACATGCCTGGCATCGACCCCACCATTGCTACCCATAACATTGTCACCAAACCAGAGGCTAAGCCTGTTAGGCAGAAGCTTCGAAAGATGCATCCTCACGTTGCGCTCCTTGTCAAAGAGGAACTTCAACGCCTTCTTTCTGTCTCCTTCATCTAATGCATCGATTATCCACAGTGGGTCTCTAACATCATCCCAGTTACTAAAGTAACTGAGGGGATTCAGATCTGCACGGACTATCACGACCTTAACCTAGCCTGTCCCAAAGATGACTTTCCTCTTCCTAACATTGACCAGCTTGTTGATCTCACGGCCGGCCACGAGATGCTATCTCTCATGGACGGGTTTTCAGGATACAATCAAATCCTGATCGCATCGGAAGATCAGCACAAGACTACCTTTATCACCCCATGGGGGACTTTCTGCTATCGAGTCATGCCTTTCAGCTTGATAAATGCTGGTGCCACCTATCAGCGCGCCATAACCTACATTTTCCACGATCTCCTCCACAAAATCATGGAGAATTATGTGGATGACCTTCTCGGCAAGTCCAAACTTTGCCGCGACCACTTGACCATTCTCACAATCATCTTCTCTCGCCTTCTTCAATACAATGTCCACCTTAACCCCAAGAAGTGTGTCTTTGGGGTCCTCTCAAGCAAACTTCTTAGCTCCATCATTTCCTTCCATGGTATCGAGATAGATCCCGCCAAGATCCGCGCTATCCTCGAAATGCCACCCCCGACCAATCTCACGCAGCTTCGCAATTTACAAGGGAAGCTCCAGTCCATTCGCCGTTTCATCTCGCAACTTTCAGACTGCTGCCAACCTTTCCATCACCTCCTTAAGAAAGACGTCTCCTTTAAATGGGATAAGGACTGTCAAGAGGCTTTTGAGGCCCTCAAAAGCTATCTGGTCTCCCCACCAGTCCTCATTCCACCTAAGGACGACCAACCCTTCTACCTTTATATCTCTGCTACCAACCATTCGTTAGGTGCCATGATCGCGCACCGAGACGAGCATCATTCATGAGCAAGCGGTTTACTACATCAGCCGAACACTGGTCGACTATGAAACTCGGTATACTCATACTGAGAAACTCTGTTTGGCATTAGTCTTTTCCGCTACCAAGCTCTACCACTATCTTCTCAACCACAAAACCTTTGTCGTCACTCACACCGACCCTCTCAAGTACATGCACTCCAAGCCATATCAGAATCAACGTATGGCTCAGTGGCTCATGCTGCTTGCAGAGTTTGACCCCGAATTCATCCAGTAGAAATCTATCAAGGGGCAAACCATCGCTGACCAACTGGCAGATGCCCCTCTTCCCGACAACCAACCTTCACACTGTGAGTTCCCTGACGAGTCTATCGCTACCCTTTCCATCGATGACACCGTCTACCAAATGACTATGTTCTTTGACGGCTCCAAATGTCAACTCGACGGGGGTGCGGGGGTCATCCTCATCCCACTCGAAAGGGAGCCCATGCCTCTATCTTTCAAGCTTGACTTTGATTGTACCAATAATATGGCTGAATACAAGGCCTTAATTTTGGGACTTCAGACTGCTCTTTCTCTCCACATCAAGTCTATCAACATCTTCGGTGACTCGTAGCTCATCGTTAATCAAGTTAACGGTTCATATCTCTGTAAAAACAAAGTTTTACAGAGGTATAAGAATTGTGTTGACCTTCTTTTAGCATCTTTTGACCATCACCTCTTGCAGACTGTTCCACGCTCTACGAACAAGTTTGTCGACACCATGACTTCTCTTGCTTCGCATATCCCGTCTTCATCATCATCATCTCGCCTTTTTGTCACAGTGCATCGTGTACCTTTGCCTTCATACATCTCTCCTCACATCGACCATATCAACACTGTCAATTCTAGCCCACAAGATGACTGGTATAAGTAACTTGTAGACTACTTGTCTCTTTCTGTCACTCTTCCCAACCTCTCTAGCAATGCGCAGTGAGCTTTCATCAAGCGCACAGCTCGTTATACCATGTTAGGGGGTCTTCTCTATAAACGAGGCTTTGATGGCCTCCTTCTTCGCTGTCTAACCTCCACTAAAGCTCCTCAAGCCATAAAGCAAGTCCACGACGGGATTTGTGGTGGACACTTCAGTGGAAACTCGGTTGCCAAGCGCATCCTTCACCTGGGTTATTATTGGCCCACCCTTCATCAAGACTGTAGCAACTATGTTCGACGTTGCACCAAGTGTCAGCAGCACTCTAACCTGCTTCATCCCCCTAGCCACGCCTTGCAAGTCGCTCAAGATTTTTGGCCTTTTTCTCAGTGGGGCTTGGATCTCATCGGTGAGATCAACCCTCACTCGTCTCTTCGTCATCAGTCCATCATCACTGCCACTGAGTATTTCACCAAGTGGGTGGAAGCCATTCCTCTTGTCTCTACAAAAGCCAACAAGATTGTCGACTTCATCAGCAGCCACATCATCTGTCGTTTCGGTGTCCCTCACAAAATCATCACCGACAACGGCAAGTCCTTCAAAAGTAAGACTATCCAAAAACTATGCGACTCATTTGGCATCAAACTCAGCTTTTCTTTGCCTTACTACCCACAAGCAAATGGGCAGGCAAAGGCTTCCAACAAAATTCTCACTAAAATTCTCATGAAGGTGGTCAACGATACAGGTAGGGATTGGCACATTCATATTCCCTTCGCTTTGTGGGCCTACCGCACTAGCATCCAAACCTCTACGGGTGCTACTCCCTTCTCTCTCGTGTATGGAACAGAGGCTGTCTTACCTCTCGAAGTACAGATCCCGTCTCTCCGCATCTCCCTGCATGACATTCTCTCCAATGATGACTTTCATCAAGATCACTTAGCTCAACTTGAGTTACTCGACGAGCGCCGTCTTGCTGCCCTTAATCATCTCCATGTCTACCAAAGTCGCATAAAGCAGGCCTACGATAAAAATCTGTGAGAATGAGACTTCAACATCAGAGACCTCGTCCTCAAAGAGAATCAGCACGTGACCAATATGGAGCGAAGTAAATGAGGCAAGTTTGCCCCCAATTGGCTTGGACCTTTTATCATCACGCACAAGTATGGGTCAGGGACTTATTGTCTGTCTTCCCTTGACGGACGGCCAGAACCTGAGCCTCTTAATGCGTTGCATCTTCGACCATTCTTCTGTTAGTCGAGTACTCATCTACTTGACACGTAACTTGAGCTCATCCCTTGAGCAATCCTCATCCTCTTAATCCTCATCCCTTTCAACCCTATTTCCCTTTAACAAGTCCTCTACAACCCTTTTATGATGCATGGATGCTTTGTCCTAATAAAAGGGGAGTCCTTAAACTTTTACAGCCTTGTCCATGACTCTAATCAAATCAAAAAAAACAATCAAAATCAAGATGTCAAAACATATCCATGGTCACAAAATCAAGTCAAAATCAAAAAGACAGACTGCTCCCTCAAAGGACAGCTATACTATCATTGCTGTATTACTAGACTGATCCCTCGAAGGACAGCTAGGCCAACTTATCAAACATTATTAAGCAAAAATATAGACCACTCCCTCGAAGGATGGCTATGACTAATCTTGCTACAAACAGTAACTTTTCTTAGAAGCTTCCCGCATCGATCAGCTTCGCAACATGACCACTACATCAAAAGGCATCTCTATGTAGGCTTCCCGCATCGATCAGCCTATGCAAAAAAAAAAAAAATGAGTCATGGACTTGGTTTGTAGTTATCTCAGGGTCTCCTATAAAAGGGGCAAGGTTATTCCTGCTCTTAAACTGGGTTACCCTATCCTCCTCCTATCACCTGCTCAAGGGACTTTGAGCTCACTTTAATGTCAAAGTGATTCGATTACCGTTCTAGCTCAACACTAGTCAACGACATAATGCATGAACGAGGCTTTTGTTCTAATAACCCCTATCTATGCTTCCTTTCTGGTCCTTGTCAATGAAAGAGCAATTTGCCTTTCATCTTTTCTCTACACTTTAGTCACATTTAACCGCATCAATCAGCGACTCATCTCAAACCCAGCCATTTTCATCATTTTCAGCTGACATCATCCTAGACCATTTCACATAGTTTCTATGGACACCAGTACACATGGAAACTACCGACTAGACCCAATTTATGTTAAGCATAAACCAATACTTGCTGAAGCATAAATAGACTTCTATTCATTCTTAGCATACATCCATCGCGACTATGGAAACTTGCTAGGGATGAAAGACTCTCGACCAATTCTACAGAATACACCATCTGTAGCATCATTTTATCCTCATCTTACCCTCGTCATTTCAACACATGACCAATCTCATCATCAACCAATCTTCTCAATTTGTCTGAACTACATTGGTCTGAGGCCCTATGACCAGGGCTATGTAGGCAGCACTCAGATAACACATCCTCTGAGGTTAGCTCGACCACCCCCATTTGTTTGTCTCTTTGATGAACAAACCTTCTCTTCTGTGACCTTGACCTTGACCAAGACCAATCATTCTCTTTGACCAAGACCAATCATTTTCTTTGTCCAAAGACCAATCATTTCTTTGACCAAGACCAATCAATCCCTCTGACCCTCCCTCCCTTTTAGGGAGAACTACATCGGCCTGAGGCCCTTACGACAGGGGCTATGTAGGCAGCACTCAGTTGACATGGGGTCTTCTGGGGTTAGCTCAGCAGCATCCTTTCGTCCATCCATCCCCTTGACCAACGACCATCCTTCGACCTTCGACCACTTCCAAGACAATGTTGCCTTGGTTGTTTTTGCGTGTGTGCTACCTCACGGCTGGTTAGCAGAATTGTCCACAGACTATTTTTGACCCTTCACAAGTATAGGATCGCGAGCCAGTTGATCCCTACTACTTGTGGCTTTTTCGTGTTTCTGGGAGCACTTCCTGAGCCCTAGATACCTAGAACACGATGACCATTTGGAGCTTCAGCTTAAATTGAGTGACCCGATCAGCAGACGACTAAATGCTGGGGCCCGATTACTTCAATTTTGGCACTCCTTGACCCTCGACATGCGATAATTTGACCCGACCATCCCGTGACGTGGTATACATGCAATCACAACTTTTGCAGTGTTTTCACTCACTTTTCATCTTTTTCATCCACCTTTTGTCAAATCGACACTCGATCTTCGGTTCCCTTCTCTCGACTATCGCTTTGAGGGGGGAACACCTCATCCCTTTTCTGGGGCAACCAACTCCTATTTTTGTCTTGCAGTTTGTCTAGAACAACCAACAAGACAAAAAGGGGAAAATGTAGACACCGCAAATGTGTCTGCACCTTGGTCCTCCCCCTTGGCCTTAAACCCCTATCCTAACCCTTGACCTTGGCCCCCTTTCCACCCTACCCTTGCCACCTTGGATCCTCCCTTGAATCCCTCCACCTTCCCCCTAGCATTTATTAGGCCAAATCTCTTCATTATCTTCCCCCCATGCCCATTTTGGCATCCTCGTGACCGTTCTTCCCACACCCCCTCGCTTGGCAGCGTGCAAGAATGGGCAGAGGCTATTTTTAGCCTCTATCCCCATTCTGCGATCGCCGATGTCGATGACCCTTCGGCCGACGTTGGCGAAACTGCCGGCGTCGGCATCCTTCATTACCCCTTTCTGCATCCATTGTAGCCCCCTTGGACCCTTGAGCTCACAAACAGATCTCTCTTGGTGTTTTGGCATTCATCTTGTCTCTATTTGGACCTCATGCAACAACAGCAACAGGTGCAAAGGTTCTTCATCAGAGTTCTCTTCTTGTAGAATCCTCTGTGGCTTCAACAACAGCGTCTTTGACTCTTCATTCAGTAATAAAAAAGGTAAGCAAGTCTATTAATTGATTCTATTCTTTAAGTTTTCAGTTATCTGCTATTCCTATTCCCTCCATCCTTCCCCCTGAGAGGCTGAAAAGCCTTCTCAGGACCTGTCCTCTGTCCATCCTCCTCTCACATTGTCCCACTCTTCATACCAATCCCAGACAACTCCCTCATCCCCCTTTTGCCAACAAAGACCCTGTACAGGGCAAGACCACTCCTCAGTCCATTTAGACCCGTCCCTGAACTCAGTCTTGACCTTGCTCACATCCTGGCCCTGTCCACAGTCCAGAACACATTCCAGACCCGACCACAGGCTACTACCCCGACCGACGCCGGTCACTTCCCCAACTGACGTCAGCAGGATAACCGACGTCGGCAGACCTCTTAACAGACGCCGGCAACATTTCCGACCTCGGCGACTGTCATCAGCCCGACTACTCCTTTTAGGTAATCATTGGTGTTTTCTTTCATTTCTAATCTGTTTATCACTTCTATATTCTGGCATCTTATATTTTCTTAGTCTTTATCTGTCTGTTATCTGTGGGTTGACCTCCCTTTGAGGAAGTTTTTACACTTTCGGGAACAAGCTTTCGCTTGGCAACCCACTGCCTATCTATCTAACATCCTCTTGTCCAAGTTTCTTTTTCTTGCAGGTGTCATTCCTCCACAGCCAAAGAGGAGTGCTCACAAGCGTCTGGATTTATGGTGCGCAATCTTTAGTCCAGGTATTCCTTGCCTCGTCCATCTTCTTTAGTTTCTTTATTCAACTTTTGAATGTAGAAAGCGAATTAGCTCAAGAAACATGGCCATTAGGGGCATAAAAGACAACCCTAGCTCCATTTCCAATGTTTGAACATGCTCCATCAAAATGCATGGTCCAAATGGAGTCTTCATCAACAATACTAGATTCAGGAGGTAGTTTCACATATTCAACACTCCCTACAAAATTCCCAATGTCTATATCCACATACAAAACTTCATTTAGCTGGTACTTGGGATCTTTTATGACATGAAGCATTTGTGGCTCCTAGTTTAGGTAAACCATCTTTCCATCTAGAGGTATAGTGGCATAGGACAAGTCCATCTGAACACTACCCCCAATAATGGTAGCACATTTTCTTGATATCAACATACCCCATTTTGGTGGATAATCTACAATAATAATGTCCATACTCAAGAACTTATCAAGGTATTGTGTGATTTGTACCACTAATCCTTTAACCATGCCAATAATAGTTACTTCTATGGAATCTATGGTGAGACATCATCTATATGCTATAATTATTCTTATAAAAAGTTCATTCAACACAGCTAGTAGCATAATGTTGTAAGATGCATCAAAATCAAACATGTAGTTATGGATAATCAAACTATTAATAATTAGGGTGGTATAGAATAGATCTACATCCATATAACTCTCAACCAATGTTGTTCCCAAATACACCTCTAGGTGATGTTTAGGGGATTATGTGTTGTTCTCACTCTCCAATGGGAAAGTGAGAGAAGGCTCAACTTTAACAATCTCATTGGTAGTGATATTTTCAATGCATCAAAGATACTCAAAATCTCTTCTCCTATGCTATGGAATCCTAAGCAATTATGTGAATAGTATTGTGACCTTTAATTGACTCAAAACATGGGCCATGTCACAAATACTATATTTGGTCAAAGGAGTGTTAGTAGGTAAACTTGTAACATTCTCATTTGGTATGTAACCCTCAAGAGTTAGGGAAATATAAATAGGAGAACCAGCACTCTTGACTTCACTCTTCAAAGGAGGCTTCTTGGGTTCATCCTTCTTGGGAATGCTAGACAACAAGGGAGTTCTATTGCTAGCCTAGGCACCTCTTGGTTTGACATTATTAGGTGAAAAATCAAGATTTGTGGAATTTTGGGGCTCTTTACTTCCTTTGGCCTCTTTCCATTATTTTTTGCTTTAAGAGCAATAGATTTTTTATCTTTTGGAGGAGCACTTTGATCTTTACTTCTCAAATTATACTCCTCTTGGGAAATTATTGCATGGATCATCAATTGCTAGTCATCAATCGATGGAGGTGAATCTCCATATTTTTATTTCATCATCAATCTTAAAAACTCAAAATCATAAACAAGCAGTTCATATTCATGCATCATGTTTACTTCATAGATGAAATCTAGGTTTGGGACTCTTTCTTTTTCACATGCTCTCTAGAATTCTTGAGTAGTGGTAGCACTCGTTAGCTCTATAGATGGAGAGGTAACCATCACATATGGTTCAAAAGTTTAGAAAGTAAAACATTCATTCACTAGAATGTCTTTAAAATTTGGGACCCTTGGATCACTCATAGCTTCCTCTTAGAAGGTGTAACTTTAAATGTCTTGAAATTCAATAATGTAGATATCATCTTCATCAGATGTAAATTGAAATCCTTCTACAACTTGACCATCATCATCAACTATGTTACATGGGGGATGAGGGAGGAATAATTTATCACACCAGTCGATATCACAATCAACTATATTGACCTTTGCAACTAAAGGATTTGGTACTTTCCTTCCACCTCCCTAGTTTTGGTTTCTTTCATGTTTCTCACCCCTTGCCAGACCCTTTCCCTTATCATTATTCTTGGCTTGGAAATCTAACCTACCTTGACCCTGATCTTGAGGATGATTCCTTTCCTCCCTCTTGTGATCTATTCTATCATCATGGTTAAAAGAACCTTGAGATATCCCCTTTTCTGCTCTAGCCAACTTGTAGGAGATCTCTTTCATAATAATGGATAGAGTCTTCATAGTTTCCTCTAGGTATGCACTCTTGTGGGAGTCTTGAGGCTTCTCGAGATTTATTAAATTGACATCATCCCTCTTGTGTAAAGGCTTACCCATAACCTTAATGTTATTTTCATTTTGGAGAGCCAAATTAAAAACCATCCTCAAATTTGTGGGACCCTTATCTTTGAGATAATACGTTGCTTTCTTTTCAAATGCATCACAATACTAAATCAAAGAAGTATCACCACTAGGTTTGATGTCCTTTGGTAGCCTCCTTAGCACCTTATTAAATCTAGAATTGAAATCCTTCACACACTCACTATGACTCTTCTTGAGGCTCTCAAACTTGGCAAGTAAGAATCTAGGATCAATGTTATCACCATATTGCGTCTTAAAAGCATAAATCATAGCTTTCCATGTGTCTATGGATCCATTAGGGAGGATTTGAACCATTACCAGACATCATCTTCAAGTGTTTTCATAATGAGATTTATACACACATCTTCTAGATCTCTTTCATAATCTTCAATGACATTTAAGAAGGCTTTCAAATGATGTTCCCCAAATACTGCATTGTTCCCTTGAAACTTTGGCAATACATTTTTAATCTTTACAAGACCCCATTGGGGAAACTAGCTATACCTTTGAAGTTGATAGGTCTAAACCTTGGGATTATAAATGGTCTACATCTATTAGCCAGACCTTGATCTTCCTCTCCATCATTATCATTGTCCACATTAAACATTCTACTTCTTAGGTCATAGTCTCCCATCTATAAATCTAAAGATGAAGATGAACTGTGGGATTTTTGATAATGTATACTATAGTGAGGAATTAAAGGAGGATAAATATAATGGAGCCTTAATGTCCTAGTAGGAGGAGAAATACTCCTTTACAGAGATAAAACTTAACTTGTAGGGAGCTCATATTTATCTAAGGCACTTTTATATCCTTCAACCAAAGGGATATTAGAGAAAAGGGGGTAAATATAATGGGGGACAAACTATTAAATTCTTAATTGATTCCCTGAATGTTGGCCTATAATAGACTTCCACACTTGTCTCCTTTTGGATAGAGCTTCTAACTCATGGACAATATATTTAAATGAGTTTTTCTAAAAGGAAGACCTAGTACCCTCCATATTTATAGATTTAAATAAAACTCTTCAATATAGAGAAGATTACATATAGTAGGCACTAATATTTAAACCTTGATGAAATGAAGTTGTCACTAGAAGTAAAACTTCTAGACCAGAACAAATAAATTTACACACAACAACTGATGGAAAGCAAACTTTTAAAAACTAAAAAAAACTCTAAGATCATTTTAAAACTTCTCACATCACACAAATAAACATCCCCAGTGGGATTACGAAGAAAGGATGCAATTATATTAATGAACTAAAGATGAATAACTCGATACATTAAAATGGAGAATGAAATAAACAAAACACTTATAGTTCTCTATAAGTATTCCTGATATCACAAGTAACAAGAGATCTCCCTAGCAATGGAACCATAAAGATGTTGGTGACATTGACACATCAAAGATGATCAAATCAACACAAATAGGCAAAAATCTTTAGAACATGAAATTAGCTCTCCACAAGAGTCCTTGGTAATATGGGTGACAATAATTGTACCTAGAAATGATGCCAGAAATATGTTGGTTCCCAGTTGTACACCTTAGTCACTTGACCTCGCACACTTGAATAAGGTGGCAAGTAAAGATGGAAAAGCTATTTAGTATGTCTTTATAGCTGGGGAAAGGTTTAACATCATGACTTAACCAAATTTATAAAATGACTAGGAGGCACCTACAAAGGTTATGGTCATTTCCTTGATGTTTATGGCTCTATCTAAACCAGGGTGAGAGGACCTAAGGGGTAGCTTCACTCACATAAAGGAATTATACAATTCAATATTCATGGGGATTGTTAGAATAAGGGAATATAAATCTGACTAAAGCATAACCATGCTTGCTCAAACCCCCTGGCAAGGGTTTTTATATGGAATGAGCAAATGTTCTAGGTTAGACAAAATATACTAAAGGTAGATATAGATATGATTACAGCTTTCTAAATAATCTTCAACAATAAAGGGTTGAACAAGAGATTGTAATGATAATCTCTAACACTCAAAATGCAAACACAAATTAAGTATAGAATGTTTATGCATTCACAATCAAATAACACTTCAGATATGTAGAGGATGTATTATATGCAGGGTAAATAGGGTAGGATAAAAACTATCAGTTAATAGATATTAAAAGTGGAGGGTTAATATATGATCAAAAATAATTTCAAACCAACTACTATGTCACCTTTGCCAACAAATGTACCATATATCTAACACATATGAAATTTAAATCATACATAGGTGATATCCTTCAAGAACTCCTAGTTGAATCCATGAGCCCAAGACTACCCTTAAAAGGATATCAACACCCTATTCCTGAATCTCAAAGTAGAAAGGATTTTATAATCGAGATATAAACTCTAAATGACCACCATAAAGATGAATACATCAGATCACCAATAAACTAAGCATGTAAAACATGGCATTGATGTATTTTAATAACAAAAAGAGAATGGAAACCATAAGTAAATTTCATTTATCACTTGAATTGAAAAATGAGTAAAATGTGTATTGAGTAAAATAACAAATCAACAAAGTGCAAAAAAGTTCTGTAACAAGGGAGACATATGTAATGCTCTCTAAGCTTGCCAATGATTTTACATAATAAATCAATTTGACACAAAAAAATTTACACGGTGAGAAATCTATGAGGCTATAACTCTTGACTCAAAAATTTAACTGACTCTTGTAAAGGGACATACCCCCTTTATTTATACTATTGAGCTAAGCCTAGCATATTCCTAAAGATGCTCTAGTTGGAAGATTCCTTCACGGGCTTGGAGTCTGTTAGACTTTGTAACAAACATGATTTCCTAGAATTATGTGCATGCTCCTATGATGATGGTAAAAGTGATCCTCCACCTTGGAAAAATATTTTTAGTTATCTACATGGAGGTAGATCCTATAAGAGATAAAACAAAACTTTGTATTCTTTCATAACAAATAAAATATCCCTTGCTCATGTACATGATTACAAAAAACTACCTTGAAAGGGACATGCCACTATCAGGAAAAGTACAATGGTTTCCCAATAGGAAATGAGAAAAAAAAGGGGAAGAGAAGGGAAAAGGGAAGTGAAGAGAAAGGTGAAGTAGCACCAGCTTGAGAGAAACTAAAATATTCAATTAGGTTATGGAATTGATCTAAATAATGGAATCCTTCACCAACCTATTTTATATTTGGTAGATTCCTTAAGTATGGGGGTGAGACTCCCTTAGTTTAAGCCTACTTGGTATTTGAATTTGACTCTATATTCTTCAATCCATGTAGCAGTTCATTGAAGCATGGTTTGCTTCTATCCCATGAGTTCTTTGAGTTGGTCACAGTATTTCTCATGTGACACTAATTGGTTTATCTTATTAACATCAAAGGACTCTTATGGTGCATCAATTAGATTCTTCAGGGCAATGTAGACTACCTCCTCTCCCAAATCATCTATACCATCAATGTTCACCATCTTTCTTATCACATCATCTATCTCTTTTGTCATAGTATTAAGAGACCATTATTTTCATTTTAGATCAAAGATTCCATCCTTGATCATCATCAGATGATGCTTAATTTCTAATTGATATTCTTTTGGACTTTTATGATCATTTAGAGATATGATCTTCTCTATAATCTATTGTAGTGTGGAGCTAAAAGCTTCAACTGCTTGCAGACACTAGAAGGAAGGATGCTGAAGAACCAGAGCCACCGGCATCGGTAGTATGACCGACGTCAGTTACAGGCAGTGGAGAAGGAGACTGGTGACGGTAGGGAGTCGGCCGATGTCAGCAGCACCAGACAAGCAGGGACCGACGTCAGTCGCCTGTGTGGTCCAGAACTGTTCGTTGCATGAACAGTTAGTTAGTTGAATTGAGTGTTTGCATGCTAAGGGGCTAATTTAAGTCACGGGCTGTGTTTCTAATTTTAGTAGTTAGAGTTCTATTTTTGTAAGCATGGGATCTTATTTATAGACCCATAAGGCATGTATTGTAATTAAGCAAGAAGGCAAGTAAGAGCATTAAAGCAAGCAAGGTCAAGGAGATCTACAGGTGTAAGGTCAAGGAGATCAGCTGAAGCATTCAAGGAGGGATAGCAACTCAGGCTTTAGAGTTGTTGTGTTGAGCAAGAGAGAGAGGGAAGAAGGTCTTGAGGTGTGGTAAGCCTTTGAGGTGGAGGAAGAAGTGGCATCTTCCTTATTGTATTTTCTTCTAGTAGTATTTAATACAAGAGTGTGTATTGTCTCTCAAATTCTTTGCTGTCTCAAGTTTCTAGCTACTTTATCATTCTGGTATAATTTTGTGTTTAATTGCATATAAGAAAGTAATCAATTTTGCTCTAATTGGTAGAGCTAGAGATCCCCTAACAAGTGGTATCAGAGCTACGGTTTGTAGGAAGCAGGGTATTGTTTTTTGATTACAGGTCATTCACAAGGTTTTTTGATTGAGTGGGAGTTTAGCAATGGTAGAAGAAAGCAGGCTACGAATGGAGAAGTTTAATGGCAAGAATTATCAACACTGGAGGATGCAGATTGAGGACTATCTATATCAGAAGGATTTGTACTTACCGTTGGGTGGGGTTGCATGCAAGCCCATAGATATGAAGGATGAAGAATGGAACGTTCTTGATCAGAAGGCTCTCAATTCCATAAGGTTGAGCCTTACATCATCTGTGATTTCTAGCTTATCACAGTGCAAGACAATGGAAGAGTTGATAAAGTCCTTGGCAAATTTATACGAAAAGCCCTCGGCTTCTAATAAGGTATATCTTATGAAGCAGCTATTTATTTTGCAAATGCAAGAAGGTGGATCGGTACATACTCATCTCAGTGATTTCCATGGTTTGGTAAACCAATTAGCTTCAGTCAATATTGTTTTTGATGATGAGGTAAAGGCTCTCTTGATTTTATGTTCTTTGCCTAAAAGTTGGGACGGTATGGTTATGGCAGTAAGTAATTCTGCATCTGCTTCTAAAATCTTAAAAGTTGATGATGTTGTGAGTGTGATCTTGAATGAATAAATATGCAGGAGAAGCACAAGTGAATCATCAGGGAATGCTCTAAGTGCAAAAATTAGGGAAAGGCAAAGGGAGAAGGTTGAGCAAGGGAAATCAAGGTCGGGAAGGAGATCTGAGTCCAAAGGTATTACCTACTGGTTTTGTGGAAAGAAAGGACATACAAAGAAGGAGTGTTGGTTGAGAGATAAAGAGAATCAACATGCAGGTATGGGAGAAGCAAAGGATGCAAATATTGTGATGCAGGATGCTCTCATACTTTCTTTAGATAGTCAGGTAGGATCATGGATTTTAGATTCTGGTTCATCTTTTCATGCATCCCCAAACAGAGATTTGTTCTATGAGTATGAACAGGGAGATTTTGGAGTGCTCTATTTAGGGGATGGTACACCTTGTCAGATAGTTGGCAAAGGGAAAGTGCAGCTGAGATTGCAGATTGACAACACGTGGGTGTTGAAAGAGGTCATGCATGTTCCAATTCTGAAGTAGAGTCTGATTTTTGTAGGAAGGTTGGGAGATGAGGGATGCACAATAACCCTCACAGTGGATTCTTGGAAGGTTACCAAGGGAGCACTTGTTCTAGCAAGAGGTAAGAAAGTAGATACTCTTTATCTATCTACTTCTATTACTGATTCTACTTCTGGTGTAGATTCAAAGATGTGGCCTAATAGGCTTAGTCACAAGAATAGGAAGGGAATGGAAGTTCTTGATTCAAAAGGTATGTGTTCAAATTTGAAAAGCACAAATACAACTCATTGCAGAAAGAGGAAATTTGATGCTTTTGATAGGAACAAAGAAGCCTTGGTGTTTATGGAGGAGATGAAGGACAGAGATCAGTCACAGGGGCTGAATAAATTTGAGCAGGATAGCATGGATAGAGGTATGATCCAAGAAGAGCTCGTAGATGAAAATTTCATCACTTACAGGAACACACAGACACTGATGTCGGTAGCTTGGCACCGACGTCAGTCATCCAAGTACCGACATCGGTCATGTGCAGACCAGCAGGGTCGGTAGGTTGGACTGGAGAAGTCTGACATTGGTCATAAGGACCGACGTCAGTAGGAGGGACGCCAGTGTTGGCCAGGGAAATGACGTCGATAATCAGGGTCAGTGTAGGGAACCAACATCGGTCAGGAGCAGACTGGGAGATGGCCTATATCGGTCACTGGAACGGATGTTGGGTGAATTAATAAGTCTCAAACACCCATGTGGAGGTCAGGAAAGGTATGTGAACCTCATATTTGTTGTTCACCTTCTTTATATTGCTTACTGATAGTCATGAACTAAGAAGATGGAAGAAGCAATGCAGGTAGAATCCAGAAACAGTGGGAGCTTGGCATGGATGAGGAGTGTGAGTCCTTGGAGAACCAAACAGGTATTTGTTGGTAGTGTTGTCAGCTGGAAGAAAGCACTGGATAGAGGGATGGATTCCCATTTTAGAGAAGAGAGTGGATGGACACATGAAATAGAAGGCTATGGTATATGGTCTTGATTATGCTGCAGAACAATGGAGGTTTGACCATTGTATTTTATCTTTACCAGGTTGGATAATATTAGCTACATTATCCTGTTACTATATTGTGTTACTTGTTGCAGGGTTTCATATACAGGGAGTTTTTTTGAGCTAAGGGTAGAGTTGGTTCAGAAGTGTGTCATGGAGAATTTGGGAGCAGCAAAATTCTTGTGGCATAAGAGACAGGTATTGCATCACAAGTTTGCGTGGTGGTTGGTCTTCAAGAGTGACATTGAAGAGGGATACAGAGCCTAAGGAACAAAATAGATGGTGTACAAGTACAGGTACAAGTTGTAACTGTTTATCTCCAAGTGGGAGATTATTGTAGTGTGGAGCTAAAAGCTTCAACTGCTTGCAGACACTAGAAGGAAGGATGCTGAAGAACTAGAGCCACCGGCGTCAGCAGTATGACCAACGTCAGTTACAGGTAGTGGAGAAGGAGACCGGTGATGGTAGGGAGTCGGCCGATGTCGGCAGCACCAGACAAGTAGGGACCGGCGTCAATCACTTGTGTGGTCCAAAACTGTTCATTGCACGAACAGTTAGTTAGTTGAATCGAGTGTTTGCATGCTAAGGGGCTAATTTAAGTCACGGGCTGTGTTTCTAATTTTAGTAGTTAGAGTTCTATTTTTGTAAGCATGGGATCTTATTTATAGACCCATAAGGCATGTATTGTAATTAAGCAAGAAGGCAAGTAAGAGCATTGAAGCAAGCAAGGTCAAGGAGATCTACAGGTGTAAGTTCAAGGAGATCAGCTGAAGCATTCAAGGAGGGATAGCAACTCAGGCTTTAGAGTTGTTGTGTTGAGCAAGAGAGAGAGGGAAGAAGGTCTTGAGGTGTGGCAAGCCTTTGAGGTGGAGGAAGAAGTGGCATCTTCCTTATTGTATTTTCTTCTAGTAGTATTTAATACAAGAGTGTGTATTGTCTCTCAAATTCTTTGTTGTCTCAAGTTTCTAGCTACTTTATCATTCTGGTATAATTTTGTGTTTAATTGCATATAAGAAAGTAATCAATTTTGCTCTAATTGGTAGAGCTAGAGATCCCCTGACATAATCAAAGCATATGTGCCCATCTTACAAATTTCTTCTACCTTCCCTAGAGCTTATTTCCATTTATTGGTGTCTACCTTATAGGAAAACATATGAGCATCACATTCTCTTTTATTTTCCACTATGTCACTCAAGCATTTAAATGTTGAGTGGATGATTTCTTCCACCCTGGTGCCTAAGTCTTGTTGCTAGTCTTCAGTTGTCCATCTTCTATTCTTCAAATCATCAATTCAACTAGAGTCAAAAGATGTAAAGGAGAGATGGAGAGGACCTAGAGATATGCTAGTAGTTGGAGTTAGTACCTTAGGCTCACTCAATAAATTTTTCAAGTATTGGATCATATCCTAGTTTTTTGCCTTCAACTCTTCCATGGTGGCCTTATCTTTATCCATTCTATGGGCCACAATGGTAGCCAAAACTTGTGAGCTATGTTTCAACTCATTTCTCGATGGCTCCCTCAAACTATAGATATATATGGTGTAACTTTCAAGGGGAGTATTCTTCTTTCATTTGTCAAGTGGAGGGATGGCTATTTCTACATTCCTTTCTCTTGTAGTGGTGAATGTGGTCCTAAAATGTGCTCGAGCCTTTTTAAGGGGCTTGGCCTTATGTGCCTAAGTAATCTTCGTTACGTTGATCTCCCCTATTTTATAATAATGTCTCTTTTCCTTGACCTTCTCTTTGACCTAGAGAATGGGTTTGGCTTGGAATCTGATTAAAATGGTAGACATTGTTGATGGCCTCGAGATAGTGAAGGGTGGTGTCATTAGAGTGTTATGTGTAGGGAGTGCCATGAATTTTGGTTGTGGGTTCAACATAAAATTTTCAATATTTTCCTCATGTTCTTTCTCCTCACCACCCTTACCCACTCCATGCTCATTTTCCAAGCTTAGTTCTATTTGCTTCAAAACATCAAACTCTAACCTAGGCTAATGACATTCCTTGGGAAACTTCTTAATCAAACTTCCATGTTCTATTGACTAGATGAAAGGCTACATGGTTGTTTCACCTACTTTATTTACTTTGGCCTTAGGTATGGATGAGTCTATGATGACATCCTTGTTATCTTCAGGAAACTCTTCACTAATCATGGCCTTAGGAACTTTATTATGAGTTAGGTCATGAACCCTGATGCGAGGGAGAAGACTCTGTGGTACTTTAATTAAAGTGACATCACATGAAGCATCTTCTTCATCATCTTTATTGGAATCATTCAATTCTTTATGTATGGATGGGAGTACCCATTTATATGTTTACTCCCCCACCTTCCTTTACACTCACCTTCTCCTCTGGTGCTAAACTTAACACCTTTAGAAGGGAATGGGCATATTGAGGTACTTATAGAGCTGCTAATGATTTTTCCTACCCTACCACCTCTTTTAGATTAGTTTTAGTTTGAAAATGTTTTTCTAGATTCACTTTAGCTCTTTTATTGGACTTGTTTAACTCTTCATCTCCACCCCAATCACCTTGGCCTAATGGTTGGGTGATGACATTATCAACAAATATCTTTATGCTTGATGAACCTACTTCTTTCTCTTGAGGGGCCTAAGCTTGTGTATTTGCCTCAACACCAATCTACAAAACATCATCAAAAGATAAAGAATCATTTGAGATTAGGATGTCTTCCTCATCACCTTTGATTTTAACTATCGAGGGTCCCTCTTCTACAAATAGGCTCACCATTGAGGCCTTTATTGGGGTTTAGAGCCTCTCCTTGAGGTTCTCTATTTAGTTTTTACCTAAGGAGGAGTAAAATCACATTGATTTAATTATCACCTCAATGATGGTATTACCTTCATCTAAATACTCATCATCACTCATAACCCTTACCCTCTGGGCATATGAGGCTTGGTCCTCTTTCCTCTTTATAGGGACCTC